>CM038672.1:572182205-572189705 GCA_021605145.1 Aegilops bicornis
AAATTTTCCTGTTGTCTAACAGAAACACAACTAGTTTTGTCAAAAGTGACAAAAAGAAATAATTTAAAACTAATAAAAACAATAAAGAAAAAGCTAAAACAGAACTAATAATAAAACAGTACTGTTTTGCTAAAAACCTAATTTAAATTAACCTAGAAATAAAATACTAAATACTACTGGATAAACAAAGGTCCTAGAGACCAGGAGCAAAAGAATTAATTAAAACCTATTTTTAAACTCCCGGAATAAGCAAAACAAGCTTTAATTCAAATCTGATCTAACTCAATTTTTATAAATCCAAACATAGACAAATTATATATTTTTGGAAACTACAAGAAAATTGTGATCTAACTCAAAAAGAATCAGCATCATTGGACTTCTAGATCAAAAGGTATAAGCTAAACAAGAACGGAACTAAATCTATTACGGAAATAAATCTGAAAACGAAAAAAACAACAAGGGAGTTACTCAGACGTGAGGCGGAGATGGCAGGAAGGAGATGGCGATGTGGAGGGCTGCTCCGGGGGCGAGGTCGTGGCGAGGTGGGGGTGGCGGAGGGGTCGGCGCTGGGGAGGTTCAGGAGAGCTCTGGTGGCGTTCTAGGCGGGAAAAGGAGGACGGTGGCGAGGAGGCTACAGGCGGGGAGGCGTGGTGATGGGAAAAATGGAGCGAGGAGAGGAGGGGGTTTTATAGGCGGTCTCGGGAGGCGCTGGGATGGAAAGACGAGGGAGATCGGGAAGGTGGAGATTCTGTCTCCATGGATATGGAAAACTCTGTAACGTGAGAGGAAACAGAGGAAGGAGATGATCTCTTGTTGGGCTAGAATAGGAAAGTGCTTAATGGGCCAGCAGGTTTTTCCTAATAAAACGATTCCATTCCTATTTTTAAAATTAGGAAACTAAAACAATAAAAGGAAATCAAATCAATTCGAATAAAGAGTTTTTATATACTAAAATTATCGGAAAAATAAAATGTAGATGATGAGCATTATTCCACGGCCAAAATAAAAACTTAAAAAATGTTTTCAGAAAATCCCTAAAGGCTTTATTTCTTTTTGCAAATAATTTTTAAATAAAACTTTGGTTTTTCTTGGCTCAAATATTTTCAAAATGCCCCTGATTTTGGAGGGTCATTTTCCTCCGCTCTTTCTTGCTTGCAAGAATTTATTTTCGGGGTATTTCTCGGGAAGAAAAATAGAAGCAAGTGCAAATATTTGAAAGAATTAAATTGCAAAACTCCGTTCAAATTCTTTATAGTTGAAGAAGTCATGTCATCTTCTCTCATTGATTTTAATAGGATGAATTTGAATTTACCGGAGAAGGGGAAAGTCATTTTATTCCCTCTCATTCAAAAGTTTTTGAAAAGTTTCAAATTTCACTCAAGTTTAATTCACTCAAGCAAACAAACAAACAATTCAATTAATTATATTAACATTCCAAAATTTGGGATGTTACAAACCTACCACACTTAGAATGAATCTAGTCCTCGAGATTAGAAGAGGCTAACAAGAAAAGGTTAGGGGTTGGGGTCTCTAGCAAATGTTTTGGTCGAAAGGTCGGGGTGATACCACACTTAAAAAAAAGGTCATGGTTCCAATAAACTCAGATACTTACTATGGAGGGCTGAAAATGTATGTCCATTCACATATATTACAATAGCTCCTTCATTAAAGCTCTTACGTCGAAGCATAGAGTTCTCCTCAAAAGCTTGGGTCGGTTCGTCAAAGTTGAAGTTCGTCCGAGACTGGATCTTCTTAGCTGAGGGGTCTGTGTCCATCTAGACAACTATCGAAACACTCATGGTGGTCTACCATTAATGGTTTCTCCTGCAGAAAACGGGTGCAGGTTGAACTTCACCGTATATCCTACGATTGGCAGCGGTTGCTGTAAAAGGGTTCCATCGTACTACCATTCTATGGTTTTATGGCTTATCGTGTCGACACTCTTCTAAGGTTTTCAAGGCTCTCTGATTTTCCATCAACATATGATAGTTCATGATAGAAGTCTTGGTATGGGGCCAATCCATCCCGTGCTTGAATCATTACCACATACGTAAATATCGAATCACGTATTCTAACACTTGGGCATACTCACAAGCATTGCGTAATTGCACTTGTTCTCGAACTGGTTTCGAGTAATTCCATAGTTTCTGCAAGCCAAACAAAACATCTATCGTTACTTCACCACTCTCGGGTTTTTGCGTAACCTCCTCTGAAGCGTATGCTGATTGGATCACTGATTCTTCCAAATGTACTCCTTTATCAAGGTTACAATCATTTCCTTATCAAAATCACGGGCACATGGGTTATGGCCCACTTCAACACTAGTGCAGCTTTTAACTCATCTTTGGAGTAACTCTCTTGTTACACCTCCTTTAAATCCAATAGTACTCTTCTTCATACCATCATATCAAAACAAAACTCCAACTTATTTTGTCCAGCTTCCTCCTATGGACCGTCATGAGTAACACATTTCTTTCTTCATTGATCCTGTGGCTTTATAGAGTACTATGACCAAAAGAAGTGCACAAGTTTATCCATAGAATCTCATTATTTTCATATCAATCCTTCATTACATCCTTAATCATTTCGTAAATCCAAATTCCAAAAAGTACTTTGTTACAAATGCTGCCACCCACATGGTTTGGTATGGTCGACATTACTTCCAACTTTATTTATTTATCCTCCTCGGGATTCTTGATCCCCTTTGGAAGTGTGCGACATGAGCCTTGAAATCTTCAATCTTCTGTTTCATCATGGTGGTCTTGAGCTTCACCTTCATCATCTCTGCATGCACTTCGCTTAGGTATTCTGAGTATAGCAGTCTTGCTTCAAGTATTTCTCCGATCTGGCGTATGGCTTCCATGGCTGCTTCACGAGCGGCATCGAAGAAAGTTGCTTGTGGCACACGTGAGATGAAAAGTAATGCCCCATCCTCTTTGGGCAAACTCCTTTCAAACGGTGGAGGTGTACCTCCACATACCAAAGTTCCACTCCCTTTTGCATGAAGGGGTAGCCTTTGTAGACTGCATCTCCTTCAAGGTGAATATGCTTCATCATGTCCTTCAAGATCTTCAATCATGATCACTTGTCAGGGTCATGATCGTTTCAGGGCCCTTAAGGAAAGACTCGTAAAGGGTTGTCATCTGCATGTGTAGGATAAGAGGGGTGCTCAGAACAAGGGATGTATCTCCATGGGGAAATTGCAATTGTCTCCAGAAAAGTTTGGTGTTCAGTTGTCCATGGTTCCAGATTTTGGGGTGCAGTTGAGATAGAAAGAGAAAGCAATTACCCACTCATCAACAAAATTATCGTTTGTAATGGGCCGTTCTACTATGGTTTCGTTTCTAGGTCCTCATTTCTTCAGTCTTCAATGCTCGGGAGTTTCCAATTCCTCGGCTAGGTGTTTCTCCTCACAATGAGGGCATCCATCCTTGTGTTCCTCACAGGTGTGTCCTATTCCTCCACAAATCTTGGAGGCATAAGGTTTCTTCTTGGGTTATCATGGTGCCTCCGGATGAGACGTGATCCCAACAGTGGTCTTCTTGAATTCCTCCCAAGTCTTTGCTCCATTCCATCCCTGTATAGCTTGATGCATCTGCCACCATGTTGCAGCACTTCCTTCAAAGTACTGAAGAGCGTACGATACTTCATTCTTCCTTAAAACCAAATTGCTCCCGAAGTTATTCTCCATGTTCTGAATCCATAGCTCTGCCTCCGGCTGGGTTTTCGGTCAAGAGAATATCAGTCCAACTTCAATCATCATCTATGGGGTCCAAAAGTTTTGGGATGAGATATGAGAGAGGTGGGGAGGGATACACACAATACAAACAATAGTTTTTGAAGAAACGGGTTTTACTTTGTGGCTGTCGGAAAACATCAAACAAATGACAGCTCACAATTCATCGCATCTAACGTGGGTGTATAACATGGATTTGGTCCTCTAACGGTCAAATAATTCTTACGATTCTTCAAGTAAATGCGAGTCTTCAAGCTGGTGTAGCTTCAACTCTTCTAATGCATGGTCAAATCCTCTTTACTCTGAAGAGGCCATCAGTTATCCGATATCTTGTCCTTCTTGGAGCGGCTTGATTGATTCTTCATGTGATCAAAAGGAAAAGGGTATATTCTAACTATTTGAGGTGAGAGTGTCTATTTGATAAAATCGAGAAGAGATGAGAAGTAAGAGTCTTTTTGAAAATAAAGTTTTAGAGATTTCCTATCCTAGGGCTTTCCGGTTTCTAGGGTCACGTCCTCTGATCAACATGTGCTCTGATACCATTTACATGGCGACCCGACCTCGAGACGGTCAAGCCTACGTATTCTTTGTGCCATCCTGGATCGGTATCTTTGGCACCTACAGTACATCAATGTATATATCAAAGTGCAATCACATGCATAAATAACGTAAAAGCGATATATACCTCAATAGTCTCGTGAAACAAGTAATCGGTGTGGAGTCCCATCAACGCCATCGGCGGGTTGAGTGTAGACCGTAACCTGTGCCGTATTCTTACTCGTCGAGGAAATATACGCAACATGATACGTTGCAGCCGTGTAGGTCGATTACATTGAATGTACCGGCAAGATCACAATAGGAGAAAGCAGATAATAAACTATACTATATGCGGTATGGCTTTATGGCTCGTATCGAGTTTTGTTTGCGTAAAAGCTGGTTTTATTTTCCCTACATCAAAGGAATAAATGAAGTCTGTACTATGGAGTTTTCTATCATGACATGGTTCCGCCAACCGATGTCTCATAGCCCAAAATCATCATAAGTTGCCCACAATTAAGTTATCAATCCGGTGTTGAGAGTTCGAGATAGATCCAAGTCCGGATGCTCAAATTGTCCGTAGCAGGGGACACGGCTAATCGATTAGGTTTTAAAACCCTCTGCAGAGGTTTGTACACTTTACCCGCAAGATTGATCCCTCTTTTACGTTCTCGCACTTGAGGGTGTTTGAGAACAAAACGACCGAAACATGGTCTTCGAAGAGTTCCTCGACCCTTTGTCCGGTACTCATCCCATCCTACCGTAGTTCTACATACGCTAGTACCGTCGGCCGAGTCACCACTAAGGTCAACCAAGCGAGCCCATAATGACTTGCGGTTGCACAGGTAAGCTTCCGGGCATGAAGTATTCTTCCGTCTCTTTGAGTGCAGGTGAAGCTTTCCGCAAGATGTCATGGCGCTTCTCCATGCATCCCGGCCAACCTTTGGTTTCTCCAGGTGCCCGTCAACCGTCCTTCACCCGATGGTGTGTATTGAATTCTTGTCTCGAGTCTTGAAGTCTTGAGGTCTTGAAGGTGCAGTCCTTGCAGATTCCATCATGGAGTTATCGTCATTGGCGTAGAGTCCTCCTTCTTCACACCACTCTCGTGCACTCATACCAAACCCGTCTACTATAGCGTAGCATTAAAATAAAATATCGTCCGGGCTTGGTAACAGGGGTGATGGGTTCCTACCTCATGCATACTACTCAACTACAAGAATTTCAATATCACTCTTGAGGGGTGGTTGCAAAGATGTCACTAAATGCAATAAAATATAGGTATGAAAGCATGGTCAAAGTGAACTTGCTGGTAATACTTGATGAAGATAACAACTGTCGAGAAAATGACTTGGTAGAACTAATCGTCACTCCGTTGAAAATCTATATAGTCAAACATAGCATTCACATAAGCAAACATCCTAGCAAACAATTTTAGCACTTCGAAATAACAATCAAAACAGCAAGGAAAATCGATAATAAAACTCAAACAAAATCAAAAGAAACTTCAAATAAAACTACAAAGAAAAACTACTAACGAAGATCTATGACTTTGCTACAAACATCTAATATAGTTTTGCCGTAAGTAAAAACTTAACAACAATTAAAATACTAAACTAATAAATTAACAGAAAATAAAATGTAAAATAACTAATTTAACATAAAGTATTTTTTCCATAAAATTTTATTTGCAAAAGAAACAAATAAAAAGCTTTTATAAAACTCTAACTATGACCTATAGAAGGTTTCATACAAAACTAAATAATTTTTTTAAATAAAAATAAAATTTTTCCTGTTGTCTAACAGAAACACAACTAATTTTGTCAAAAGTGACAAAAAGAAATAATTTAAAACTAATAAAACAATAAAGAAAAAGCTAAAACAGAACTAATAATAAAACAGTACTGTTTTGCTAAAAACCTAATTTAAATTAACCTAGAAATAAAATACTAAATACTACTGGATAAACAAAGGTCCTAGAGACCAGGAGCAAAAAGAATTAATTAAAAACCTATTTTTAAACTCCCGGAATAAGCAAAACAAGCTTTAATTCAAATCTGATCTAACTCAATTTTATAAATCCAAACATAGACAAATTATATATTTTGGAAACTACAAGAAAATTGTGATCTAGCATAAAAGAATCAGCATCATTGGACTTCTAGATCAAAAGTTATAAGCTAAACAAGAACGGAACTAAATCTATTACGGAAATAAATCTGAAAACGAAAAAAACAACAAGGGAGTTACACATGCGTGAGGCGGAGATGGCAGGAAGGAGGCAGCGATGTGGAGGCTGCTCGGCGAGGTCGCCGGCGAGGTGGGGGTGGCGAGGAGGGGTCGGGCGCTTGGGAGGTTCAGAGAGCTCTGGTGGCGTTCTAGGCGGAAAAGGAGGGCGGTGGCGAGGATGCTACAGGCGGGGAGGCGTGGTGATGGGAAAAATGGAGCGAGGAGAGGGAGGGGTTTTATAGGCGGTCTCGAGGCGCTGGGATGGAAAGACGAGGAGATCGGGAAGGTGGAGATTCCTGTCTCCATGGATATGGAAACTCCTATAACGTGAGAGGAAGCAGAGGAAGGAGATGATCTCTTGTTGGGCTAGAATAGGAAAGTGATTAATGGGCGACAGGTTTTCCTAATAAAAAGCGATTCCATTCCTATTTTTAAAATTAGGAAACTAAAACAATAAAAGGAAATCAAATCAATTGAATAAAGAGTTTTATATACTAAAATTATCGGAAAAATAAAATGTAGATGATGAGCATTATTCCACGGCCAAAATAAAAACTTAAAAAAATGTTTTTCAGAAAATCCCTAAAGGCTTTATTTCTTTTGCAAATAATTTTTAAATAAAAACTTTGGTTTTCTTGGCTCAAATATTTTCAAAAATGCCCTGATTTTGGAGGTCATTTTCCTCCGCTCTTTCTTGCTTGCAAGAATTTATTTTTCGAGGTATTTCTCGGGAAGAAAAATAAAGAAGCAAGTGCAAATATTTGAAAGAATTAAATTGCAAAACTCCGTTCAAATTCTTTATAGTTGAAGAAGTCATGTCATCTTCTCTCATTGATTTTAATAGGATGAATTTGAATTTCTGGGAGAAGGGAAAGTCATTTTATTCCCTCTCATTCAAAAGTTTTTGAAAAGTTTCAAATTTCACTCAAGTTTAATTCACTCAAGCAAACAAACAAACAATTCAATTAATTATATTAACATTCCAAAATTTGGGATGTTAC
>CM038672.1:572202205-572227474 GCA_021605145.1 Aegilops bicornis
GTTGTTATTTATTTATTTATTTATTGTTATTTATTGTTATTGTTGTTATTGTTGTTGTTTATTTATTATTGTTATTTATTGTTATTGTTATTGTTATTGTTATTTATTTATTGTTATTTATTGTTATTGTTGTTGTTGTTATTGTTGTTATTTGTTGTTGTTGTTGTTGTTGTTGTTGTTGTTGTTATTGTTGTTGTTGTTGTTATTTATTGTTGTTATTTATTGTTGTTGTTATTTATTTATTGTTATTGTTATTATTTGTTATTGTTTATTCTTTATTATTATTATTATTATTATTGTTATTGTTATTATTATTATTGTATTTATTTATTATTGTTATTGTTATTTATTGTTATTTATGGTAGTATTATTTATTTATTTATTTATTATTATTATTTATTGTTATTATTATTGTTATTATTATTGTTATTGTTATTGTTATTATTTATTTATTATTATTATTATTGTTATTTATTGTTATTGTTATTATTTATTATTATTTATTATTATTGTTATTATTATTGTTATTATTATTGTTATGTTGTTATTGTTATTTATTGTTATTTATTATTATTATTGTTATTATTTATTATTTATGTTATTATTGTTATTCTTTATTGTTGTTATTGTTATTTATTTATTGTTGTTATTTTATTGTTGTTATTTATTGTTATTATTGTTGTTATTGTTGTTGTTGTTGTTGTTGTTGTTATTGTTGTTATTTATTTATTGTTATTGTTGTTATTGTTGTTGTTGTTGTTGTTGTTATTTATTGTTATTGTTGTTGTTATTTATTGTTATTGTTATTTATTGTTGTTGTTGTTGTTATTTATTGTTGTTGTTATTGTTTGTTATTTATTGTTATTGTTGTTATTTATTTGTTATTGTTATTGTTATTTGTTATTGTTATTGTTGTTATTTATTGTTATTTATTATTTATTGTTATTGTTATTGTTATTGTTATTTGTTGTTATTTATTTATTTGTTATTTATTGTATTTATTTATTGTTGTTATTGTTGTTATTTATTTATTTATTATTTATTGTTGTTGTTATTTATTGTTATTATTATTTATTATTATTGTTATTTATTGTTGTTATTGTTATTGTTATTGTTATTGTTATTTATTGTTATTTATTTATTGTTATTATTATTGTTGTTATTATTTATTGTTATTGTTATTATTGTTGTTATTGTTATTTATTGTTATTTATTTGTTATTTATTATTATTTATTATTATTGTTGTTATTTATTTGTTATTTGTTATTTATTTATTTATTGTTATTTGTTGTTGTTGTTATTGTTATTTATTGTTATTTATTGTTGTTGTTGTTGTTATTGTTATTTATTGTTATTGTTGTTGTTGTTGTTGTTGTTGTTGTTGTTGTTATTTGTTGTTGTTATTTATTGTTATTGTTGTTGTTATTTATTTATTGTTGTTGTTATTGTTGTTATTGTTATTTGTTGTTATTTATTTGTTATTGTTGTTATTTATTGTTATTTGTTGTTATTTGTTATTTATTTATTTATTGTTGTTATTTATTATTGTTATTGTTATTATTATTATTGTTATTGTTATTTATTGTTATTATTGTTATTTATTGTTATTTATTTATTTATTATTATTGTTATTATTATTATTTTATTTATTGTTATTTATTATTGTTATTATTGTTATTTATTATTATTGTTATTTATTATTATTTATTGTTATTGTTATTATTATTATTGTTATTTATTTATTTATTTATTGTTATTTATTTATTATTGTTATTGTTATTGTTATTATTGTTATTGTTATTGTTATTATATTGTTATTAGTTGTTCTTGTTGTTATTATTGTTATTATTGTTATTGTTATTTATTGTTGTTATTGTTG
Source organism: Aegilops bicornis (assembly GCA_021605145.1). Classification (NCBI taxonomy): domain Eukaryota; kingdom Viridiplantae; phylum Streptophyta; class Magnoliopsida; order Poales; family Poaceae; genus Aegilops; species Aegilops bicornis. The sequence continues at coordinate 572,204,086 of CM038672.1, forward strand.
TTATTTGTTATTTATTGTTATTATTGTTATTGTTGTTGTTGTTGTTGTTGTTATTGTTGTTGTTATTGTTGTTGTTATTTGTTTATTTATTTGTTATTTGTTGTTATTTATTTATTGTTTATTGTTGTTATTTGTTGTTATTGTTGTTGTTATTATTCTTTGTTGTTATTTATTATTGTTATTGTTATTGTTATTATTTATTGTTATTTATTGTTGTTGTTATTTATTTATTGTTATTTATTTATTGTTATTGTTGTTATTGTTATTTATTTATTATTGTTATTATTATTTATTATTATTCTTTATTGTTGTTATTATTTATTTATTTATTATTTATTTATTATTGTTTGTTATTTATTGTTATTTATTGTTATTATTATTATTGTTATTATTTATTATTGTTATTATTTATTATTATTGTTATTTATTTATTTATGTGTTATTTATTTATTATTTATGTTATTTGTTATTGTTATTGTTATTTATTATTGTTATTTATTTGTTGTTATTGTTATTGTTGTTGTTATTTATTTATTTATTGTTATTTATTGTTATTTATTATTGTTATTTATTGTTATTGTTATTGTTATTGTTGTTGTTATTATTTTTATTGTTATTGTTATTCTTATTTATTGTTGTTATTTGTTATTGTTATTTAGTTGTTATTTATTTATTGTTATTGTTATTATTTATTTATTATTATTGTTATTGTTATTATTTATTGTTATTTATTGTGTTGTTATTGTTATTGTTATTATTTATTGTATTTATTGTATATTGTTATTGTGTTATTATTTATTATTATTGTTATTGTTATTATTGTTAGTATTATTTATTATTTATTTATTTGTTATTGTTATTGTTATTATTATTGTTATTTATTCTTCTTTATTTATTATTATTGTTATTATTTATTTATTGTTATTTATTGTTATTTATTATTATTTATTGTTATTATTGTTGTTATTGTTATTTATTGTTGTTGTTATTTATTGTTATTGTTATTGTTATTGTTATTGTTATTTATTGTTATTGTTATTGTTGTTGTTATTGTTGTTATTGTTGTTGTTATTTATTTATTTATTATTATTGTTATTATTGGTATTATTGTTATTGTTATTGTTATTTGTTATTTATTGTTATTTATTTATTGTTGTTATTTATTATTATTTATTATTATTATTGTTATTGTTATTTATTGTTATTTATTTATTTATTATTTATTATTGTTATTATTTATTTATTATTGTTATTGTTATTGTTATTGTTATTATTGTTGTTATTTATTTATTTATTGTTATTTATTTATTTATTGTTATTGTTATTTATTTATTTATTTATTTATTTATTGTTATTATTATTTATTGTTATTTATTTATTTATTATTGTTATTTATTGTTATTGTTGTTGTTGTTATTGTTGTTGTTATTGTTGTTATTGTTATTGTTGTTATTTATTATTGTTGTTGTTATTTATTGTTGTTGTTATTGTTATTTGTTGTTGTTGTTATTGTTGTTATTGTTATTGTTTATTTATTATTGTTGTTATTTATTTGTTGTTGTTGTTGTTGTTGTTGTTGTTGTTGTTATTTATTTATTTGTTGTTGTTGTTGTTATTTATTATTATTGTTATTGTTATTGTTGTTATTGTTATTTATTGTTGTTATTATTATTGTTATTTATTTATTTATTTATTTATTATTGTTATTTATTATTATTTATTATTATTTATTTATTTATTTATTGTTATTATTGTTATTTATTGTTATTGTTATTTATTATTTATTTATTGTTATTTATTTATTATTTATTTATTTATTTGTTATTTATTGTTATTGTTATTGTTATTCTTTATTGTTATTCTCTTAGTATTGTTATTTATTGTTATTGTATTGTTATTATTATTCTTTATTGTTCTTATTATTGTTATTATTATTGTTTATTGTTATTTGTTAGTATATTTATTGTTGTTATTTGTTATTTATTGTTATTTCTTGTTATTGTTATTTATTGTTATTGTTATTGTTATTGTTATTTATTTGTTGTTGTTATTGTTATTGTTGTTATTTGTTGTTATTCTTTTGTTATTCTTCCATGTTGTTGTTATTGTTGTTATTGTTTATTGTTGTTATTTATTTATTTATTTATTGTTGTTATTGTTGTTATTGTTGTTATTGTTGTTTATTTATTGTTATGTTATTTATTTATTATTGTTATTGTTATTGTTATTTATTTATTATTGTTATTTATTTATTTATTTGTTATTTATGTTATTTATTGTTGTTATTATTTATTGTTATTTATTTATTTATTGTTATTATTTATTGTTATTTATTGTTATTTATTGTTATTGTTATTTATTTATTTATTTATGTTGTTATTTATTTATTATTTATTGTTATTGTATTGTCTGTTATTATTTATTCTTTATTATTATTATTCTTTATGTATTATTTATTGTTATTGTTATTATTTGTTATTCTTTTCTTTTATTAGTTTATTGTTATTATTGTTGTTATTATTGTTATTATTTATTATTTATTTGTTATTTATTGTTATTATTATTGTTATTGTTATTTATTATTTATTTATTGTTATTTATTATTATTGTTATTGTTATTTATTGTTTATTTATTATTGTTATTGTTGTTATTTATTTATTGTTGTTATTGTTATTATTTATTGTTATTGTTATTGTTATTTATTTATTTATTGTTATTGTTATTGTTGTTATTGTTGTTATTTGTTATTTATTGTTGTTGTTGTTATTATTTGTTGTTGTTGTTATTTGTTGTTGTTATTTATTTATTGTTATTATTGTTATTTATTTGTTATTTATTTATTTATTTATTGTTATTTATTGTTATTGTTATTGTTGTTATTTATTTATTTATTTGTTATTTATTTATTGTTATTGTTATTTATTTATTATTGTTATTTATTATTGTTATTGTTATTTTATGCTATTATTGTTATTATTATTGTTATTCTTTATTGTTATTATTATTATTTATTGTTATTATTTATTATTGTTATTATGTTAGTATTATTGTTATTGTTATTATTATTATTTATTTATTGTTATTATTTATTATTATGTTATTTATTGTTATTATTATTGTTAGTATTATTATTGTTATTGTTATTATTATTATTTATTGTTGTTATTCTTTGTTATTGTTATTATGTTATTTATTTGTTGTTGCTGTTATTTATTCTTGTTGTATTCTTATTTGTTGTTATTGTTATTGTTGTTGTTATTGTTATTGTTATTATTGTTATTATTCTGTTATTGTTATTGTTGTTGTTATTTATTGTTGTTGTTATTCTTTGTTGTTGTTGTTATTGTTATTTGTTATTTATTCTTCTTTATTCTTTATTCTTTATTGTTATTATTGTTATTTATTATTTATTGTTATTTATTATTTATTATTGTTATTTATTTATTTATTTATTTATTTTTATTGTTATTTATTTATTGTTATTTATTTATTATTGTTATTGTTATTTATTGTTATTTATTTATTTATTATTTATTATTTATTATTATTTATTTATTATTATTATTGTTATTTATTTATTGTTATTTATTTATTTATTGTTATTTATTGTTATTGTTTATTATTATTGTTATTTATTTATTATTTATTGTTATTATTGTTATTATTATTGTTATTTATTGTTATTGTTATTATTTATTTATTGTTATTGTTATTGTTATTTATTATTATTGTTATTGTTATTGTTGTTATTGTTATTGTTATTGTTTATTATTTATTGTTATTTATTTATTGTTGTTATTTATTTATTGTTGTTATTGTTATTGTTATTGTTGTTGTTATTGTTATTGTTATTTATTTATTTGTTATTGTTGTTATTATTTATTTGTTGTTATTGTTATTTATTGTTATTTATTTGTTGTTGTTATTGTTATTATTGTTGTTATTTATTTATTGTTATTTATTTATTTATTGTTGTTATTGTTATTGTTGTTATTGTTATTGTTATTTATTGTTATTATTGTTATTGTTATTTATTGTTATTTATTTATTGTTATTTATTTATTATTTATTTATTTATTGTTATTTATTTATTATTATTATTGTTATTATTTATTTATTATTGTTATTATTGTTATTGTTATTTATTTATTATTGTTATTGTTATTGTTATTGTTATTATTTATTGTTATTATTATTATTGTTATTGTTATTGTTATTGTTATTGTTGTTATTATTTATTGTTATTGTTATTGTTATTGTTATTGTTATTATTATTATTGTTATTATGTTATTATTGTTATTTATTGTTGTTATTATGTTATTGTTGTTATTGTTATTGTTATTGTTATTGTTGTTATTGTTTATTTATTGTTTATTCTTTGTTATTGTTGTTGTTGTTATTGTTGTTATTGTTGTTGTTATTCATTATTTTTGTTATTATTTATTGTTATTGTTGTTAGTGTTATTTATTTATTGTTATTTATTGTTATTGTTATTTGTTGTTGTTATTGTTATTGTTGTTATTTATTTGTTATTGTTATTTATTGTTATTGTTGTTATTTATTCTTTATTTATTGTTATTTATTATTGTTATTTATTGTTATTTATTATTTATTTATTGTTATTGTTATTTATTTATTTGAGTATTATTGTTATTATTTATTGTTGTTATTGTTATTGTTATTATTGTTATTTATTGTTATTTATTGTTATTTATTGTTATTGTTATTGTTATGTTGTTATTGTTATTTATTTATTGTTATTATTATTTATTTATTGTTATTATTATTGTTATTCTTTATTGTTATTATTGTTATTGTTATTATTCTGTTGTTATTTATTATTTATTTGTTATTATTTATTATTGTTGTTATTCTTTGTTCTTTATTCTTCTTTATTGTTATTATTATTGTTATTATTATTTATTGTTATTTATTATTGTTGTTATTATTGTTTCTTCTGTTATTATTGTTGTTATTTATGTTGTTATTGTTATTTTATTATTGTTATTTGTTATTCTTTATTATTCTTGTTATTCTTTGTTATTGTTGTTATTGTTGTTGTTATTTATTGTTGTTATTGTTGTTATTTATTGTTATTGTTATTTATTGTTATTGTTATTTATTGTTATTATTGTTATTGTTATTGTTATTGTTATTTATTGTTATTGTTATTGTTATTATTGTTATTGTATTATTGTTGTTATTGTTATTGTTATTGTTATTGTTGTTATTATTATTGTTGTTATTTGTTGTTATTGTTATTTATTTATTGTTGTTATTGTTGTTATTCTTGTTATTGTTGTTGTTATTGTTATTATTGTTATTGTTGTTATTGTTGTTATTGTTATTGTATTTGTTATTGTTATTTATTGTTATTGTTATTGTTATTGTTATTTATTGTTATTTATTGTTATTTGTTATTGTTGTTATTTATTGTTATTGTTATTGTTATTGTTGTTGTTATTTATTTATTGTTATTGTTTATTTGTTTATTGTTATTGTTATTGTTTATTTATATTTATTTGTTATTTATTTATTATTGTTATTTATTGTTATTGTTATTATTTATTTATTTATTTATTGTTATTTATTGTTATTATTATTATTTATTATTGTTATTTATTATTATTTATTGTTATTTATTTATTGTTGTTATTGTTATTTATTTATTATTATTGTTATTATTGTTATTTATTGTTATTGTTATTTATTTATTTGTTGTTATTATTATTATTGTTATTATTGTTATTTATTTATTTATTATTTGTTTATTTATTGTTATTTATTTATTTATTGTTATTTATTATTATTATTTATTTATTGTTATTTATTCTTTGTTATTGTTGTTGTTGTTATTGTTATTTATTTATTTGTTGTTATTGTTATTATTTATTTATTTATTGTTATTTATTTATTTATTGTTATTTATTTATTATTTATTTATTTATTTATTGTTATTTATTTATTTTGTTATTTGTTGTTGTTATTTGTTATTTATTTATTTATTGTTGTTATTTATTCTATTATTTATTGTTCTTGTTATTCTTATTGTTATTCTTTCTTTATTCTTTGTTATTTATTCTGTTATTTATTGTTATTGTTATTCTTTATTATTGTTATTGTTGTTATTTATTTATTCTTTATTGTTATTTATTTATTATTTATTTGTTATTTATTTATTGTTATTTATTTATTTGTTGTTATTGTTATTTATTTATTTATTATTATTTATTGTTATTTATTGTTGTTATTATTATTTATTTATTGTTATTATTGTTATGTTATTGTTATTTATTATTTATTATTGTTATTTATTTATTATTGTTATTTATTATTATTTATTATTGTTATTGTTATTGTTATTATTGTTATTGTTATTGTTATTGTTATTTATTATTTATTATTTATTGTTATTTATTTATTGTTATTTATTGTTATTATTATTGTTATTGTTATTGTTATTTATTGTTTATTTATTGTTATTTATTGTTATTTATTGTATTTATTTATTGTTATTGTTGTTATTTATTGTTGTTGTTATTGTTATTGTTATTGTTGTTATTTATTTGTTATTTATTTATTTATTTGTTGTTATTGTTGTTGTTTATTGTTATTTGTTGTTGTTGTTATTGTTATTTATGTTATTGTTATTTTATTTATTTATTTATTGTTATTATTGTTATTTATTTATTTATTTATTTATTATTTATTATTGTTATTGTTATTGTTGTTGTTGTTATTGTTATTTATTCTTTATTGTTATTTATTTATTATTCTTTATTTATTATTATTTATTATTGTTATTGTTATTTATTGTTATTTATTTATTGTTATTTATTTATTTATTATTTATTATTTATTTATTTATTATTTATTTATTGTTATTGTTATTGTTGTTATTTATTGTTATTGTTGTTATTATTTGTTGTTATTTATTGTTATTATTGTTATTATTCTTTATTGTTATTATTCTATTATTTATTGTTATTATTGTTATTTATTCTTTGTTATTCTTCTTTATTATTATTATTGTTATTATTGTTGTTGTTATTCTTTATTATTGTTATTGTTATTTATTGTTATTATTGTTATTTGTTATTGTTATTGTTATTTGTTATTGTTATTTATTGTTATTGTTATTGTTGTTATTTATTTATTGTTGTTATTATTTGTTATTTGTTATTGTTGTTAGTATTTATTTATTGTTGTTGTTGTTGTTATTATTTATTGTTATTTGTTATTGTTGTTATTTATTTATTGTTATTGTTATTTATTATTATTTATTATTGTTATTTATTGTTATTGTTATTTATTTATTGTTATTTATTATTTATTATTTATTGTTATTTATTTATTTATTTATTTGTTATTGTTATTTATTTATTTATTGTTATTTATTTATTGTTATTGTTATTATTATTATTTATTGTTATTGTTATTTATTTATTTATTATTGTTATTTATTTATTTATTTATTGTTGTTATTTATTTATTGTTATTTATTATTGTTATTATTGTTATTTATTTATTATTATTTATTTATTATTGTTATTATTGTTATTGTTATTGTTATTATTTATTATTTATTATTGTTATTTATTTATTGTTGTTATTTATTGTTATTGTTATTGTTATTATTGTTCTTTATTGTTATTATTTATTGTTGTTATTTATTTATTATTTATTGTTATTTATTGTTATTTATTTATTATTTATTATTGTTGTTATTGTTATTGTTATTTATTGTTGTTATTTATTTATTGTTATTGTTGTTATTGTTGTTATTGTTATTGTTATTTATTGTTATTGTTGTTATTTATTTATTTATTGTTGTTGTTGTTATTGTTTATTGTTATTATTTATTTATTTATTTATTTATTTATTGTTATTGTTATTTATGTTGTTATTGTTGTTATTATTTATGTTATTTATTATTATTGTTATTTATTATTATTTATTATTGTTATTTATTTATTATTTATTATTTATTTGTTATTGTTATTTATTATTTATTTATTATTATTATTTATTTATTTATTTATTGTTATTGTTATTGTTATTCTTTATTCTGTTATTCTTTATTATTTTTATTTACTTGTTATTATTTATTTATTATTGTTATTATTGTTATTTATTTATTGTTATTATTTATTGTTATTTATTTATTTATTATTTATTATTATTCTTTATTATTATTGTTATTATTATTATTTATTGTTATTTTATTCTTGTTATTCTTATTGTTATTATTTATTTATTTATTTATTGTTATTGTTATTTATTTATTGTTATTATTGTTATTTATTTATTGTTATTTATTGTTATTGTTATTATTATTTATTTATTTATTGTTATTGTTGTTATTGTTGTTATTTATTTATTTATTTATTGTTGTTATTGTTGTTATTTGTTATTGTTATTTATTGTTATTATTGTTATTATTCTTTGTTATTGTTATTTATTATTGTTATTTATTGTTATTATTGTTATTTATTTATTGTTATTTATTTATTATTTATTTATTTATTGTTATTATTTATTTATTCTTTATTATTGTTATTTGTTATTGTTATTTATTGTTATTTATTGTTATTTAATTTGTTATTGTTATTTATTTATTTATTTATTCTTTATTATTTATGTTGTTATTGTTGTTATTGTTGTTATTGTTATTTATTTATTGTTGTTATTGTTATTTATTTATTTATTTATTTATTGTTATTTATTTATTTATTTATTTATTTATTGTTATTATTCTTCTATTATTGTTTTTTATTATTTATTATTATTATTTATTATTGTTATTTATTCTTTATTATTTATTGTTATTGTTATTGTTATTATTGTTATTTATTTATTGTTATTTATGTTATTTTATTATTTATTCTTATTTATTTATTATTTATTCTTATTCTTTATTATTATTTGTTATTTATTATTATTGTTATTTATTATTATTTATTTATTGTTATTTGTTATTTTATTATTGTTATTATTGTTATTTATTATTGTTATTATTTGTTATGTTATTTATTTGTTATTCTTTATTGTTTTTATTGTTATTCTTTATCTTATTGTTGTTATTGTTATTGTTATTATTATTATTTTGTTATTATTTATTTATTTATTATTGTTATTCTTATTCTTTATTATTGTTATTATTCTTTATTCTTTATTTATTGTTATTCTTTATTGTTCTTTGTTATTGTTGTTATTTATTGTTATTGTTATTCTTCTGTTATTGTTATTCTTATTCTTTATTGTTATTCTTTATTGTTATTGTTGTTATTTATTTATTTATTGTTGTTATTATTGTTATTTATTTATTTATTTGTTATTGTTATTTATTGTTATTTATTTATTTATTATTGTTGTTGTTGTTGTTATTTATTATTGTTATTCTGTTGTTATTTATTGTTATTATTATTGTTATTTATTTATTTATTTGTTATTATTTATTTGTTATTGTTGTTATTGTTATTGTTATTGTTATTGTTATTATTATTTATTTATTGTTGTTATTTATTTGTTATTTATTTATTATTATTGTTATTGTTATTATTATTGTTATTGTTATTGTTATTATTTATTATTGTTATTGTTATTTATTGTTATTTATGTTGTTATTTATTATTGTTATTGTATTGTTATTGTTATATTATATTATTTATTGTTATTATTGTTATTTATTTATTATTATTATTGTTATTATTTATTATTATTATTGTTATTATTTATTGTTATTTATTTATTTGTTATTGTTATTCTTCTTTGTTATTATTGTTATTATTGTTATTTATTGTTATTCTTGTTATTTATTGTTATTTATTTATTGTTATTGTTATTGTTGTTGTTATTTGTTATTTGTTGTTATTGTTATTTGTTATTATTTGTTGTTGTTATTTATTTATTTATTGTTGTTATTTATTTATTATTTATTTATTTATTGTTATTTATTGTTATTTATTGTTGTTGTTATTGTTATTTATTTGTTATTTATTTATTTATTTATTGTTATTGTTATTTATTTATTGTTGTTATTTGTTATTGTTATTGTTGTTATTTATTGTTATTGTTATTTATTGTTGTTATTGTTATTCTTTATTTATTTATTGTTATTGTTATTTATTATTTATTGTTATTATTGTTATTGTTATTTATTGTTATTTATTTATTGTTATTCTTTATTGTTATTTATTTATTTATTTATTATTATTCTTATTTATTTATTTATTCTTTATTATTATTATTGTTATTTATTTATTTATTGTTATTATTTATTGTTATTTATTTATTTATTGTTATTTATTGTTTGTTATTGTTATTATTTATTTATTGTTATTGTTGTTGTTATTTATTTATTATTTATTTATTTATTATTATTGTTGTTATTATTTATTTATTTATTGTTATTTATTGTTGTTATTGTTATTATTATTGTTATTATTTATTGTTATTGTTATTTATTTGTTATTATTTATTATTTATTATTGTTATTATTGTTATTGTTATTATTGTTTATTATTCTTTATTATTGTTATTTATTTGTTATTATTATTGTTATTATTGTTATTGTTTATTTATTGTTATTGTTAGTTATTTATTATTGTTATTGTTGTTATTTATTTATTTGTTATTGTTATTGTTATTTATTTATTTATTTATTATTTATTATTGTTATTTATTGTTGTTATTTATTGTTATTTATTTATTATTTATTTATTTATTGTTATTTATTTATTGTTATTGTTGTTATTGTTATTTATTGTTATTTATTGTTGTTATTGTTATTATTTATTATTTATTTATTTATTATTGTTATTATTTATTGTTATTATTGTTATTATTTATTTATTATTGTTATTATTTATTATTGTTATTGTTTATTGTTATTTATTATTATTATTATTATTGTTATTGTTGTTATTTATTATTTATTTATTATTTATTATTGTTATTATTTATTATTATTATTCTTTGTTATTCATTGTTATTATTTATTATTGTTATTGTTATTTATTGTTATTTATTATTTATTATTATTATTTATTATTGTTATTGTTATTGTTGTTATTTATTGTTGTTATTGTTATTTATTATTGTTATTTATTTATTGTTATTGTTATTGTTATTTATTTATTGTTATTGTTATTGTTATTTATTTATTTATTATTCTTTGTTATTTATTCTTGTTATTCTCTTGTTATTCTTTATTCTTTGTTATTCTTGGTTATTGTTGTTACTTTATTGTTTATTGTTGTTATTATTCTTTATTCTTATTGTTGTTGTTATTCTTATTCTTTGTTATTCTTCTATTGTTATTATTTATTCTTGTTATTATTGTTGTTGTTATTCTTTATTTATTCTTTATTTATTCTTTATTGTTATTATCTTTGTTATTATTTATTGTTATTGTTATTTATTGTTATTGTTATTTATTTATTTTATTGTTGTTAGTTATTTATTATTATTTATTGTTATTCTTTATTTATTCTTTGTTATTCTTGTTATTCTGTTATTATTTTATTTATTATTATTTATTTATTATTGTTATTTATTCTTTATTTATTATTATTGTTATTATTCTTTATTGTTATTTTATTTATTTATTTATTGTTATTTATTATTTATTTATTTATTGTTATTTATTATTATTTATTATTATTGTTATTATTGTTATTGTTGTTATTTATTGTTATTATTGTTATTGTTATTTATTATTGTTATTTATTTATTATTGTTATTGTTATTGTTATTTATTTATTGTTATTATTGTTATTATTATTATTATTTATTTATTCTTATTATTGTTATTGTTATTTATTATTGTTGTTATTTATTGTTGTTGTTATTTATTTGTTATTTATTGTATTTGTTGTTATTGTTGTTGTTATTTATTTGTTGTTATTATTTATTTATTTGTTGTTATTTATTGTTATTGTTGTTATTGTTGTTATTCTTTATTATGTTGTTATTATTTATTGTTATTTATTATTTATTTATTTATTTATTTATTTATTGTTATTTATTTATTTATTGTTATTGTTATTGTTATTGTTATTTATGTTGTTGTTATTGTTGTTATTATTGTTATTATTGTTATTGTTGTTATTGTTGTTATTTATTTATTGTTATTGTTGTTGTTGTTATTCTTTATTGTTATTTATTGTTATTGTTATTGTTATTGTTGTTATTGTTATTGTTATTATTTATTATTGTTATTATTTATTGTTATTATTATTTATTATTATTATTTATTGTTATTTATTGTTATTTATTGTTGTTATTATTTATTTGTTATTTATTATTGTTATTATTTATTTATTTATTATTTATTTATTGTTATTTATTGTTATTATTGTTATTGTTATTTATTGTTGTTATTGTTATTGTTATTATTATTGTTATTGTTGTTATTTATTTATTCTTGTTATTATTGTTATTTATTTATTTATTTATTGTTGTTGTTGTTGTTATTTGTTATTGTTGTATTATTATTTATTGTTGTTATTATTGTTGTTGTTATTGTTTGTTATTGTTATTGTTATTTATTATTGTTATTGTTATTTGTTATTGTTATTATTGTTATTTATTTATTTATTATTTATTGTTGTTATTGTTATTGTTATTATTTATTGTTATTGTTGTTATTGTTATTGTTATTGTTATTGTTATTATTGTTGTTATTTATTCTTTATTGTTATTATTATTATTGTTATTTATTGTTATTATTGTTATTTATTCTTTATTATTGTTATTATTGTTATTTATTTGTTATTTATTATTTATTATTGTTATTGTTATTTATTATTGTTATTGTTGTTATTTATTTATTGTTATTGTTATTATTATTGTTATTATTATTTATTATTTATTATGTTATTGTTATTTATTATTCATTATTATTTATTGTTATTATTTATTAGTTGTTATTGTTATTATTTATTTATTATTGTTATTGTTATTGTTGTTATTGTTATTATTTATTGTTATTGTTATTTATTGTTATTTATTTATTGTTATTATTGCTTCTGTTATTGTTATTCTTTATTGTTATTATTATTGTTATTCTTTGTTGTTATCTTACATTATTGTTATTATTATTCTTTGTTATTTTTTGTTGTTATTTATTATTTATTGTTGTTATTTATTGTTATTGTTATTCTTTATTGTTATTTGTTATTTGTTGTTATTGTTGTTATTCTTATTCTTTATTGTTTCTTGTTATTGTTATTATTATTTATTTGTTATTGTTGTTGTTGTTATTTATTATTTATTTGTTATTGTTATTTATTGTTGTTATTGTTGTTGTTATTTATTTGTTGTTGTTATTTATTTGTTATTTATTTATTATTTATTTGTTATTTATTTATTGTTATTTATTGTTATTGTTATTGTTATTTATTTATTTATTTATTGTTATTTATTTATTTATTTATTTATTGTTGTTATTATTTATTATTTATTTATTATTGTTATTGTTATTTATTTATTATTGTTATTTATTGTTATTTATTGTTATTTATTATTTATTGTTATTATTTATTGTTATTTATTATTGTTATTATTTATTGTTATTATTGTTATTGTTATTGTTATTATTCTTATTCTATTATTTATTATTTATTGTTATTTATTGTTATTTATTTATTTATTGTTATTATTATTTATTTATTGTTGTTATTGTTATTGTTGTTATTCTTTATTTATTGTTATTTGTGTTATTATTGTTATTCTTCTTTATTGTTATTATTGTTATTGTTATTGTTATTATTATTGTTATTGTTATTGTTATTTATTATTATTTATTGTTATTTATTGTTATTTATTATTATTATTCTTTGTTGTTATTTATTATTATTGTTATTGTTATTGTTGTTATTGTTGTTATTGTTATTGTTATTATTGTTATTTATTTATTGTTATTGTTATTTATTGTTTATTATTGTTATTTATTGTTATTATTGTTGTTATTTATTGTTATTTATTTATTGTTATTGTTATTATTTATTATTATTATTATTATTTATTTATTTGTTATTATTTGTTATTTGTTATTGTTATTTATTATCTTGTTATTATTTATTTATTGTTATTTGTTATTGTTATTATTATTTATTATTATTATTATTGTTATTGTTATTGTTATTTATTGTTATTTATTTATTGTTATTTATTTATTTATTTATTTATTTATTGTTATTGTTATTGTTATTTATGTTATTATTTATTTATTATTGTTTATTTATTTATTATTGTTATTTATTATTATTGTTATTGTTATTGTTATTATTCTTTGTTATTGTTATTATTATTATTATTATTTATTGTTATTTATTGTTATGTTGTTATTATTATTTATTCTGTTATTATGTTGTTGTTATTATTTATTGTTATTATTTATTGTTATTTATTGTTATTGTTGTTATTATTATTGTTTGTTATTGTTATTTATTGTTATTGTTGTTGTTATTGTTGTTATTGTTATTGTTATTGTTATTGTTATTGTTATTGTTATTATTTATTTATTTATTGTTTGTTTATTATTTATTTATTTATTATTGTTATTTATTTATTGTTATTGTTGTTATTTATTGTTATTGTTATTGTTATTGTTGTTTTATTATTATTGTTGTTATTGTTATTGTTATTTATTTGTTATTGTTGTTATTATTTATTTATTTATTATTTATTGTTATTTATTGTTATTGTTATTGTTGTTATTTATTGTTATTTATTTATTATTATTATTATTTATGTTATTTATTTATTTATTATTTATTTATTATTGTTATTTATTATTATTTATTATTGTTATTTATTATTATTTATTGTTTATTGTTATTTATCTGTTATTCTTTATTGTTATTATTATTTATTGTTATTTATTATTTATTTATTATTATTTATTATTATTTATTTATTGTTATTGTTATTATTTATTGTTATTTGTTATTGTTATTATTGTTATTGTTGTTATTTATTTATTATTTATTATTTATTGTTGTTGTTATTGTTGTTATTGTTATTTATTGTTATTTATTGTTATTGTTATTTATTATTTATTGTTGTTATTGTTATTGTTATTGTTATTTATTGTTATTGTTATTATTTATTGTTGTTATTTATTTATTGTTATTATTGTTGTTGTTATTCTTGTTATTGTTATTGTTATTTATTCTTTATTGTTACTTTATTTATTGTTATTTATTGTTATTGTTATTTATTTATTGTTATTTATTATTGTTATTTATTTATTATTTATTTATGTTATTGTTATTGTTATTTATTTATTTATTGTTATTTATTTGTTATTTATTTATTGTTATTATTATTTATTTATTTATTGTTATTATTATTTATTATTGTTATTTATTTGTTATTTATTATTATTATTGTTATTGTTATTGTTATTGTTATTGTTATTTATTTGTTATTGTTATTATTTATTGTTATTGTTATTTATTGTTATTATTGTTATTATTATTATTGTTATTGTTATTGTTATTTATTTATTATTGTTGTTATTTATTGTTATTGTTGTTATTTATTGTTATGTTGTTATTATTATTTATTTATTTATTTATTGTTGTTATTATTTATTGTTATTGTTGTTATTGTTATTGTTGTTGTTATTTATTTGTTGTTATTGTTATTGTTGTTGTTATTGTTATTGTTATTTATTGTTGTTATTTATTTATTGTTATTTATTTATTTATTTATTTATTTATTGTTATTATTTATTATTTATTATTTATTTATTTATTGTTATTTATTATTTATTTATTTATTATTTGTTATTGTTATTTATTGTTATTTATTTATTTATTTATTGTTATTGTTGTTATTGTTATTGTTATTTGTTATTTATTATTGTTATTATTATTTATTGTTATTTATTTATTGTTGTTGTTATTATTTATTGTTATTGTTATTTATTATTGTTATTTATTGTTATTGTTATTATTGTTGTTATTGTTATTGTTATTTATTTATTGTTATTTATTGTTGTTGTTATTATTTATTTATTATTGTTATTTATTCTTATTGTTATTTATTGTTGTTGTTGTTATTGTTATTGTTATTTGTTATTTATTTATTTGTTATTGTTATTGTTGTTATTTATTTGTTATTGTTGTTATTGTTGTTGTTATTATTTATTTATTGTTATTTATTGTTATTATTCTTTATTGTTATTTGTTATTCTTATTGTTGTTATTGTTGTTATTTATTGTTATTTATTGTTATTTATTTATTTATTATTATTTATTGTTATTATTATTGTTATTATTTATTATTATTATTATTATTATTTATTTATTATTGTTATTTATTATTTATTATTATTTATTATTATTTATTATTATTATTTATTGTTATTATTTATTTATTGTTATTTATTATTGTTATTTATTCTTGTTATTATTATTATTGTTATTATTGTTATTATTTATTATTTATTGTTATTATTATTGTTATTTATATTGTTATTCTTGTTATTTGTTATTATTTATTTATTCTTTATTATTCTTTGTTATTGTTGTTATTATTTATTGTTATTATTATTCTTATTCTTTGTTATTCTTTATTATTGTTGTTGTTGTTGTTATTGTTGTTCTTGTTATTTATTGTTGTTATTGTTTATTTATTGTTATTTATTTATTTATTGTTGTTATTGTTATTTGTTATTGTTATTGTTATTGTTATTTATTTGTTGTTGGTGTTTATTGTTGTTATTATTGTTATTGTTATTGTTATTTATTTATTGTTGTTATTATTTATTTATTGTTATTTATTATTTATTTATTGTTATTGTTATTGTTATTTATTGTTATTGTTATTGTTATTTATTTATTATTGTTATTATTGTTATTTATGTTATTGTTGTTATTGTTGTTATTGTTGTTATTTATTGTTGTTATTTATTTATTGTTATTTGTTATTATGTTATTTATTTATTATTATTTATTTATTCTTTATTATTGTTATTCTTTATTATTCTGTTATTTATTATTGTTATTTATTCTTTATTTATTATTGTATTTATTTATTGTTATTGTTATTTATTGTTATTTATTGTTATTTATTTATTGTTATTATTATTTATTATTGTTATTGTTATTATTATTATTATTTATTATTTATTGTTATTTATTGTTATTGTTATTATTATTGTTATTGTTATTATTATTATTATTATTGTTGTTATTGTTATTATTGTTATTGTTATTTATTGTTATTGTTGTTATTGTTATTTGTTCTTGTTATTGTTATTATTATTGTTGTTATTGTTATTGTTATTGTTGTTATTTATTGTTGTTGTTATTGTTATTGTTATTTATTGTTGTTGTTATTTGTTATTTATTGTTATTGTTATTGTTGTTGTTGTTGTTGTTATTTATTATATTTATTGTTGTTGTTGTTGTTGTTATTTGTTATTTATTTATGTTATTGTTATTGTTATTGTTATTATTGTTATTGTTCTTTATTGTTATTTAGTATTTATTCTTTATTTATTCTTTATATTCTTCATATTATTCTTATTCTTATTTATTCTTGTTATTTATTTATTGTTATTTATTATTGTTATTATTATTTATTGTTATTTATTTATTGTTATTGTTATTTATTGTTATTCTTTATTTATTTATTATTGTTATTGTTATTATTTATTATTTATTGTTATTGTTATTATTATTATTTATTTATTGTTATTTATTTATTATTGTTATTGTTATTGTTGTTATTTATTGTTATTTATTTATTGTTGTTATTTATTTATTTATTTATTGTTATTTATTGTTATTTATTATTGTTATTGTTATTATTATTATTGTTATTTATTGTTATTGTTGTTATTGTTATTGTTGTTATTGTTATTTGTTATTTATTATTTGTTATTGTTATTGTTATTTGTTGTTGTTATTTATTTATTGTTATTGTTGTTATTTATTTGTTATTTTTATATGTTATTTATTGTTATTGTTATTGTTGTTGTTGTTATTTATTTATTTATTTGTTATTTATTTAGTGTTATTTATTTGTTGTTATTTATTGTTATTGTTATTTATTGTTGTTATTGTTGTTATTTATTGTTTATTTATTATTGTTATTGTTATTTATTGTTGTTATTTATTTATTGTTATTATTATTTGTTGTTATTATTATTATTATTATTATTATTGTTATTGTTATTATTGTTATTATTGTTATTTATTTATTTATTGTTATTGTTATTTATTTATTGTTATTATTTATTGTTATTTATTGTTGTTATTGTTATTGTTATTTATTCTTTATTATTGTTATTGTTATTGTTATTTATTGTTTATTGTTATTATTATTGTTATTATTGTTATTTATTGTTATTGTTATTTATTGTTATTTATTTATTGTTGTTATTATTTATTGTTATTGTTATTATTATTATTATTTATTGTTATTATTATTGTTATTATTATTTATTTATTTATTATTGTTATTGTTATTTATTGTTATTGTTATTATTATTTGTTATTGTTATTGTTCATTATTTATGTTATTCTTTATTGTTATTTACTCTGTTATTGTTATTGTTATTTATTGTTATTTATTGTTATTATTGTTATTATTGTTATTGTTGTTATTGTTATTGTTATTTATTTATTTATTTATTGTTGTTATTTATGTTGTTTATTGTTATTTATTTATTTATTTATTGTTATTGTTATTGTTGTTGTTATTGTTATTTATTGTTGTTGTTATTGTTATTTGTTGTTATTGTTATTGTTATTATTTTATTGTTATTGTTGTTATTATTGTTATTGTTATTATTGTTATTATTGTTATTTATTATTTATTGTTGTTGTTATTGTTATTGTTGTTATTGTTATTTATTGTTATTATTGTTATTATTGTTATTTATTTAGTTATTATTAGTAGTTATTTATTTATTTATTTATTATGTTATTTATTATTGTTATTCTTCTTTGTTATTGTTATTATTTATTATTTATTTAATATTGTTATTTATTTATTATTTATTTATTTATTTATTATTTATTTATTATTGTTATTTATTGTTATTATTTATTATTTATTTATTCTTTATTATTTATTCTTCTTGTTATTATTATTATTATTTATTGTTATTTATTTATTGTTATTTATTTATTGTTATTGTTATTATTATTTATTTATTGTTATTATTTATTGTTATTGTTGTTATTGTTATTTATTTATTTATTTATTGTTATTATTTATTTATTTATTGTTATTTATTTGTTATTGTTATTGTTATTGTTATTGTTATTCTTTATTGTTGTTATTCTTGTATTGTTGTTGTTGTTATTATTGTTATTTATTTATTCTTTATTTATTGTTGTTATTGTTGTTATTTATTTATTGTTGTTGTTATTGTTATTGTTGTTATTTATTTATTGTTATTGTTATTGTTGTTATTTATTTATTTATTCTTTATTTATTTATTGTTATTATTGTTATTTATTTATTGTTATTTATTGTTATTGTTATTTATTTATTATTATTGTTATTATTTATTATTTATTTATTGTTGTTATTTGTCTTTATTATTCTTTATTTACGTTATTGTTATTTATTTATTTATTTATTATTGTTATTGTTATTTATTTATTTATTTATTATTGTTATTTGTTATTGTTATTATTTATTGTTATTATTTATTATTGTTGTTACTGCTATTATTGTTGTTATTTATTCTTTATTGTTATTTATTGTTATTGTTATTATTTATTTATTGTTATTGTTATTTATTATTGTTATTGTTATTATTTATTTATTATTGTTATTTATTTATTTATTGTTATTATTTATTTATTTATTGTTATTTATTTATTTATTATTGTTATTGTTATTATTTATTTATTTATTATTGTTATTGTTATTTATTATTGTTATTTATTGTTATTTGTTGTTGTTATTGTTATTTATTTGTTGTTATTGTTATTGTTGTTGTTGTTATTTATTATTATTTATTTATTTATTGTTGTTATTATATATATATTGTTATTGTTATTTGTTGTTGTTATTATTTGTTGTTGTTATTGTTGTTATTGTTATTTATGTTATTCTTATTTATTTATTTATTGTTATTGTTATTGTTATTGTTGTTATTTATTTGTTGTTATTTATTGTTGTTGTTATTTATTTATTTATTGTTATTTATTATTGTTGTTATTTATTTATTTATTTATTCTTGTTATTTATTTATTTATTTATTATTTATTGTTATTGTTATTATTATTATTGTTATTTATTTATTTATTTATTTATTATTGTTATTGTTATTTATTCTTTATTGTTATTTATTTATTGTTATTGTTATTATTATTGTTATTTATTCTTATTTATTTATTTATTATTTATTTATTATTGTTATTTATTATTGTTATTTATTTATTATTATTGTTATTATTATTTATTATTATTTATTGTTATTGTTATTTATTGTTATTATTTATTTATTTATTTATTATTTATTATTTATTATTTATTTATTTATTTATTATTTATTGTTATTATTGTTGTTATTTATTTATTTATTGTTGTTGTTATTGTTGTTATTGTTATTTATTGTTATTTTTTGTTTGTTGTTATTGTTATTTATTTATTTATTTATTGTTATTGTTATTGTTATTGTTATTGTTGTTGTTGTTATTTATTATTGTTATTGTTATTTATTGTTGTTATTTATTGTTGTTGTTGTTGTTATTTATTGTTATTGTTATTGTTGTTATTGTTATTATTGTTATTGTTATTTATTTGTTATTGTTGTTATTATTGTTATTGTTATTATTTATTGTTATTTATTTATTGTTATTATTGTTATTGTTATTTATTGTTATTATTTATTTATTTATTTATTTATTGTCTGTTATTATTATTGTATTGTTATTATTGTTGTTATTATTATTGTTATTGTTGTTATTTATTCTTCTTCTTTATTCTTTATTATTTTTCTTCTTATTCTTCTTCTTATTCTTATTCTTATTATTGTTATTTATTATTGTTATTTATTATTGTTATTATTATTATTTATTGTTGTTATTTATTTATTATTGTTATTGTTATTATTATTGTTATTTATTGTTATTTATTGTTATTTATATTATTGTTATTTATTTATTTATTGTTATTGTTATTGTTGTTATTTGTTATTATTGTTATTATTATCTTTATTATTGTTATTCTTGTTATTGTTGTTATTATTGTTATTCTTGTTATTTATTGTTATTTATTGTTATTGTTATTTATTATTTATTTATTTATTTATTGTTATTTATTTATTTATTGTTATTTATTGTTATTTGTTGTTATTTATTTATGTTGTTATTGTTGTTATTGTTATTTATTTATTGTTGTTATTGTTGTTGTTATTTGTTATTGTTATTGTTATTGTTATTTATTTGTTATTGTTATTTGTTGTTATTTATTGTTATTGTTATTGTTATTTATTTATTTATTGTTATTGTTATTTATTTATTTATTATTGTTATTGTTATTGTTGTTGTTATTATGTTATTATTTATTTATTTATTGTTATTTATTATTGTTATTATTATTTATTTATTGTTATTATTGTTATTATTATTATTATTGTTATTATTGTTATTATTTATTGTTATTTATTTATTATTTATTTATTGTTATTATTTACTTTATTCTTTATTGTTATTTATTATTATTGTTATTTATTTTATTATTGTATTATTATTGTTGTTATTGTTATTTATTCTATTGTTATTATTTATTATTGTTATTGTTATTTATTGTTGTTATTGTTATTGTTATTATTGTTTATTTATTGTTATTATTGTTGTTATTTATTTATTGTTATTTATTTATTGTTATTGTTGTTGTTGTTATTGTTATTGTTGTTGTTGTTATTTATTTATTGTTATTGTTGTTGTTATTGTTGTTATTGTTGTTGTTATTGTTATTATTGTTATTTATTGTTATTGTTATTTATTGTTGTTATTGTTATTTATTTATTTGTTATTTATTGTTATTTATTTATTGTTATTTATTTATTCTGTTGTTATTATTGTTATTGTTATTTATTTATTGTTGTTGTTATTTATTTATTTATTGTTATTGTTATTTATTGTTATTTATTTATTTATTTATTATTATTATTATTTATTATTGTTATTTATTTATTGTTATTATTATTATTGTTATTTATTGTTATTATTATTTATTTATTTATTTATTTATTTCTTTATTATTTATTTATTATTGTTATTGTTATTTGTTATTTATTTGTTATTTATTGTTATTCTTATTTATTTATTATTTATTGTTATTATTATTATTGTTATTTATTATTATTGTTGTTATTGTTATTTATTTGTTATTTGTTGTTATTTATTTATTGTTATTTATTGTTGTTGTTGTTGTTGTTATTGTTATTGTTGTTATTTGTTGTTATTGTTATTTATTTATTATTGTTATTGTTATTGTTGTTATTGTTATTATTGTTATTGTTATTTATTTGTTATTTATTGTTATTGTTATTTATTTATTGTTATTGTTATTGTTATTGTTATTTATTTATTGTTGTTATTTATTGTTATTGTTATTTATTATTGTTATTGTTGTTATTGTTGTTGTTATTTATTTATTTATTTATTTATTTGTTATTGTTATTGTTATTATTGTTATGTTATTGTTATTTATTTATTTATTTGTTGATTTATTGTTTATTGTTATTGTTATTGTTATTATTGTTATTTATTATTTATTTGTTATTTATTTATTTATTCTTATTGTTATTTATTTATTATTATTGTTATTATTTATTTGTTATTGTTATTAATTGTTGTTATTGTTATTTATTGTTATTTATGTTATTGTTATTGTTGTTGTTGTTGTTATTTGTTATTGTTCTTGTTATTGTTATTTATTTGTTATTGTTGTTATTATTGTAAATGTTATTGTTATTGTTGTTCATTAAAACATTGTTATTCTTTGTTGTCTTTACATTGTTATTCTTCTTTGGTCTTTATTTGTTAACATTATTCTTTATTGTTATTTATTTATTATTTATTGTTATTTATTGTTATTTATTGTTATTGTTATTATTGTTATTATTGTTATTTATTTATTTGTTGTTATTATTATTTATTTATTGTTTATTTGTTATTGTTATTGTTATTTATTGTATTGTTATTATTATTGTTCTTATTGTTATTTATTATTTATTATTGTTATTATTGTTATTGTTATTTATTGTATTTATTGTTATTGTTATTCTTATTTATTTATTCTTTGTTATTATTTATGGTATGTTATTTATTTATTGTTATTATTATTGTTATTGTTATTGTTATTGTTGTTATTGTTATTTATTGTTGTTATTTATTTA
>CM038672.1:572252574-572262574 GCA_021605145.1 Aegilops bicornis
ATTAGGATTAATTGGATTCTGTCTAAAATTAATTATTTATTAATCCTAAAATACCCAAATTAATTTCTAGGGTTTGGCAATGTCAAAATAGAGTGGTGACAAAAGAATCATGCAAAAATAATTTTCTAACTAAAGTTATAGCAGATTTACTATTCTGACTAAAACAATATTAAAGCATTTTTAATTATTTTTTAACATAGCTATATATATATTTTTTCAGAAACTACATAAAATTTGCAATCCAACAAAAAAGAATCACTCAAAAATATTAAACAGAATAAAAGATATACATTTTGAAAATTGAAACTATTCGGCTAAAAGCAGGAAAATCAAAATAAAAGAAAAAAGGCCTAATGGGCCTAAAGCGTATACAATGCGTTAGATAGGCTAAATGGGCCCTAGGTTTAAACTAAACGAACCGGCCTAATAAAATAAACCTAACTAAAAATAAAACCGATCGGGCCGGTTTTATAACTAAAACCCTAACGCTTGAGGCGTTCTAATCGAGGCCGTCGATCTAAGATCGAACGGGGAGGGGATGTCGGGGACTTAGGACTGACCGGCGGGCGTGACGGGGGCGGGCGTCAAGGCGTTGCTGAGCGGCCAGCGAGTCGTCGGGGAAGGCAGTCGTTGAGACGCCACGGGTACCTGGGAGGTTCGGTGGTGTTGGGGAGGGTCGGGTGGACCGGTGGCGTCGGCGGGCTGACTTTGGCGGCGGTGGCGAGCCTCAGACTCCGGTGAGCTCTGGAGGGAGAGGAGAGGCTCGGCGTCGCTAGAATGGGTGCGAGCCTCGCTTTATAGCTGTGGGTGAGATGCCGGAAGGGCATCGGGTGGTCGGGGATCCCGGATCCTTCGGGATCGGTGGATCTCCCATGAGTGGCGTGGCGTGGGCGGGAAGAAGGCGGGCGGGCCTGGGTCGATGAGAGAGAGGGGAGAGCAGGCGGTGGGCCACTGCCCGGGGGTTTGGCCTTGAGGGGGCTGGGTGAGCTGGCTGGCTCTGGCTGGCTCTGATTGGGCCGGGCTCGGTTGGGCGCCTTGGTGAGGTGGCGCCGGGCTGGGCACAGTGGGTGCTTTGGCTGGCGCCTGGGTTTTCTTTTATTTTTTAAATAAAACTAAAACAAAATAAAACCTAAATCTGTAAATATTTTTATATAGGGTATATATATACCAAAATGATCAGGGAATATTCCTTTCATTTGAACATTTTTCCAAAGGCAAAATCCAAACTTTATGAAAATCCATTTTTCAAATTCAAATAAAATTCAGATTTGAATTCCAAATCTTTGGCATTGTTTCCTCTGATATTTTTGGAGTGTCATGTTTGCTCCTCTCATACTTTTGATCAAGTATTTATCAGGCTTAGTTTTTGAATTGTTTCCCACATGCCAAAGTTTGAAATTCAAATTCAAACTCAAATTGCTCTGAAACTTCAAATGGCATTCAAATTCAAACAGGATGCATAGGATGCTTAGCTATAATTGTAAAACATTCCAAATAGGAAATTTGGGATGCTACAAACCTACCCACCTTAAGATGAATCTCGCCCTCGAGATTCGGGTTAACTAACAAATAGGTGCGGATGGTCTCGGCGAAGATCTTCTTGGCGTTCCCGAGTGGCTTCTTCCTCGGTGTGGTGACTCCACAGCACCTTGCAAAACTTGATGACCTTCTTTGCGGGTGACTCGCTTGCAGTCTCGAGAATTTTGACGGGTTTCTCCTTGTAAGTCAAATCACTGTCAAGCTGTATGGCCTCTAGGGGCACTGTGTCTCTCAACGGAACATCGGCCATGTCGGCATGGCACTTCTTCAACTGAGAAACGTGGAAAACATCATGAACTCCGGACAATCCTTCCGGCAATTCCAACTTGTATGCAACTTCTCCACGACGTTCGAGGATTTTGTAGGGGCCAATGAATCGGGGTGCTAACTTTCCCTTGACTCCAAACCTCTTGATTCCACGAAGTGAGACACACGAAGGTATGCTCGGTCTCCCACTTCGTAAGTCACCTCCTTGCGCTTCTTGTCGGCATAACTCTTACATCTTGCGTGTGCTATCTTGAGCCGGTCTCGAATCAGCTTGACTTTCTCTTGGAATCCTTGATAAGATCGGAACCGAAAAGTGATCGATCTCCAACACTATCCCATGACAATGGTGTTCTACACCTCCTTCGTATAGAGCTTGAAGGGCCATCTTCAAACTGGATTGATAAGCTTTGTTGTATGAGAATTCTGCGTCACGGCAAATTATCATCCAGCTAGACCCATAGTCTAGCACACAAGCTCTCAACATGTCCTCGAATCTGGTTGACTCTCTCGATGCATCCATCATGCTGCGGATGAAAAGGCTGTCTTGAATTCCAGCCTCGTACCCAAAGTTTCATGCAACTGCTTCCAAAACTTTGAGGTAAGCTGCGTTCCTCTATCGACACGATTTTCCTCGGAACTCCATGCGGACATCGATCCTGGTCATGTATATCTTGGCCAACTTGGCCTTTGGTATAGGTAGTCTTCACGGGGAATGAAGTGAGCTACCTTAGTAAAGCGATCAACTACTACCCGGATAGAATCATAACACGAGCGGGTCTGGGTAATCACAGTGATGAAATCCATACCAAGTTTCTCCCATTTCCAATCGGGGAATCGGCAAGGTTGAAGTAACCTGCTGGCCGATGTTACGCCTTCACCGTTGACAAACATCACATCTTGCCACGTACTCGGCAATGTCCTTCTTCATACATCCCACGAAACTTTGCTTCAAATCCGGGTACATCTTGGTGTTGCGGGGTGAATCGAGTACGGTGAATCATGAGCCTCTGAAGAATTAGCTTCTGAGCTCGGGATCATTGGGCACATAAATCGATCCTCAAACCATATAGTTCCATGTTCATCCTTACGGAATCCTTTAGCTTTTCCTTCCTCCATCTTTTGCTTAATCTCATCGATTTCCTTGTCCGACTTCCGGGCTTCACGAATCCTTTCGGTCAAAGGTGGACTGAACTTCGAGGTTGCAACAAATCCTTCCGGAACTATCTCGATTCGGAGATCTGCGAGGTCATCGACTAACTCACAGGGTAATCCTCCTGCTGTAAGAGTGTTCACATAACTCTTACGGCTCAAAGCATCTGCTACAACATTGGCTTTACCGGGGTGGTAATGCAATCTCATGTCGTAGTCCTTTATCAACTCTAGCCATCTCCTTTGCCTGAGGTTCAATTCCTTCTGCGTGAAGATATATTTCAAACTCTTGTGATCTGTATAGACATCACAACGATTTCCAATGAGGAAATGTCTCGGTCTTGAGTGCATGCACTACTGATTTGCTAACTCCAAATCATGCGTGGCATAATTCATCTCATGAGGCCGTGGTAATGCAGGCATAAGCTACAACCTTGCCTTCTGCATCAATACTCCTCCGAGTCCTTGGCGAGAAGCGTCTAATAGACCTGGTATTCCTTATGTATGTCCGCAATATCAACGGGGCTGTGACCAACCGTTTCTTCAATTCACAGCGGCTTCACATTCCTCGGTCCAAACATACTTGGCTTCCTTCTTCAACAGCTCGGTCATGGGCTTGGCAATCTTGAGAAGTTCTCAATGAATCTCCGATAATATCCTGCGAGTCCGAGAAAAGCTGCGGATCTCCTTGGTGAGGTGGGTTCTTGCCAATCGGTGACTGATTCAACCTTGGCGGGATCAAGCTGCTATTCCTTCTCCTGAAATAACATGTCCGAGGAATCCAACTTCCTTCAACCAAAATTCACATTTGCTGAATTTGGCATACGGTGATGTTCTCGAAGTTTCTCGAACTAGGCGCATAAATGTTCCTTATGCTCTTCCTCGCTCTTGGAGAAAATCAATATGTCATCGATGAACACCACGACAAACTTGTCCAAATACTCCATGAACACCTTGTTCATCAAATTCATGAAGTATGCAGGAGCATTAGTCAATCCAAATGACATGACGGTATACTCATATAAACCAAACATGGTGGTGAATGCTGTTTTGGGTATATCCTTTTCACGAATTTTCAGCGATGATACCACGATCGAAGATCGATCTTAGAGAATACCTTGGCTCCAACAAGCTGATCAAACAAGTCATTGATCATCGGCAGAGGGTACTTGTTCTTGATGGTTACTTCGTTCAATGCACGATAATCCACAACCATCCTCAAGCTTCCATCCTTCTTCTCTACCAAAAGAACGGGGCTCCCCAAGGTGATGAGCTTGGACGAATATATCCTTTCTCCAATAACTCATTTATTTGATCCTTGATCTCTTTCAACTCATTCGGTGGCATCCGATAAGGTCTCTTGGATATTGGGGCTGTGCGGGCAATAACTCAATCAAAATTCAATGTCCTGTCCGTGGCATTCACAGTAATTCCTCGGAAACACATCGGGAAATTCTTGCACTCTGGCACTTCCTCTGAACAACTCCCGTGAGAATGCACTGATTCTTCATCTGGCTGTGCTGGCTACATACTTGATCCTCTTACGCTCGGGGTGGTGAGCGAGAATAGACTTCTTGAGCACGATCAATGTTCCCTTCATACTTTGACAACCAATCCATGCCTAGGATTACATCCAAGGTCTGAGTTTCCAACACTATGAGTTCCACGGAAATTTGTGGTTCCCTATGTTGAGGGTTGCGGGACGGCTTAAACCTGCCATCATTTCTCCTCTGCGGGCCCAGCCGCGAAGGGGGCTTCTAAGGGTTCTAGTCATAATCCGTACTTATCCACAACTACCCTTGATATGAATGAATCGTTGCACGAGAATCAAAGAGAACCAAAACTGAGCGTGAATTCAATAAAAACTTACCAACCACGATTATGCGGCTGATCATAGGCGTCCTCCACGTCGATGTGGTTCACGAGCACGAGGCAGTTGAGCTTCTTGGCTGAGCCTCCATTGCCATTACCATTCCTCTGCTTGGCCTCCGGGCAGTCGGTGGCGTAGTGCCTGTCTTACGGCACTTGAAGCGGTGATGTGGCTCGAGATCGCCGGGAGGCGAAGCGGCTGATTGCCATTACCATTTCCATTGCCATTGCCATTACCATGGCACTGACTTGTTGTCCTGGCTGCGGTTGTTCCCATTTCCTCCATGGTTATGACCTCCATGGTTATGATGGGTGTGCCCTCACAGTATGCGGTGCATAGCGGGGCTTCTGCTGAGTTCCTGGGTTGTGCTTCCCTTGGCTGTACTTCCGCTTGCGGCTTTCTATCTGCTGCTGCTTGCCTTCAAGTATGATGGCCTTGTCTACCAGCTCCTGGTAGTTGTTGAAAGTAGCCACAATAAGCTGCATGCTCAGTTCATCATTGAGTCCCTCAAGGAACTTCTCACCTTGGCGGCATCTGTGGCCCACATCATCGGGGGCATAGCGAGCAAGCTTGCTGAATTCATCCGCGTCTTGTGCCTGATACGATTCCCTGGCGCAAGTTGCGGAACTCACGCTTCTTGAGACTCATGGCTCCGGTGAGACATGAGCGGTCTGAAAAACTGCTTTGGAATTGGTCCCATGTGATGCCACCCATGGGAAAAGTGGCGATGTAATTCTCCCACCAAGAAGGCTGCAGGTCCATCCGATTGATGCGCGGCAAAGCGCACCTTCTCGGCATCGGTGCATCCAGCGGTGACTAGCTCTCTTCCGATTTTTGCGGGCCAATCATCAGCCACAATCGGCTCGGTGCTACTAGAGAACATGGCGGATTCAACCTCGAAATCGAGTCAAGTTGTCCACGCGGTGGGTGGTGGCGGTGGATTGTTGGCGGTGTTGTTACGATTCTGAATAAGGAGTTGCATCGGTGCATTACTGCTGCTTTGGAAGCGGTTGGGTGAGCTCGGCGGAAAACCGATTATCACGTCTCGGAGGCATCTGGTGTTTTGGAGTGGGTGAGAAGATTAGAATAGAACAATGGTCTATGAGAATAACACTACCCATATGAATGCACAATCATAACACACCAATCATTTATTCATTCCACTCAAACATGGTTCAAACTTCGATTACAAAAGCTCATGACTAATCGAAGGAAAAACATCGGCCCTAACTGATCGACGAAAAGTAAAAGATAACATGGTGGTCGACTAAAAGTCTTCATCGATGGCGCCTCCTCTTGGGGTTTCCTTGGTGGTACTCCCTTGAAATCTGATCATTGCTCACGAGGGGTGCTTCATCTCCACTCGGGTAAAGGTCCTCTCCCAAGTCCATCTTTTCCTCAATCGCGGCAAGCTTCATCTTGGTCGTCATTGTCTCCATGAAGTCCGTGATTTCTTCCTCATGGCCAAGGAAGTCTGCGTGCCTTCTCCTCGATTCGATTCACGGAACAAAAGCCTCCGGTGTGTCTTCGATTCTGGCGAGCTGAATCTCCGTTTCACGAGAAGACACTCCAAGTCTGGATGTAAGAAAGAGTGGAATCGTCCTCGATGGTGCGGATGATATCTCCATTCCTTGCCTGCGAGAAACCATGGCGAGGTCTGAATGATCGAGCTTCGGCCTGTACTCCTCTCGGAGATGTCCAAGTGCTCGGTAGATCGCCACGTCCCTTCCGATGATCCATTGAACTCGGTGAACTCAAAGTTGATAGGCTCCGTGTGTCCTCCAAAGGTTCTCCACAGGATGTGCACCTCAATCACATGGCGGGTGTCCGTCGGAAGTGCATTAGTGGGTTTCCCGGTGATCGAGGTAGAGCTATCTTCAGCTGCTTCACCATCTGGACCAGCTTTCTTCCAAAGGGCATCGTCTCATCGAGTGGCAGAACTCGGTAGCAAAGCTGGGGTGAACTTCGTGACCATCTAGAATGTTGCAAAGGGAGAAGAGTCGAATTGAACAGGAAGAATTATAGAATGAAAAGGGGTTCAAAGTAAATGGTCTCTGCTTATGGCTTTCCGATCCTAGGGTTACGATCCTACGGTCAGCGTGTGCTCGATACCATCTACTGTGGCGACTGACCCAATATTGGTCAAGTCTACGTATGCATACCATCCCAAGATCATGCTGGTACTCACAGTACATCGATAAAGTAATCAAAGTTCAATCACACCTGAATATCATTAAACGATTCTCATATAGAGTCTTTATTACAAGGGAATAAATTCGGCTCAAGGCCAACTCATGAGAAAATAAACTACAAATGCTGCGGAAGCGTCGAGGTAAAGCGAGTCCATCCGACTCCAAAGGGCAATCGCCAAGCGGGCGTAGCCTCACTCCCCGATCGGAAAATATCTACGCAACATAATACGTTGCAGCCATGTAGGTCAGCTTTTGGAATAAGCTGGCAAGTCATGAAGAATAACAATAATGAAGTTACTACACTATATGCATTTTGGTGTGGAGCTCTAAGTTTCATCATTTTGCGTAAAGCCAATTTTATCCTACTACGATGGACTTATTTGCAAATTACTACAAATTGTTGGTAGTTATTGAGATGGTTCCGCCAACCAATATCTCGTTCCCAATTATTAAGTCATAAACCCTCAAATTAATTCATTAGTTTTAGTGTTGAGATATCCGAATACTTCCAAGTTCCAGAGGCTCAAATGTCCGTAATCGGGGACACGACTAATCGATTAGGTTATAACTTCTGCAGAGGTTTGCGCACTTTCCCGCAAGAATCATTCCCTCCTTTAGAGTCTTCGCACTTCATGGTGTTTGAAGACGGGACCAGATAAACAGGGTCTTCCAAAGAGTTCTTGAGCCACCGCCGGTACCCATCCAATCCTACCGTTCGTCTACTTCTCGTAGTACCGCCCGGCCAGCGTCACTACTAGGGTCAACCCAGCTGAGCCCATAATGGCTTGCGGCTGCACAGGTAAGCTTCCGGTCATGGGGCATCCATCCTTCTCTTCGTGGCTGGGTGAAGCTTTCCGCAGGATGTCATGGCGCTTCTCCATGCATCCCGGCCACCACCAGGGTGCTCGGGGTGACCGTCAACAATCCTCCACCCGGTAGTGATTTTCGAAGTCCATCTTGATCATTGTAGTTCATGGGGTTATCATCATCATTGACTCTCACATCTTGCTTATGAATATCACTCATACCAAATCCGTCTACGAGCATAGCAAAATAACTACTACGTCCCGGGGTCATGGTAACAAGGGGATTGGTTCATCCTACCACATGATACTACTCAAGTTTAATGACTTCAAGATTTCACTACTGCATGCAATGGTGGGGTGGTGACAACTACTAATGCACAAAAACATAGGTATAGAAATAACATGATCAAAACTTGCCTTGCCGATGATCCTCGTAAGCTAAAGAGTCGTAGTAGCAAGCTTAGCACTCCGGAAACTCTCTGAGACAAACAATAACACAATAAGCACAAAGCAAGAGGATCACACAAGATAACAAAAGTAACATAACACAACAAAACAATCAAAACCAAATCAAAAGAAAAACTCAAAGAAACCAATTCAAAGTTTTTCCTACTCCAAACAATAGCAAAAATAGTTTTTATATAACAAAAATTCCTTAAAATAACCTAATCATGGTTTTAGGTTAACTTAACAGAAAAGGATTCACTAAGAAATTAGGAGCAAAAAGAA
This sequence comes from Aegilops bicornis, assembly GCA_021605145.1. Classification (NCBI taxonomy): domain Eukaryota; kingdom Viridiplantae; phylum Streptophyta; class Magnoliopsida; order Poales; family Poaceae; genus Aegilops; species Aegilops bicornis. The sequence continues at coordinate 572,261,127 of CM038672.1, forward strand.
TTAATTAAAAGCTATTATAAAACTCATTTTAGGCCTAATCCAATTTCTATTAAGAAAATAATTTAAAACTTTTATTAATTATGAATAAAAGTTCATCTAATGGAATGAAAGAATCTCACCTAGAATAACTAATCACAAGTTAAAAATAAATTAATTTACTAATTAATTAATTAGGAAAACAGGAACTAATTAATTAATTAGGATTAATTGGATTCTGTCTAAAATTAATTATTTATTAATCCTAAAATACCCAAATTAATTTCTAGGGTTTGGCAATGTCAAAATAGAGTGGTGACAAAAAGAATCATGCAAAAATAATTTTTCTAACTAAAGTTATAGCAGATTTACTATTCGACTAAAACAATATTAAAGCATTTTTAATTATTTTTAACATAGCTATATATATATATATTTCAGAAACTACATAAAATTTGCAATCCAACAAAAAAAGAATCACTCAAAAATATTAAACAGAATAAAAGATATACATTTTTGAAAATTGAAACTATTCGGCTAAAACAGAAAATCAAAATAAAAGAAAAAGGCCTAATGGGCCTAAAGCGTATGCAATGCGTTAGATAGGCTAAATGGGCCCTAGGTTTAAACTAAACGAACCGGCCTAATAAAATAAAACCTAAACTAAAAATAAAACCGATCGGGCCGGCCGGTTTTATAACTAAAACCTAACGTTTCGAGGCGTCTAATCGAGGCCGTCGATCTAAGATCGAACGGGGGAGGGGGATGCCGGGGACTTCGGACTCAATGACGGGCGTGGGCGGCGCGAGAGTGCTTGTCGGAGGCGTCGAGGCCGTGGCGAGCTTCAGTGAGTCGTCGGGAGACGCCGCAGACCTGGCACGGGAGGGTTCGGTGGTGTTGGGGAGGTCGGGGTGGACCGAGTGGCGTCGGCGGCGACTTTGGCGGCAGTGGTGAGCTCGGGACTCGGTGAGCTCGGGAGGGAGAGGGAGAGGGGTCCGGCGTCGCTAGGGGAATGGGGTGCGAGCCTCGGCTTTATAGCCGGGCCTGGGGGATGCTTCGGAAGGGCATCGGGGTGGTCGGGGGATCCCGGATCCTTCGGGATCCGGTGGATCTCCGGCGAGTGGCGTGGCGTGGGCGAGGGGGAAGAAGACGGGGCGGGGCCCGCGGGTCAGTGAGAGAGAGAGGAGGCAGGCGGTCGGCCCGGGGTTTCGGCGAGGGGGTGGTGAGCTGGCTGGTAGCTCGGGTGGCAGTTGGGCAGCCAATCGGTTGGGCAATTTGAGGGTGAGGCGGCGTTGGCTGGGCACAGGGTGGCTTTGGCGCCCTGGGGTTTTCTTTTATTTTTTAAATAAAACTAAAACAAAAATAAAAGTGATGTCTGTAAATATTTTATATAGGGTATATATATACCAAAATGATGGGGAATATTCCCTTTCATTTGAACATTTTTCCAAAGGCAAAATCCAAACTTTATG
>CM038672.1:574880074-575251603 GCA_021605145.1 Aegilops bicornis
GAAATTGCTAGTCTCTCATGCTTCATTTATATTATTTTGAGAGTATTTTAGAACAGAATGGTATTTTCTATGGTCATAAAATTGGCCCTAGAATGGTAGGCATCCAAGTTGGGTATAATAAAAACTATCATAGGAAGTGAATTGGATGCTATGATCAATTTGATACTTGATAATTTGTTTTGAGATATGGAGGTAGTGATATTAAAGTCATGCTATTTGGGTGATTATGAATTTAAAGAATGCTTGTGTTGAAGTTAGCAAGTCCCGTAGCATGCACGTATGGTTAAAGTTGTGTAACAAATTTGAAACATGAAGTGTACAGCTTGTGCATCCTTATGAGTGGCGGTCGAGGACGGCGATGGTCTTTTCCTACCAATCTATCCCCTAGGAGCATGCGCGTAGTACTTGATTTTGATGACTTCTAAATTTTTGCAATAAGTATATGAGTTCTTTTGACTAATGTCGAGTCCATGGATTATCGCACTTTTACCTTTCCGCCTTTGCTAGCCTCTTGATTACCGTGCATTGCCCTTTATCACCTTGAGAGTTGGTGCAAACTTCGCCGGTGCATCCAAACCCCGTGATACGGTACGCTCTATCACACATAAACCTCCCTATATCTTCCTCAAAACAGCCACCATACCTAACTATTATGGCATTTCCATAGCCGTTCCGAGATATATTGCCATGCAACTTTCCACCGTTCCGTTCATCATCATCATGACATACTTTACTTTTGTCATATTGCCATTGCATGGTCATGTAGTTGACATCGTATTTGTGGCAAAGCCACCATGCATTATTTTTCATACATGTCACTCTTGATTCATTGCACCATCCGGTACACCGCCGGAGGCATTCATATAGAGTCATATCTTGTTCTAGTCTCGAGTTGTAATCCTTATGTTGTAATCAATAGAAGTGTGATGATCATCATTATTAGAACATTGCCCCAAAAAAAGAGAGAAAGGCCAAAAAGGCCCAAAAAGGAAAATAAATAAAAGGGCAATGCTACTATCTCTTTTTCCACACTTGTGCTTCACAGTAGCACCTCTGTCTTCATGTAGTGAGTCTCATATATTGTGCTTCAAAGTAGCACCATGTTTTTCATATAGTGAGTCTCATAAGTTGTATTTTTCATACTAGTGGGAATTTTTCATTATAGAACTTGGCTTGTATATTCCTACGATGGGCTTTCTCAAATCCCCTAGGTCTTCGTGAGCAAGCAAGTTGGATGCACACCCACTAGTTTTCTTTTGTTGAGCATTTATTTATAGCTCGGGTGCATCCGTTGCATGGCAATCCCTACTCCTCATGTTGACATCAATTGATGGGCATCTCCATAGCCCGTTGATTATCCTCGTCAATGTGAGACTTTCTCCTTTTTTGTCTTCTCCACACAATCCCCATCATCATATTCTATTCCACCCATAGTGATATATCCATGGCTCACGCTCATGTATTGTGTGAAGGTTGAAAAGGTTTGAGATTATTTAAGTATGAAACAATTGCTTGGCTTGTCATCGGGGGTATAGAAGTTGGGAACATCTTTGTGTGACGAAAATTAAGCATAGCCTAACTATATGATTTTGTAGGGATGAACTTTCTTTTGCCATGCTATTTTGAGAAGACATGATTACTTTGATTAGTATGCTTGAAGTATTACTATTTCTTTTATCACTATGAACTTTTATTTTGTATTCATTTGGATCCGAACATTCATGCCACAGTAAAGAAAATTACATTATGAATTATGCTAGGTAGCATTCCACATCAAAAAGTCTCTTTTTTATCATTTACCTACTCGAGGACGAGCAGGAATTAAGCTTGGGGATTCTTGATACGTCTCCAACGTATCAATAATTTTTTATTGTTCCAAGCTATTATATTACCCCTTTTGGATGTTTATGGGCTTTATTTTACACATTTATATCATTTTTGGGACTAACCTACTAACCGGAGGCCCGGCCCATATTGCTGTTTTTTTGCCTATTTCGGTATTTCGAAGAAAAGGAATATCAAACGGAGTCACAAAGGAATGAGACCTTCGGGAGCGTGATTTTTGGAACAAACGTGATCCAGAGGACTTGGAGTGCAAGTCAAGAAGCAGCCGAGGCCTCCACGAGATAGGAGGGCGCCCCCCCCTTATAGGGTGCGCCCCTGTCTCTCGTGGGCCCCTCGGCTGACCACCGACGTACTTCTTCCTCCTATATATACCTCGTGCCCGAAAACATCCGGGGGCACCACGAAACACAATTTCCACCACCGTAACCTTCTGTATCCGCGAGATCTCATCTTGGAGCCTTCACTGGCACTCTGCCGGAGGGGGAATCAACCACGGAGGGCCTCTACATCAACATCCTTGCCCCTCCGATGAGCTGTGAGTAGTTTACCACGGACCTACGGGTCCATAGTTATTAGCTAGATGGCTTCTTCTCTCTTTTTGGATCTCAATACAATGTTCTCCCCCTCTCTTGTGGAGATCTATTCGATGTAAACTCTTTTTGCGGTGTGTTTGTCGACATCCGATGAATTGTGGGTTTATGATCAAGTTTATCTATGAATAATATTTGAATCTTCTCTGAATTCCTTTATATATGATTAAGTTATCTTTGCAAGTCTCTTCGAATCATCAGTTTAGTTTGGCCTACTAGATTGGTCTTTCTTGCCATGGGAGAAGTGCTTAGCTGTGGGTTCAATCTTGCGGTGTACTTACCCAGTGACAGAAAGGGTTGCAAGGTACGTATTGTATTGTTGCCATCGAGGATAACAAGATGGGGTTTATATCATATTGCATGAGTTTATCCCTCTACATCATGTTATCTTGCTTAATGCGTTACTACTGTTCTTATGAACTTAATACTCTAGATGCATCTTTGGATAGCGGTCGATGTGTGGAGTAATAGTAGTAGATGCAGGAGTCGGTCTACTTATTATGGACGTGATGCCTATATACATGATCATGCCTAGATAATCTCATAACTATGCGCTTTTCTATCAATTGCTCGACAGTAATTTGTCCACCCACCGTAATACTTATGCTATCTTGAGAGAAGCCACTAGTGAAACCTATGGCCCCCGGGTCTATCTCTTATCATATTTGCTCCCAATCTACTTTCATTTGCATCTTTAATTTTTGCATCTATACTATAAAATACCAAAAATATATTTATCTTATCATACTATCTTTATTAGATCTCACTTTCGCAAGTGGCCGTGAAGGGATTGACAACCCCTTTATTGTGTTGGTTGCGAGTTCTCGGTTGTTTGTGTAGGTGCGTGGGACTTTTGAGGAGCCTCCCTCGGATTGATACCTTGGTTCTCAAAACTGAGGGAAATACTTACGCTACACTTGCTGCATCACCCTCTCCTCTTCGAGGAAAACCAACGCAAGCTCAAGACGTAGCATTACGCCCTATCCGAATTAGGCCCAGTAGCGTCATCTGGGCCATCCAATATGATTCCAGCCCGTTTTCACTTCTGGCGCATGTATGGCCCATGTCGGATTTCGGGTTCCGGCAGACCCTCAAGTATCGAACTTTGGGGTGCACGCGGAGATCTCACATCCAACCTACCTACACCTCGTCGCCTCGCAAGGATCTAAACTACACAAAGAGCAGCACAAGGGACACAAGGTTTATACTGGTTCAGGCCACCATTGTGGTGTAATACCCTACTCCAGTGTGTGGTGTGGTGGATTGCCTCAGGGGCTGATGATGAACAGTACAAGGAAGAACAGCCTCGCGAGGGTCTGTTCTTGGCCGATGCGACGAACTGCTAGGGGGAGTTTGGTCGCTTCTCTCTCTCTCTCTCTCTCTCTCTCTCTCTCTCTCTGGATTCAAGATTGATCTCTAGCTCTATTCCAGATGCCTCTACCCTGTGGGTGGCTAGTCCTATTTATAGGCAGAGGCCCTGGGCCTCTTCCCAAATATTGAGCGGGAAGGGCGCCAACAATTGGCCATTTTGAAGGGGAACATCTAGTACACTTATCCTGACTAAAGTTGGTCCTCGCCTGCCAAAGGCTCTGACGATGACGTTGGCTTGGGCTCCACGATGACCTCCTTCGTACCGTTGTGTTGGTCTTGGTTTCGTTGCACCGAAATAGTTGCCTTTGCTTGATGCTCTCGCCTGCGCTTGCCTCCTTTGCACCAAAGAGGAAATGAGGACACTACGCGGGCTGGCGCCCGCCTGGCGCCCTTGGTCGTCATGGCTTGCGTCATGGGCACCTCGTGAGGTACCCGCCTTGATCTCTCCGCCTCCTCGCGAGCCAGCTGACGAGGCCGTGCGAGGAAGCTTCACGGCGTCCGCCCATGAGGCTTGGCCCCTCGCGAGGGTCTTGAGCTTGTCTTGATGAAGATGGGCGTCTTGGGCCACCCCTTGAGCCACGCCGCAGGCAGGCAAGTCTGGATACCCCTGTTCCCAGAACGCCGACAGTAGCCCCCGGGCCCAAGGCGTGCCTGGACTTGGCTTAGCAGAGAGCGAAGGGGCAAGTGCGAAGCGCCGCGGGCCCTAACAGCCTGCGGCCTTGGGCGTCGCATGGCGGTTGATTGGACGTGGGCATCTCTACTTCCCAGCGACGCCTTGGCAATTGCACGAACCGACAAGAGAGCGGTACCCGTCTAGGCTTTACCTTCTTTGCCTTCTCCAGTCATTGCCCAGATCCCCTTTCTCGCTCCTATCCTTCCTGCTTCCGAAATCCCGGATCTACTCCGACCCGTGCCCTAGCAAGGTATGGCGCCTCGCCAGACCCGGCCGAGCTTAGTATTCGCCCGCTTTGGACTCCCCGAGCGTGTCGAAGAAGAGCCTTGCCAGCGCCGTATGCTGGCGGCGCAAGGCAACGACGGGGCAGCGGTGCTCAGGGCTGGCTCCGCCCTTCCTGAGGATCAAGGAAGCACCTTCTATTCGCTCTTCATGAGCGCCATTGCCGCCGGTCTGGTGCCTCCCTTTTCTGAGTTCTTCTTTTACATCCTCCGCCATTACAAAGCGCAAGCTCTGCACCTCCACCCCAACTTTGTTCTTCTCCTGGCGATCTTCGCCTACTATTGTGAGGCTCATGTCGGGGTGCAGCCCTCAGTGGCCTTGCTGCGCCACTACTTCTACCTCCGGGCCTCCCGCGACCCCATCACCGCGTGCGCGAGCTTTGTCGCGTATTGCAGCTCCAACGCCATCATGAAGCCCGGGAAGAGGATTGAAGGCTTCAGGAGCAAGTGGGTCATGGTGAATGCTGGGCGCATCCATCCTCGGTTGATTCTGCCCACGGAGCAGCCCACGCCCATCGGCCTTGGTCTCGCGCGGAACTCGTGGATTCCCGCGAAGCCGATCTTGGAGAAGATGGGCGCGGACTGTGGCGGGCAACATGGCGACGGGCGAAGCTGACCGGGCGTCGCTCTGAGGGAGTTCTGGAGCACCGGGTGGTCCCTTCGGCAATACTCGCTTCCTTTGTGGAGGCCTTGCCCGAGCCCGTAGTCTTGGCCGGCGAAGATCTGGCTGCGGTCCTCCAATCTTTGGTCGGGGAGGCGTGGTGAGGCTGGAGGCGCTCCTGTACCCTGTTCCTTGAGATGATTGGGAGCAGGTGGTGGACTCCATGCCCGCTTTCAGCGGGGGCGGGCTGTGCCCACGGAGGTTCCCGAGGACCCGCGGCCTGGCGACGATGAGCGTGTCCTCCGGCGACTCGGTGAAGAGGAAGAAAAAAGGAGGCGGGAGAGGGGCCCGACTTGAGGCGACCAAGCGGGGAGTCGAGGCGCCCTCCCTCGGCGCAGGTCCCGCGCTCTCCGCCTCTTGCCGCCTGACGATGAGGATGGCGATGAGCGAGGTGGCGAGCTTCGCCCCTGATCCCGAAGAAGGACAGGACGGGGCTGGTTCCCCGCGGGCCTGCCCTGGTTCCGAGGCGATCTGCAGACGCGCCTCCTGCTCCCGAGCCTCTTGAGGTTGATCCCAGCAGCCGGCTCTCGGGCTTCAAGTTCGACCGGAGGTTGCTCGAGCCCGTGAGCAATGACCAGTAAGTGCTTGATTCTCGTTTTGCTTCTTGCTTCGTCGTTGAGGCTTGATATCTGTATTCCTTGGCTAGGCCGGCGCCTGCGGCGAAAAAGCTGAAGGGGGCTCCTGAGGCTTCGCCCGGGACAGCACCTCCATCCGCGGAAGAAGGGGACGGCAAGACGCGGGCCTCTCCTGCCCGGTCATCCTCGCGAGGCTGGCGGGGCTAGCTGGGCGAGCTCAGCCCCATGGCCCAAGCGACTCCCGAGGTATCCTTGCACGATGCCGCCGCCCTTGATCGTCGAGTAGCGAGAAGGTCTGACTCATGGTCTGTGGTTACGCTGCCGTCCTCTCCTCCTACTCCATGGCTATCGTTTCTCCGACTCCTTCTACTGTCTGGATCGTCTTCTTTGCTGAACTGGACCGGCTGCGGAAAGATCTTCTGGGCTCCGACCCTCGCTTGGTGGACGGACGCCTGGAGCTGGCCTCAGGCTGGGTTCGCTCTGATGCTTCAATTCGAGCATCTGTGGTTCAGGCCGCGACGGTTTGCGACGAGGAGAAGCAGGCCGTCCTTGAGGCGAAGGCCGCTCGCGACGCCGCCTTGGGGGAGGTAGCCGATGTCCGAGGTCGCTGCAAGGCGCTGGAGAGCAAGCTGCAGGGCCTGCGTGACCAGCTTGCCAAAGAGGCCCGCGTCCGCCAAGAGGAGGAGGAAGACATGAAGGCTCGTGAGGCGGCCGTCAAGGACCGGGATGCCAAGCTTGATGAGCCCCATGGCCGCTTAGGTGCGCTGGAGCAGGCGTTGGAGGCGAGGAAGATCGAGCTGGATGGCAAGGCGCGGGTCCTGGCCGAGGACCACGTGGCCTTCAGCGGAGGTGAAGGCTCGCACCTTCTTTGAGGTCTCTTCTGACGGTGACTGGAAAGCCCGGCTGGCGGTGCCGAGACGGCCCGCCAAGCTGCTTCCCTTCTGGTCCGTGCCCTTGAAGATGTAACCCTTGGCCTCGGCCCCATGGCCGAGGCCGAGGCGCTGGTCCTGTCTTTCCCGGTGACGCCGGCCTTTCACCCACGCTTCACCTTCGCGACCCCAATGTTGACCTTGACAGCCTGTTGGAGCCCGTGAGCAGCGAGCTTGCCGTTGTCGCTGCTGAGGCCATGAAGGGTCGAGCGGAGGCTCACTGGCGGTTCCGGCCTTCAGACTAAGCGAAGCAAGCGCTGCCGATCTCGGGAGGCTTCACGAGGCTAACCCGCCTAAGCGCAGCTCGCCGCCCGATGGCGGTGCTGCCGACAAGTGACTCGCCGTGGCTCTGTCCTGCTTTCAGCTCCTGCAACATGCATCATGCCTCATGGAGGCGTTTAAACTTGCATTTGGTGTTGTGAAAACAGTTATGGGCTGTAATATTTGCTTTTAAATTCCTTGAGATTTGCGCTTTTCCTTCCTACTTGCTTATATTCTACGTCGGCAGAGCCCGACCCAGCATACCTCGGCCGCCCGTTAGCCCCGACCGAAACCAGGGGCGGGACCAAGGAGTGAGGGGCTACGTGACAAGTTAGGCTCTGAGTCGCGATGCTCGAGTCCCCCTTAACGCATACGAATAGCAAGTAGGGAGGTGAGATGTATGGATGAATTTACCATTCTATGTCGGCGAGCCGGCGCGCATACCTCAACCGCCTTTTAGCCTTCCGGAACTAAGGGGTGATGGGCTACGTGACCAGTTAGGCTCCTGAGTCGCGATGCTCAAGAGTCCCCCTTGACGTTCAAACGGCCTTCGTACCTTGGCTCCGCTCGGGGAGAGACGTGCGACGAACCAGGCCCGAGGGGCCTGGCTGGGTGGCGTGCGTCTGGGCGTGACCCAGGCGCAGCCCCCGTGCCCAGCCCCCTCGCACGGTACTCCCGAGGGGAGGCGTTACGATGAGGCCAAACATTGAGCTCTGGGCTCCCTGAGGTTGATGCGGCCGGGGGCCACCCTCAGTTGTTTATCACCAGCGCGGAGCATAGCGCTTCCGTATGTGTATGGACATAGCCGCTCCTCGGCAGTGTCGTCAGCCCGGACGGAGCATGGTGCTTCCAGCAGTGCGTGGGAGGGGCTCCCCTCCGGGAGGAGCCCTCGGGCGTGTCTGACCCCACCACGACACGTGGCTGGCACGGTAGGGCTGACGAGGTGTATCTGGGCACCCTTGAGCAGTAGCGGGACTCACGGGCCCCTACCTCAAAGCGGGTTGCGCTGGCACTTTGAGCCTTAACTTGTGATGTGTTCCTGCAAATTTGGTTAGATGTCGACGCTCTCGTCCTCGGGTCCGGCCCTCGGCGGGGCTCGGCCGTCATTGGTATGCGGTCGCGATGCCGTGGACAAGGCGGAGGGTGAGGGCTGGAGAGCGGTGGAGCCCATGGTCGCGATGCTCAGGTACCCCCCTTTAACGTGCAAGCGGCCGACATGAAGGAAGAGGGGTGCCATGGACAGGCACCAAATAACAATCATGATGGGTCAAACGCACAACCCGAATAAGCGCAAGAGGGATACATGCCACTGGGTCTGGCCCGGGTGGCTTGGGGATGATGCAGCCGAGGCGCCCCAATAAAGTAAATTAGAAACATGAATCAAAGAGGATACATGCCGCGAGGGCGGACCCATGCGGCACGGGAATGATGCAACCACAGGCGCTCGGCTGAAAATGAAACTTCGAAGGATGTCACGATAATGTTGAAGTAAGCGGACGTCGTGGCTGTGGAAGCCGATCTTCCACGAGCCCCCAGGGCCTAGGAGCCTCGGGAGGCTCGAGGCCCAGTGGCTCCTCGCGGACCATCTCCATCTCCGCCAGGACAGTGGAACGCCTGGCCACTTGAGCCTCCAAGATGCTCCTCACGAGGCGCTGGCGCGTGGCAGCCGCGTTCGGCAAGTCGTAAGGCATGCGAACGTAGCTGTGGGGTGGACCTTCACAGCGCCACACGCGTGAGGGCCAGAGGCGCTCCAGAGAGGCGGCTCGGTTGAGCCCTGGTATGTCGATGCAGACGCGCAGCCCACCATCCTCGCCTGGATGGGGAGCTACGGCGAGTAAGCGGCGGCTGCCACTCATGACTCTTGACTCCTGCAGCTCCTGAATGATCTTGCTCACGAACTCCTGAGGGTTTGGCCCTCCTTGCCTTGCTCCTTCCTGAGGGAAACATGCTTTGAAACACGCCTCCAAGTGGTGCCCGAGCGCCTCCCTCGTGATCTTAACAAAGTCGGTGGCCCTCCAGGAGAGAGCCCCCGAGCCTTGCTCGAGGAGGCGCCAGGCGCGCCTTCCTATCTGACGAAGGAGGTGCCCCTGAGCAGTAGCGGACCACAGGGGGCCTGCCTCCCGAGGGGTCGGGCCAGGCGATGTCTTCTTCTTCTTAGGAGCAGCCTCGGGGAGCCTCCCGCTGCTGTGATCTAGGTCTTCAATTGACGCGTCTTGAAAAGCACGCTCCAGGGAACACACTGCGTCTCTCTCTTCACAAGGCACCGTGATGACTCCACCGCTTCCTGGCATCTTGAGGACATTGTAGCCGTGATGAGTCACGGCCATGAATTTGGCCTGAGCTGGGTACCCAAGGATGGCATTGTATGGCAGTCGAATGTGGGCGACGTCGAAGTCAATGAGCTTGGTGCGGTAGTTGTCGCGTGCCCCGAAGGTGACAGGGAGGCGGACCTGCCCTCTCGGAACTGTGGAGCCATTAGTGACTCCGGAGAAAGGCTTGGTTGGCTGAAGCTGATTGTACGACACTTGGAGATTGTTGAATGTCTCAACGGACAGGACATTGAGCCCTGCTCCGCCATCAATGAGGGTCCTGGTGACTTGCACGTTGCTGATGATTGGGGAACAAAGCATCGAGAGGACTCCGGTTGTGGCTGCGCACTTGAGCTGATCCGCTGAGCTGAGCGTGATGGCGCATCTTGACCACACGAGAGGGCGTGGCCGAGCTTGGGGAGGACTGCATTCACTTGGGCGAACTGCTTGAAGATGCGCTGAGAGGCTGGGGCTTGAGCTCCGCCCAGGATGCAAGCGATTGCGCGCGGCTCCTGGAAGCCCCCAGCCCCCTCGTCCTGATGATGGTCTTCATTTCTCCTTGGCGGCGGTGGCAAAGGAGGGAGGCCTGCGTTGCCTTGTGGGCGATCCTCGCGAGGCTGATCCCTCCAGCCTCCCTCGCGAGGCGGGTCCCTCCAACCTCCCTCGCGAGGCTGATCCTGCCAGCGGTCCTCGCGAGGTCGGTCACGCCACCCTTGGCGAGGGCCACGGTCTTCCCAACGTCATGTGCTTCTTCCTCCTCCTCGGCCGTAGCCTCGATCATTGTGGTCGAGGTGTCGACCGATTCTCCCTTCTCGCACGGCCCTGAGCTCTTGGCATTCATTGGTGTTGTGGGTGTGGAGGTCGTGGTACACGCAGTACCGGCTGCCCTTGGAAGACTCGGGCTGATCCCTGCCTCGTTTGGTGTGCGGATTACGCATGAGCACGGCAGCCCCTTGCGCTTCATGTCCTTGACCTTGGGCTTCTTCTCTTGGGTCGGCAGCCGGCAGCTCGAGGAGGAAAGGCGTCCTTCCTCGACTGGCGCACTTGGTCGCCAAGTTGAACAGCTCCAGGGATGTGCACAGGTCTTCATGCATCGCCAGCACCTCCTTCATCTTGGTGTCACGCACACCGTCGGAGAAGGCTGAGATGATGGCCTCCTCAGTCACCTTGGGAATCTTGAGGCGTGCGTTGTTGAAGCGCTGGATGTACTTCTGCAGGGTCTCTCCTGGCTGCTGCTTGATGCGGCGCATGTCGCTCACGGCAGGAGGCCGGTCGCGAGTGCCTTGAAAGTTGGCGATGAAGCGGGTGCGCATCTCGTCCCAGGAGGAGATCGTGCCAGGAGCCAGGTGCGGGCACCGTCCTTGAGCGCCATGGGAAACCAGTTCGCCATGACCTTCTCGTCCCCGTTGGCGGCTTCGATGCCCAGCTCGTAGAGCTGGAGGAACTCCACATGGTCTGCCGTGCCATCGTAGCGAGGAGGCAAGTCTAGCTTGAACTTGCCGGGCCATGCGGCCTTCTGCGTAGCTTCGGTGGTGAAAGCGCGACAACCTGCGGTGTACAGGAGGCCTTTGGTGACGGAGGGCTTGATATTGCGGGTCCCGTCTTGTTGCTGGGATCTGCGGGTCTTGGCGTCTTTGGAGCAGGGCGCGGTTGTAATGAGCCGGGCGAGGAGCACTCGGGCAGCTTCTTGGGGGCGAGGGACCTCTTGGCAGCTCTGCTCTTCTTGTCTTGGTGCCGGACGGAGTGGGTTCCGCTCGAGGCCCGCAGCGCCTTGGGGCCAAGGCGCCTTCTTGAGGGCGGCTGAGGTGCCCCGAGCTTCATCGCCAGCAAGGCGGGTGCGGTCTGAGAAGGACGGCGCTGGGAGCCCACGGCGTGAGACGAGCTTCAGCGGCAGCGGTCGAGCCACTCCTTGTAGACGTCGTTGACGGGGTGGTAGCGCAGAAGCTCATTTGCCGCGATGAGCGCGGCTCGAGCCTCCATGGGCGCGGAGCTGCACGGACGAACAACCACCGGGCGGCGAAGGAGTAGCGGTGCGGCCGTCTCGCCTCACGGATGGATCTTTGGGGACGACGCGCTGCTTTCGTTCCCACCGGGCAGTGGCGGCGTTAATGATGGCGACGGGAACGGCGAAGCGGCGACGCCGGAGGCCGTCGGGCGGCAGCGAAAGCGGCGGCCAGCGCAGCCCAACGGCGTCTTACATGGATGCGGCGGCGAAGAACAGCGGCGTAAAGCGGATTCCGGCGCACCTACAGCGCGCCAAATGTCGGATTTTGGGTTCGGCAGACCCTCAAGGTTCGAACTACAGGGTGCACGCGGAGATCTCACCTCCAACCTACCTACACCTCGTCGCCTCGCAAGGATCTAAACTACACAAAGAGCAGCACAAGGGACACAAGGTTTATACTGGTTCGGGCCACCATTATGGTGTAATACCCAACTCCAGTGTGTGGTGTGGTGGATTGCCTCAGGGCCTGATGATGAACAGTACAAGGATGAACAGCCTCGCGAGGGTCTGTTCTTGGCCGGTGCGACGAACTGCTAGGGGGAGTTCGGTCGCTTCTCTCTCTCTCTCTCTCTCTCTCTGGATTCAAGATTGATCTCTAGCTCTATTACAGATGCCTCTACCCTGTGGGTGGCTAGTCCTATTTATAGGAAGAGGCCCTGGGCCTCTTCCCAAATATTAATGGGAAGGGTGCCAACAATTGGCCATTTTGAAGGGAACATCTAGTACACTTATCTGACTAAAGTTGGTCCTCGCTTTGCCAAAGCTCGGCGATGGCGGCGGCTTGGGCTCCACGATGATATCCTTCCTGCCGTTGTGTTGGTCTTGGTCTCGTTGCACGAAATAGTTGCCTTTGCTTGATGCTCTACGCTGCGCTTGCCTCCTTTGCACCAAAGAGGAAATGAGGACACTTCTGCGGGTTGGCGCCACCTTTGGCGCCCTTGGTTGTCATGGCTTGCGTCATGGGCACCTCGTGAGGTACCCCGCCTTGATCTCTCTGCCTCCTCGCGAGCCAGAGGCTGGCGTGCTGAGGAAGCTTCCGTCGCCCACAGGCTTGGCCCCTCGTGAGGGTCTTGAGCTTGTGCTGATGAAGATGGGCCGTACTGGGCCACCCCTTGAGCCACGCCGCAGGCCGCAGGCAGGCAAGTCTGGGTACCCCTATTCCCTGAACGCCGACAGCCCATGACGTCTTTTGGCCCCTATGAGGCCCTATGTAACTCTTGGCCTATTAACGACCCGTGGTGAAACTGGCCCGTAATGAACAGTGTATCACTTTACACCCATTAATGGCCCGTGGTGAAACTGGCCCGTAATGAACAGTGTATCACTTTATACCCATTAACGGCCCGTTATTCTGTTGGGCCGTTTCCAGCCCATGTTATCTTTCGGCCTTCTCAGAGCCCATTTATTCTTGGGCTCATTTCCAGCATTCGTTTACTTACGGCCCGTTACTGTCATTTTCTGCTTGTGGGCCAAATTCAGCCCGTGGTAACAGTCGGCCCGTTTGTGGTCCGTTAATACGTTGGTTTCATAGCGTCATCAAATACGGCCTATTAACGATGGCCCGTTATGGTCGGCCCATGAACAGACGATTCCAACTCTAGCCCGTTTACGGCCATAATGCGGTCTGTTTGGCCCATGTTTGGCCAATCGATCATACGGCCCGTATAAGGCCCATTGATGATACGACCCGCAGAAAGCCCATTGTTTCTACGGCCCGTAGAAGGCCCATTGTTTCTACGGCCCGTAGAAGGCCCACTATTTCTGACGATGGGAGGCCCAGTGTCACTACAGTAAATATTAGCCCATGGTTATTGTGGCCTAGTTTTAAAAAATAGGTTATTGCAGCCACTAGCAAACCGCGGAAAAAGAACTGCAATGACTACAAGAAAACAAATAAACAAGACAACAAGGAAATAAATAAGCAAGCAACTAACGCTAGGCTATCACGGCTATTACATCCACTGGGCATCAAAGTTCGCCACCAGTGCAAATATAGGGAACAAAGCAGCATATCATATACACTGGTTGTCAAAGTTGGCGACCAACGCAAATAAACGCCGCAGCAAAACAAATCCGAGCTGAAACCACTTGAAGATCTCAAGAAACAATATCACAGGTACCCATAATCTTGGCAAGATGCTTAGCAAGCTTATTAACTTTCTCTTGTTTGGCGCTTAAATCCTCCAGTAACTTCTGTTGCACGGAAAATATGCATCTGAATTCTGCAGGGACTTCCTCGGTCCTTCAGCTTCCCATTGCAGCACATCTGATCGATGTCTTTCAACTTGAAGTTGAGACTCAAGAAGACGAACTGATTCAGGCAGCGAGTTCGAAGAGCTTGTGCCAGCAGTAGTGGCCAGTAACTTGAACACTACATCAAGACTGGACTTTTGGGTTCCCTTACTGTCGTCAAGATAGTTTTATCAGCTTTCTTGGAGACCAACAGGGATGTCTCACTATCTTGAACCTTATCTGCATTACTTCCTTTACCATTGGATAACACGGTACTGTTCTCCAATATTTTGTCCGCATTCTAAAAGAGAAACAAGCAGACACATCACATGTTTACCATGTTGTATATGAAACTCATTTTGGTAAATGAGTTCAGTAGTAAAGTAGACATGATAACAGCATGAAACAAACATATATCTATGTACCATGGTCACTTTATGGTCTATATCATTCTAGTTTTTGTTGCCAAATCAAGATAGAGAGACAGTTCAAATAATATTTGTTCAAGACAAAGCAGAATAGACAGAGTATAAGTGTGGGTAACTATAGAGCAATAACAACACTTTAATGTGCATGACATGAGAACATAACTGTTTATTCAATTGAAACTGAAATCAACATAGAGCAGGTTACAACAGCAAACCAGTTAAAGAAACAGGTTTAAAACATACTGTTGCGCCATTGGAGTTTCAATTCCATCCTTCAAATTTGAAAATAGTTGGTATGAGTAAATACTGTAATGCAACGACAAGGACTATGAACCATAGCTCTGAGAACCCGACACGAGAACAAATCTTCTTCTCCTTTAAGCGTTGAGTTGGGATTTGGAGTGGTGGTCCTCGTGCTTTGGGCACTGCAGTTCCCTTACTAACTGCTTGTGTTTGGGTGCTCTGTGGTGGAGACGGTCTTGTGTCAACTGGGCAGGTTACTATCTGCCGGGGTTGGGGTTAGAAGGGGTGTAGCTGGTTCTCTGTCCAAGCTGGGTAGGGGTACAATCTGCGAGTCACGGGTTATGTGTGGTGGATCTGGTCCTTGGGCAAGTACAGCCGTGGTTCTATCTGCATCAACTGGTAGCACTATCTTTTACGAAGACTGTGTTGTTACTCCCTTAGATCTTGCCATCATGCTCTCCAATTCAAATG
The DNA here is from genome assembly GCA_021605145.1 of Aegilops bicornis. NCBI lineage: Eukaryota > Viridiplantae > Streptophyta > Magnoliopsida > Poales > Poaceae > Aegilops > Aegilops bicornis. The sequence goes on from CM038672.1 coordinate 574,894,949, forward strand.
GCTGATAAACAAGAAAAGTAATTGAAAGTATAGACATTGTATGATAGACAGGTACAATGGGGAATAAAATAGGGCATGAAATAATTCATATTTATGTTGTCTAACCAAACAGGATAGCATGACACAATTTCACATATATGATCAATTTCACATATATGATGGCTAACTAAACAGGATAGCATGACACAATTTCACATTATGATGGCTAACTAAAAAAGATGGAAAGACATAGTTCAAAATATGAGACTATGTAAACAGGATGACATGACATAACTATATAATGTGTTTATTAAATAGGTTGGCATGCCATAATTCACATACATTCACGGATAGAATGCCATAATTCAAAATATGATGACTGTAAACACTAAACAGGATGAGATGATATAACTATATGATGTCTTTATTAAATGGATTGCCATGCCATAGTTCAGATAGATGATGTGTATGTACTATGTAAACATGATGGCATGATATAATTCAAATATATGATTTATATAGTAAGCAAGTAAGCGAGATGGCAATCCATATATGATGTAAAAAGTAAGAAATACAAGACAACATGCATGACATGGGTAATATAACCGCCAAGTTTGAGAATAGACCTCGGGGAAATAGGACTGGTCATCGGTCCTACGAATCCTCCTCACGAGGAGCTCTCTGTAACCAGCAAGATATACGCTTGATGAGTAGCATTGTCTCGCTCTGAATACCTTGTTTTCACTCGAGATACTTCCATCACCGCTTTAAATGGCTGATGCACAGGAAGAGTAGTTGAATATACAAACATTGTCCGACAAATGGAACACGTACTACAAAAAATGATAGCATCATATAATTCACATACATGATGATTGGCTAAACAGACATGGCATTGCATAATTCACATATATAATGCCTTTTGCAACAAGATAGCATTATATAATTCACATATATAATGTCTTGCAACAAGATGGCAATGCATAATTCACATATATGGTAATTAGACATTGAACAGGTGGCATTCACACAAAGCATGTCTAAACTAATCAAATGACATAGCAATGCAAGACACCATACGCACGATATGAGCAACATAACCACCTTGCCAAGTTAGAGCATACACCTCGAGAATAGGACGGGTCATCTGTCTCTGAATCCTCCTCTGAGGAGCTATCTGTAACCATCGAGATATGTGCTTCGTCAGATAGCATAGTCTTTCTCAAGACCTTGTTTTCACTCTAGAATTTGCCATCACCGTGTCAAATGGCTGATGCACACGAAGAAGCGATTGAATGTACTAACATTGTTGACAAATGTAATATGTAGCATAAAAAAAGGATGGCCTGATATAATTTACATATAAGATGACTGGCTAAGCAGGATAGCATTGCAAATTTCACATATATGATGCCTAGCTAAACAAGATGGCGTTGCATAATTCACATAAACGATGAATAAACTAAACAGATGACATTCACACAAAGGATGTCTAAACTAAGCAGATGACATATTTGATGTATAAAGTAAGCAATGCAAGACACCATATGCATGATATAACCAACATCAGCATGCCAAGTTAGAGCGAAGACCTCGGGGGTAAATAGGAGTTGTCTTCTCCTTACGAATCCCCTCGAACAGATATCTTCCTCTCGATTACAATCCGAAATGCGTGGAGGGGGGCTGCCTTTGCGCCTACCATGGAGCGACGTCGCATGAAATTTTATTGCCATGCAAGGCTCGTCTCTCTTGCTCTACATGTTCAGTTCCATTGTTTACAATAACTGTCATGCATAGGAATAAAACATAGTGAGATTATGTAAGGAGTGCATGCAGAATTCCAGAGTGATGGTAGCAACCTGTGGATAGACCCAAAACCAATAATAGCGGTGCAGATAATGGCTTCGGTTAAAAAATACAGATAATGGTTTCTTTCTTGTTTGTTTCCCACCCAACATGAAACTCATAGTAGACACCGGAGATTAACCAGATAGTAGATAGATACTATTGATAGCGGCCCGATATGTACCGCACAACCATTTAAAAACTCAAGTTTGACCATTAGTTTGGAGCTGACTCGAGTCTAATCGGTGAAACAGGGACGATGAAGTAGCATGTAATATTAAGCGATGCATAACATAAGCGGAACCACGAAAGAGTGCGACCTCTCTTGCGGACCCGTGTAGTCCTCGAGGTCATCTGCTTTCGGTTGACGATGGTAATGCAGTTTTCATGGCTGCAATGGCGGGGAAGAAGATCTCGAGGCGGCGAAAGACATCTTGGAGGCGGATCCTGGTGTGCTGGACCCTTCGTCGTTGGAAGCGGTGAGATGGAGTGGACGACGGCGCAGCAGGAGCGGGACAAACCACGCAAGGTTTTCTTTGACAACTATCTGTAAGAGAAGTAATTATGTAAGTGCTCGTTTGAATTGGAGGATTCCAACAATGCAGGGATAGGAAATAGACAGGAATATGATAGGAATGCACGTGCAAAACAGAGAATTTAAAAACACGGGATTTCTGCCAATCTGGGTGTTTGATTCACAACAATTGGAAGATCACAGGATGCAAAGAAGCATGGTGAGATTAAGTCAAACTACAAGAAAAGGTACGGTTATAATGCTATTATGCCAGTATCTCTTAGTCTTCTGCTTCATGAATAGGAATTTGAAAAGGAGGACACGTGAAAATTAAAATTCCTACGTTTTTTCTTTCAAGGAGACACTAAAGGAACAAATCCGTGTGCTCAGTGGACAATATATATAACATGTAGAGTAAAAAGAGATGCAACAAGTGTACAACCTCTTTGGCGAAGCCATGTCGATCTCAGCGTGATTGGGTTGGCGGTGAGGATGCTCGGTGACTTTGCTTTGTCGGAGGAGGGGAAGAAGATCTTAGGCGTCTGGAGATCGAGCCCGAGGTACTGCTCCGCTGTGATGGAGGGTTTCATCGTTGGAGCAGCTCCGGTGAGTTGTACGACGCCGAGGCTGAAGCAGGACAAGAGAGACAACGAACAACTTTAACCTGAGTGGAATTCTAATAGCATCTCCAATACATGACGTAAAATACATAACCACAAAGTGCTAGATGTAAAATACATCAGCCGCTCATCTCTGAACTTAATCGTCAAAACTGAACTTAACTGTCAAACTGAACTTAATCGAAACTGAATTTTGTCGTCAAACCGAACGCACTAGCAAGGTGAGGCTACACGTCGGTCGACTAACTTTTTCATCTTCGGTCGGTCGATTTTGCAGCCATTGGATACAAAATCAAGGGCCTGTGGTTCATCTTCAACCTCCACCCCGAGCCGCCACCACCACCACCGCCAAACCGCAGCCCCGTCGCTCATGGCGTGTGCGCCGCCCGCCCGCCAAACACTCCCCACCGCCGGTCCGTCGCCGCCCCGGCCATCCCTCTAGGCCCCCCGTGCCGAGCTTTTTCTTCGGCGATCCCCACGCCAACGCCCCGCTAACACCCCGCCACCGCCCCCATCCTGAACCCGAAGATAGAGAGTGGGGTACCTCTCCAGCGAGCGCCCCTCCCCGCCACGGCTGGTTCTTCCTTCACCCCGGCGAGCCCCCCCCCCCCCCCCTGAAAATCGACTGACCCAAAAGTCGATTCAGTCAACTGAAGTGTAGCTAAATCGGAGCAGCATCGCAAGCAAGAGCAAGAGCGAGAGCAGCAGCGCAAGAAAGAGCAATAGCAAGAGCAGACCAGGCAGGGGACCGAGAGCAAGAGCAGATCAGCAGCGCGAGCGAGAGCTAAAGCAGCAGCAGCTCATACTGATGTGGATGTCACCGCCGAGGGAGCGACGCCGTGGAGGAAGTGGCCAGCGACGCTGCCGTGGATGGAGCCGCGCCGTGTCGGCTCGGGACCGAGCGCCGGCAGCACCGTGAGATCAAATCAAGAAGAAAATGCGGCGATTAGTGTACAACCTCTTTGGTGGCGCCAATTAGGCCGCAGCTTCATCTGAGGAAAAGGTGATGATGATGCTCTTCCGATGGTGCAGGTGAAGACGACAGTGTGGGAATGGAGGTGGCGCGAAAGACGAGGGGAATGTCGGGGCAGCTCCTTGGAGTTGGAGGACGGGGTGGCTGAACCGGCGGGACGATGAGATCGACGACGGATCCTCATCCGGTACGGTGGATGAGGGACGTCGAGGTGTTGCTGTGGACGACGTCATCGGGGAAGAGGCTCCGGCTGGGTGGCGGACGGAGCAGGGTGTGGGGTTTCGTCACAGGTTTTCGCGGCCTCGGTGTATGAATGGTGGGCGGATGGGATGGCAGTGGGGAACCATGGCTTAGAGACGCGCTTGTCCGAAATGTGGGGTAAGTTACGAAAGTACCCCCCACCGATTTGAGGCGGTTCTTTCGGTTCAGGGGTACCACGGGCGTTTCGCATGTTGGGATTTCACAGGAGGTGGGAGTTTTCGCGCGCGTTGTAATTTCGGAATAGCAAGGCGCGGGTTGAGATGGAGGGAGTTGCCGGAGCACAATGAGACAAAGATATATCTTAAATATTTCGGGCTAACAAGGCGCGGGTTGAAATTTTCGGACAAGCCTAACATGTACTGTACCAAATCAATGCGCACTACAAATGTCATTCAAAACTTTGAAGTGATGTTATGTTCAATTAAAATATTCCGCTACGTGTATAATGCATGCAACCTACTACTCAAATGAACGTTTTAGTGCATTCCAAACGTATATACTACCGCTTCAATATGAACTAAATTTGAATTCGTTTCTCTATTTGAATAAGATCTACAGTAATGATTGTTGTGAAGTCAAAGCATTTGAATTTGATTCTCTGTTTTAATAAGATCTACAATCATCATTATTGTCAAGTTAAACCATCGTTTGTGTATTATCTTCACAACACACCACATGATTAGTCTCGAGTTACATATGAACTATGTGTACTATATGAACTCGAACTAGATTTTTTGAATCCAGTTTATTTTGATTTCAAATTACATTACATTTCTAGCTCTAGCTAGATCTTCATAATCTAAACCATGTCTCATATGTATAATGTGTTTATCACATTATGTATGGTGCCCCACCCCCTACGCCTACACGTATTTAGATGTGAGTTGCAAACACCACACATTACCACAAATTCAAATAAAATGTGAGAATGTTCGATATATAGTATTATTTAGATTGTTCGATATTTAGTTGTAAGCTGCAAATGCCACACATTATCACAAATTCAAATAAAATGTGAGATTGTTTGATGTATAGTATGGTTTAGATTGTTCGGCATTTAGTTGTGAGTTGCAAACGCCATGCATTATCACATTATGGTATAACATGTGCACAAAGACGTGTATCACCGCTATGTTCATGCATGCAATGTTTAAAACACTATGATCTCCTGTCCAAATATATGAATCCGCTTTCATATCAAATTATGATCTTTGTTAGTCTCTTACACCCACACAATCCTCTAACCTTTGTAGCTACTACTAACTTTCTCTCGTGCATGCACACGCCCTCCTCGCCCTCCCCCTCCCTCGGCATTCTATCCACCGGGCACATTCATATTTTCTTCAGGTCGTTCTCCCAGAGTCTCCACAACTCCTTTCCGACACACACCGATCGATAAACCTCTCCAGCGATGCCTGCCTACAACATACACACACACCTTCAATCTCCTCCTTTATGTGTCCTTGCCTTGTGTCTCTCATACGGTCAGACACACGTGTAAACTCTCGCCCCTCTTTTCATCGATCTCACAACCGCACACTCCTACCCCTATCTAGCTAGTAGTTGGGCCTCTCGCACCACCTCCTAGCTCCATTCTCTCTGTCTATCTGTCTCGCTGGGCCTTATTTGCCTCTAACAAATGGACGTACACCGACCGGTCTCTCGCTATACATATAGCTAGCTAGGTCCTTATAACTCGGTTTTACCCACGCGCCGATCGATCTACCTCATTAGTTGTGTCTCTCCCTTCCTCCTATTAAACAACAATTGATCTACCGATCTAGTTAGGGTTTGCTTACCAAACACATGGTTCCCCTTCATCATCCATGGATGCGTCCCGACAGATCTATCACGCATGAGCACACAGTAAACACATTCCCACCCTTATTGATAACATTGCAGTTCCACCCTCAGTTTGTCTAGTAGGCCTCTCCCACCATCTCCGAGAAGCAACTCCATCACCCATCCAGCACTCTACCCCTCTCCCTCCCTCTCCCTTCCTCTCTCTCTCCTCTCTGTCCCATCATATTTCCCGTCCTTGAGTTATGTATGGATGTCGACCGATCTCCCTCAAGACATAGCTGGGTCTCTCCTTCTCAACACATACTCTGAGTCATTCTACCACTATATTTAGGCCTCTCCCCACCCCTCCCCCCCCCCCCTCCCCCCCCCCCCCCCCACACACCGATACATCGAGTGCTCTAGTCATGTCTCCCTGCCACACACAAACTTGACATGTGCCCTCTAACATTCCGGTAGGCCAGTCGCCCTATATCTTTGACTTGCACACACACACAATTTCGATGGCTCTCTTCATCGATCTCGCACCCACCCACTTGATCCTCTCTTCGACTCTATCGATAGCTATGACCCCTCCCTCTCTTCTCGTGGATTGCCTCACTCTCTATGTATAATATGGATAGGCCTCCATTTCACACACATTGCATGCAAAATTTTGTTTGAGATGTCATCGACACATATTCCCACAAATAATTCATGAAATCAACCCCCCACCCCACCCCCCACCCCCACCCCAAAACAAAAAACACTCACAAACGCGGTTTGTATCTCTCACACACACCCACGTAGGTGGGGGACGTGCAGGAAGAGAAGAGGTGCATGCACGGCGCACGTACTCCCGTCTCTTTCCCAACCACACCCGCGCGGGTACATGGTGGAGCTCAATTCTGTACGAAAAAGGCAGCCCACGTGGTAATTTGGCACGTGTACTGGTTGTCCACTTGGTGGAGGGAGGATCGTCTACCACGGGTGAACAAACAAATTGCGACTTGACGTGTTATGTTAAAAAAAGAGGCAAACTATGTGGGGCCTACCTTAGAGGCAAGACTTTTGATGTGTCCCGTCAACTCGCAGAACGAGGAGAAGCTTGCTTAGTACGCCGTCTCCCTCGCCCACGGGCGCGGTGGCTCGCAGGATGAGGTGAAGCTTGCTCCGTCTTACGCCCGCTCCCTCGCCCATGCGCATGGTGGCTCGTAGGACGAGGAGAAAAATGTACTACTCCCTCCGTTTAGTCCTCGTCCCTACTGAAAGTGCAATCATGCCCTTGAATCATATTTTGATGTTGATGACAACACATATGCTCGGGACTAATCATGTTTATCAAGTATATCTCAGGATTGTGTTCCAAAGACCGTATGCATGGATCATGACTAGGGACAAAAAGCATATAACTCAAGAATGGAGATACAAGGTGTTAACTTCATTTATGGTTTGTTCTTGAGTATAGGGATCCCGCACTATTAAGAGGGGATCGATGGATCTGTGAAAAACTTGCTCAAAGCTGGTATCTATATACCTTACCTACGGACGTCCGGCTCTCTACGGACGTCCGGTCCTTCCTGATTGCCCGGACGTCCGGACGCTTCCGGACGTCCGACACCTTCACAACAGAAACATTTTACGGACGTCCGGAACCCTCCGGACGTCCGACCCCATCGCATCGAAACTTTCTTACGGATGTCCGGCCCTTTCGGACGACCGTATCTATACACTGATTTGTGAGTTACACTTTTTGCCGAAACACTTTTGCGGACGTCCGGAACTCTCCGGACGTCCGACACTTTCACATCAGAAGCACTCTTACGGATGTCCGGGCCTGTTCGGACGACCGTATCCTGTACATTGTTTTGTGGGTCACACTTTTCACAGCGGTCGGTCTTCCGATGACGGTCGGACGTCCGGACCCATTTGGGCCTCCGGACGACCGACGTTCTCCGGACGTCCGGTCATCCTGTACCCCAAACGGTCACCTTTTTCCCACCACATATATACTCCTTCCCCTAGCTCGGGTTGGGGCTGACCATTCACTTTGAACAAATCCTAGAACACTTCACTCACTCTCTCTCAACTCTCCACACCAAATCTTAGATCCCCAAAGGGTTTGAGAGCTTTGAAAAGAAGTTGTCCGATCAAGTGATAGATCCTCTTCTCCTCCTTCTTTGCACCCAAGGAATTCATGATTTGAGCAAGTCTTGAGCAAATCCCCATTGATCTTATTACTCTTGGAGGTTGGAGACTCCTAGGCGGTAGGAGTCTTCGGAGAGGAATCGACTTTTGTGATTACCCGGATAAGTTTGTGAGGGTTTTGGAGACCACCCCAAGGTCTACCACTAGTGGTTGAGAAACATCTTCGTGGTGTTGTCTCAAAGGGAGAATAGGGTGAGCCTTCGTGGCGTTGGTGTGCCTTCGTGGTAACATCCACCTCTCTAACGGTGACTAGCTTCCTCCAAGGAAGTGAACATCGGCATACATCCTTGTCTCCCGGAGTTGCGGTTATTCCTAACCCTAACTCTATACTTGTGGTTACTTGTTTTGGTTTGCACTTACTTACATCATATTGTGCTTGCTCACTTATATGCTTGTGTTTGCTTACCTAGTACTGTACCTATTAGCAATTGTTAGGCTCACTTTCATATTCCGCACTATTGCCTAAAATTGCTAAGTAATAATTAAAATTTGTAATTGTACCTATTCACCCCCCCTCTAGGTCCATCTCGATCCTTTCAATTGGTATCGAGAGCCTCGTGCTCTATTCTTGTGGCTTAACCGCCCTAGAGCGAGATGAACCAGATGGGACTCCCTTGTTGTAGATCCTAAGGATAAAGGCGGGGCTTCTTCGAAGTCAAGTCCTTTACGTCGGAGGATCTAGAACGGCCCTTGCTAAGCAAAAAGAGGAGCATGATGCTTCTCTTGAGGCCTTGGTCCAAATGAGATTAGCCACGTTGTCCTCGGTGCTTGCACCACTCGGGTGGTGCTGCCTCAAGGCCAAGCGTGCCTACTCCATCACTTGGTCAACAACCTCCTAACAATGAACACGCCGGTGTTCCTTGGCTTTATGCAAGACCTCAGGTTGAGAAACCAAGATATAATCCTCAAGGCAGTCCTCCTTTGCTTAGTGCCACTTCCGATTTTCCTTTGTGGAGAGTTGCTATGCAGGACCATCTTCGACATGGAAACGATGAGATGTTGGAGATCTTGGAGTATGGCTATCATGTGGTTGATCCAAAGAACCCCACTCCAAGAGAAATATATGACAAGAACCTCAATGACACTGCAATCATGTGGATAAGGAGAGGCTTGGATGAAAAGCAAAGGAGACCATTCATACACATCACAAGTGCCAAGGAACTATGGGAAGCTGTTGTAAGATCCAAAACTGGCACCTCTACCCTCCGAGTGCTCAATATGAAATTGCCAAGGGCAATTGCAAAACTTTGTATGGAGAAAGGTGAAACCCCAATCAACTCCATGAGCGTCTCATGACACTCACCGCCGATATTGAGTCATGTGAGTGTGACAAGACACAAGATGGATTCAACATGACTAAGAGGTTCCTTGTGGATAAGTTACTCCATGCTCTTGCTCCATTTCACCATCAAATGGTGTGGGACATAAGACAACACCATACCTTCAAGGAAATGACTACAGATGACATCGTATCCACCTTTCAACTATATGAAGAGTCAAAGACTAATGCCACAAAACATCTTGCCATGCATGGTTCTCCATCATCAAAGATCAATCTTGCATTGAAGGCCAAGCATGTATGTGAAGATGAACAAAGTGAAGAAGAAGAAGAGGATGACGAAGATGGTGATGAGATTGAATCGACGAGGGCCCTACATATGAAGACATGGCTCTTTTGTCAAGAAGTTTAAGCGGGTAAGTTCAAGGGAAGATTCCAAAAGAAGAAAGTAAGAAAATGCTACAACTGTGGAAGAAACCAATCACTTCTCCAACGAAAGTGCCCTTATGAGAAGAGAGAAGATAAACCAAGGTTTCCCAAGACCTTTCCCAAGAAGAAGTTACCAAATCCTTTGAACTCCAAGCTCAAGAAGAGAGATGGAAAGGCAATGGTTGCTCAAGAAGAATCTGATCCGGATGATGTTAGTGGTGTTGCCGGAGTGGCTCAAGACTCTCAAAACACCTTGAGGTTAGTAAACAAGAATGGTGATGTGGTCACCTACAACTACATGAAAGATTACAAGGGCAACGCTCACAAATGCCTAATGGCAAAGGCCATGGTTGAAGAAGAAGAGGACCAAAGCTCTTCTGACAAGGTCAAGGTAACTCCACGATCAAATCCTCCTCTTTTCACGCCTTCCACTTCTAGTGATGAGTATCTTGATGCGGAGGATAGTCATGAGGATGATGATCTAACCAATCCTATGCTTGCTAAACTCAATAAGTTCATGTGCTCCCTCAAAGGAAGGAAGCTCACTATGTTTCAGATGCTTATGGAGATGGTGAGTAAGTACACCATCTCCATTAAGGAACTCGAAACCCTCGTCATTGAGGAAAAGGAAAAATATGAAATCCTTGAGCGGAAAGTCAAATATGAGGAAGCACGAAATGATGAACTATGTTTAAAAATTGGTACAAATATTGATGTTCATACTAAAGATCTTGCCTCCTTGAAAAGGCTATTGACTCCTGTGAAGAGTTGATGAATGATAAAAGTAAGCTTGCAAAGTCTCATGCCTCTCTCACTAAGGATTGTGAGCTTCTATCCATGTCTCTCAAGACTAAGGAAGAAGAGCTCACCCTTCTTACAAAGAGTTTTGAGACACTCAAACTTAATTATCTTGAAACTCTAGCCAAGGCTTACTCATCTCCTATTATAAATGTTGATGCATGTTCTACTAACTCTAGTAGTGATCTAGCATCCATCCTTGAGGAGAATCGGTTTCTCAAAGCTCAAATCGAGAAAGGGCTCATGACATGTGCTCAAGGGCAAAAGAACCTTAACGAGGTGTTGAGCCAACACAATGAAGCGTTAAGCCAAAGAGGGACTTGGGTTTGACCCAAGCACAAGCAAGAAGAAGACGCCCTCCCAAAATTGCACCACCCCTTTAAAAGAAACCTTTGTACGAGAAGGACACAAGGAGAAAGGTAAGGTTGTTAGTGGAAGGCCACAAGGGCATGCCCACTCTCAACAAGCCAAAGAGTTCATGCCTCCATCCTATGTACTGCGTAAGACTAAGGATGGAGAAGTTTATGCAAAGTTTGTTGGCCCCCAAAAGGCATTTCGTTTTTATGCTATTTGGGTCCCTAAGACCCTTGTGACTAACTTGAGAGGTCCCATTGTAAAATGGGTGCCTCTAACCAAGTAATAATTGTGTGTAGGTAGCTTTCTCCGGTGGAGTAAAATGGGTGATTGATAGTGGATGTACAAATCATATGACCGGAGATAGCAAATTGCTCTACGATTTCATGGAAGCTATTCAACCATTTATGAGCATTATGTTTGGTGGAGGATCAAAAGGACAGGTACTTGGGTTGGGTAAGGTGGCTATCACAAATGACATGTCTCTTGCAAATGTCATGCTTGTCCAATCCCTTAAATATCATTTGCTCTCTGTCCGCCAATTGGCGTCTGTTGGTTATGATACACTATTTGGACTAACGGATGTGAAAGTCTTTAAGAGAGATACTCTCAAGTGGCCTTTGTTGGAGAGTTGGATGGCAACCTTTACACGGTTGATTTCTCGAAAGAGAGCACATTCCATGCAACTTGTCTAATGGCCAAGGCCGACAAGGTGGCTATGGCATCGCTGCCAGCCCATGTCGGCATGAGGAATCTCCAAGATCTCTTAAAGGGGAATCACATCCTTGGACTAACAAATGTCTCTTTTGAGAAAGATCGTGTGTGCGTGCATGTATAGCCGGAAGCAACATCAATCAAAGCACCCACCCAAGAATATTGTTTCTACTTCAAGGCCTTTGGAGCTCCTTCATGTGGATCTCTTTGGGCCTCCTTCATGGGATAGTCTTGGTGGGAAAAAGTATGGACTTGTCATTGTTGATGATTACTCAAGATATACATGGGTGTTTTTCCTCAAGTCCAAGGACGAAACGAAGATCACTTTCATTGACTTTGCCAAGCAAGCACAACGCAAGTTTGACAAAGAAATCTTGGCAATAAGAAGTGACAATGGATCTGAGTTCAAAACTATACCTTGGAAGAATTCCTTAGTGATGAAGGGATTGAGCATCAATATTCAGCTCCATACACTCCTCAGCAAAATGGTGTAGCCGAAAGGAAGAACCGCACACTTGTGGAGATGGCAAGGTCCATGTTGGATGAATACAAGTCACCACATAGTTTACGGGTCAAGCTGTCAACACCGCATGTCATGCATCAAACCGGCTTTTCCTCCGCATTTATATTGGAAAAAGACTCCATATGAGCTGCTAATCGGAAACAAGCCAAATGTCAAGTACTTTCGTGTATTTGGGTGCAAATGTTTCATCCTCAACAAAAGAGAAAGGTTAGGAAAATTTCAATCCAAAACAATTGAGGGTATATTTGTTATTATGGATCAAACTCTCACGCATATAGAGTCTACAACAAATCCAATGGATGTGTGGTAGAAACTTGTGACGTGGTGTTTGATGAATTTAATGGCTCCCATGGGGAGCAAGTTGATTTAAGTGATGTAGGTGAAGAAGATTCTTCTCAAGACATTTTGACCATGGGTGTTGGTGCACTTCTTCCTATGGAACAAGAACCTCATGATGATGAAGAAGAAGATAGAAGTCTCACACATCATCAAACTACTTCAACACTCATAACACCACAAGCCCCTATTGCTCAACCGATACCTTTAGCCCAAGTTGAAAAGGATGATCAAGCTTCTCCTCTTGACAATCTTCAAGAAGAAGAACAAGAAAGTCCAATCATTGATGATGAACCTCAACTAATGCAATATGAACAAGAAGATCTTCCTCCACACATTAATGATCCATATGTTGAGGATGTGGACGATGGACATGAAGTTGAACCTCGTGAAACCCTTACCTCTATCATGCCACGAGTGGCGGTCGTGTTGATGTTGACAAAATACTCACCGGCATATCGGAAGGTAGAGTCACCGTAAACACTTGACCAACTTTTGTGCTCACTTCTCTTTTGTGTCTAGTTTTGAACCCATCAAGGTACAAGATGCATTGATAGACAACGATTGGCTAGTTGCTATGCAAGAAGAGTTGAACAGTTTTGAACGCAACCAAGTGTGGTCGTTAGTCAAGAGGCCACCTACCGAACACAACGTCATTGGAACAAAATGGATTTTCAAGAACAAACAAGATGAGAATGGTGTAATCATTCGAAACAAGGCAAGGTTAGTGGCACAAGGGTACTCACAAGTTGAAGGTTTGGACTTTGGTGAGACCTTTGCCCCCGTTGCCCGTCTTGAATCCATTCGCATCTTACTTGCTTATGCTGCTTTCAATGGTTTTACATTACATCAAATGGATGTGAAGAGTGCTTTCCTTAACGGTCCTCTACAAGAAGAAGTATATGTATCACAACCACCTGGTTCGTTGATCCCGATCACAAAGACTATGTGTATAAACTTCACAAGGCGTTGTATGGCCTCAAACAAGCACCTCGTGCTTGGTATGATCATCTTAAGAAGTTTTTACTCGATGATGGTTTTGTGAGAGGGGTGATCGATCCTACTCTTTTTACTAAGAGGGATAAGGGTGATTTGATCTTATGCCAAATCTATGTAGATGATATCATTTTTGGTTCTCCTAACATTCATTTGTGCAAGAAGTTTGCGGCTTCAATGACCAAGAATTTTGAAATGTCACTCAATGCGGATTTGAAGTTCTTCCTTGGTTTTCAAATTCAACAATTTCAAGAAGGAATTTTCTTGTCCCAAGCAAAGTACCTCAAGGATATCCTAGAGAAGTTTGGTATGTCCGATGCTAGTCCATGTAAGACACCAATGCCAACCAAAATAACACTCACTGAAGACACAGACGGTATCCCCTTCGACCCATCTAAATACCGCTCTATGATTGGTTCATTGCTTTATCTTTGTGCATCTAGACCAGACATCATGTTTAGTGTATGCATGTGTGCTAGATTTCAAGCTTCCCCTAGGGAAAGTCATCATAAGGCGGTTAAGCATATTCTTAGATACCTTGTTCACACCCCAAAGTTGGGTCTATGGTATCCCAAGGATGCTAAGTTTGATCTCATTGGATACACGGATGCGGATTGGGCGGAGACAAAGTGGATCGTAAGTCCACCTCCGGTGCATGTCAATTTCTTGGACGCTTCGTTGGTAAGTTGGTCATCAAAGAAACAAAATTGTATTGCCCTCTCTACCGCAGAAGTTGAATACATTGCTGCCGCCAGTTGTGCAACTCAGTTACTATGGATGAGGCAAACTTTGAAGGATTATGGTATCACCTATAGACATGTGCCTCTTTTATGTGATAATGAAAGTGCTATCAACATTGCTGAGAACCCCAAGGATCATCTCCGCACCAAACACATTGATATTAGATATCACTTCTTGAGAGATCATGTTGAGAAAGGCGATATTCACATTGATCACATTGGGACAGATTTGCAACTGGCAGATATTTTCACGAAACCATTGGATGAAGCAAGGTTCTGTCGACTTAGGCGTGAACTTGGTATCTTGGAGCTTGACAACATTATGTGAAACCTCGTACTCATCCATGCTTAAACTTAATGTCTAGTCGTGATGTAGGCATATATTTAGGGGAGACACTCAATTCATGAGTTCTCTCACCTTACATAATGCATAAATTGAACAAACACTCTCAAAGTTATCATAGTTTAATATGATGGAGTAGTTTATGCTTATGATTGAGTAAGGTGGGATCTGATTTCCTACATAAATAAGTTTTACTGAAAAAAAAAAAAGTGTTTTCCTCATCATCATTATCAGCCCTCCTGTTCAAACTTCTAGCTCCGGACGTCCGGAGGGTCCCGGACGTCCGTATCCTCTACTCTGGTTATTTTCGACCGGTCGTCCGGCCTCGCCGGACGTCCGTAAAAACCACTCTGGATTCACTCAAGTTTGGCCTAGCAAATGAAGCCTCGGACGTCCGGAAGACTCCGGACGTCCGTAAGAACCATTCTGTCACAGTATACCCGGTCGTCCGACGCCATCGGACGTCCGTAAAAACCATTCTGGTTAACTCAAATTTGGCCTAGAAAATGAAGCCTCGGACGTCCGGAAGACTCCGGACGTCCGTAAAAACCATTCTGTTACAATATGCCCGGTCGTCCGACGCCATCGGACGTCTGCATAAGTGACCTCGTTATCGCCGTTGCCGATGGTCGACTCCGGTCGTCCGTCTGTTTCCGGATGTCCGGTCGCATATTTAACTCCGGACGTCCGGAGGCCCCGGACGTCCGTACGTTCCTACGCGGGTCTATATATACTGCGCCCTAGGTTTTCTTAGTCAACCGCCGCCGCCGCCGTACGCTCTCCAGTCCGCAGCCGCCGCCGTTTTCTGCCGTGCGGCCCCTCCTCGCGACCGCCCGCCGCCGTTCCCCTCGCCGGGGTGTCTCCCCGCCGCGGATCTGACTCGCCGTCCGGCCCGTCCAGCCGTTCTGCTCGGGGCCTCTCCCCGTCCGTTCTTCGATCCGGTACGTCGTTTGGATCCTCCGTGCTCTTCCTCGCCTAGTAGGGCAAACCCCCTTCCTCTTCACTTGTCACCCTGGTCTATGGAGGGTGTTGACATGCGCTTTCCTTCTCCCCTAGGTCACGATGCCTCGGTCCAAGCAATCCAAGACGCATAAGCAAGTCGCCGGAGGGCGGCGCGTCCGTCTCGTCGTGGTGGTTCCAACGACTCAGGAGGAAGACCGCCCTCGAAACGTGCCGCTTTCGTCCTCACAGCTCGTCCGAGTGATTCCTCTTCGGAGGGGTCAGATTTTGAGGATGAGCTTGAAGAGGTGGAGCCGCCCCGATGATTGGCGTTCGTGTCGCTGCCCCCAAGCCCGGCACTCGTCGTCCAACATTTCAACCTCCTCCTCCTCCGGTGCAACCCCACGGTGATGCCCGTCACATCTCCCTTGAGCCTCCACCATCACTAGGCCGTCATGTTAAGCGTTTCAATGAAGTCCCCAAATCTTCATATCTCAAATTGCGTCGTGATGTAGATCAATTCTTTGTTGCTAGGGATTCTCAGGATAGTCGTTTTCGCACGAATGTCCAAGCCGACATCTTCACCACGATTGTCATTCCTAAAGGCTTGTCACTTCATGTTTGCATCGATCTTGAGCACATTCGCACTCATCCGGAGAAATATCCGGAGCCATTGAGCTCATTGAGTCGTCAAACCTAGCTGCCCCATTCGCCTTTCAACACGACTTTAACCAGGCTGCCATCCATCGGTTTTATGCCACTTGTTACTTTGCTCCCGATAACACTTGTCACATGGATGACCTCCGACATCGCTCTCACAAACATCTTATCTGAGTTTGTCACCGCACTTGGATTTCCCGACACTGGGTTCAAAATCCACAAAGATGACCCCAACCATAAGCCCAAAGGCATTGCGGTGCATGCGGATCTCCTTAGACCCATATCATCTTTATCTAATCTTGAAAAACAAAAGGGTCTAAACCAAGTCTCTATTTGGCGCTTTCCCATTCAACATCATTTATCGATGTGTCATCCGCACCATTTATCCCAAGATGGGTGACAAGGGTTCCTGTAGCAGCTCTTGCATTGATCTCATGCATCGCCTTTACACATCTCCTAAAGGGAAGATAAATGTTCCACACTTTCTATGGCATGAGATTCGCTGGCTAGCTTCCAAAGACAAGCGGGCTTTTCCTCATGCACCTTTTCTTCGTGCATTTATCGAGAGTGTAGCTCCTTTCCCATTGCACGCACTCATATACATGAGAGATGGGTCATCCCACCTCACATGGCGGCTGACCATGTTCCTCCTTCTCCCGCCATCGCTACTCACACTGCCGCTAGTTTTCCCTCGCACGCTCACCATCCTCATTCCAGTGATGCCTCCTTTGGGCGCATTGCTCGTTTTCTTGGGAAGGCCCATTCAGCCATGATGAAGATGTTCACCTTCCATTGCTCCCAACACCACGATGTGGTCACTTCCAAGAACGCTCTGAAGGCTCGTCTGCGAGACTTAGGCGTATATGATGTGAGTGACGATGAGCGTCTTCCTGCAGAACCCCCTTCTGATTTTGGTTTTCCCTCCGGTCCTGAGTGGGCTGATTTCTTTGACGAGACAGGTGGCAGTGGTGGTCATGATGATGATGATGAGGATGAGCTTTAACACTATCATATCATTCCCTTCTTTGTTTTTTTTGGATACTTGATGCCAAAGGGGGAGTAGGCTCCATATGCATTACTCTAGCTCATTATGTAATCGAAACCTATGTTAGGAGTAGTGTGTTGAACTATGTTATGAGATTGTTGAACTATGTTATTCAGTTTGTTAGTTTGGTGAATCTATATGAATTGATCTATATGAAGTGATCCAACTATTGTGGCATCAGTTTGAGGGAGCCCTCTCGCTACTCGCTATCTATTCTTATTATGGTTTTTATGGTTATTGAGCTCCACAACAAATACTTCCGACATTATTATGAGTATGCATATGAGTTGTCATCAACTACCAAAAAGGGGGAGATTGAAAGTGCAATCATGCCCTTGAATCATATTTTGATGTTGATGACAACACATATGCTCCGGACTAATCATGTTTATCAAGTATATCTCAGGATTGTGTTCCAAAGACCGTATGCATGGATCATGACTAGGGACAAAAAGCATATAACTCAAGAATGGAGATACAAGGTGTTAACTTCATTTATGGTTTGTTCTTGAGTATAGGGATCCCGCACTATTAAGAGGGGATCGATGGATCTGTGAAAAACTTGCTCAAAGCTGGTATCTATATACCTTACCTACGGACGTCCGGCTCTCTACGGACGTCCGGTCCTTCCTGATTGCCCGGACGTCCGGACGCTTCCGGACGTCCGACACCTTCACAACAGAAACATTTTTACGGACGTCCGGAACCCTCCGGACGTCCGACCCCATCGCATCAGAAACTTTCTTACGGATGTCCGGCCCCGCTCGGACGACCGTATCCTGTACACTGATTTGTGAGTCACACTTTTTGCCGAAACACTTTTGCGGACGTCCGGAACTCTCCGGACGTCCGACACTTTCACATCAGAAGCACTCTTACGGATGTCCGGGCCTGTTCGGACGACCGTATCCTGTACATTGTTTTGTGGGTCACACTTTTCACAGCGGTCGGTCTTCCGATGACGGTCGGACGTCCGGACCCATTTGGGCCTCCGGACGACCGACGTTCTCCGGACGTCCGGTCATCCTGTACCCCAAACGGTCACCTTTTTCCCACCACATATATATACTCCTTCCCCTAGCTCGGGTTGGGGCTGACCATTCACTTTGAACAAATCCTAGAACACTTCACTCACTCTCTCTCAACTCTCCACACCAAATCTTAGATCCCCAAAGGGTTTGAGAGCTTTGAAAAGAAGTTGTCCGATCAAGTGATAGATCCTCTTCTCCTCCTTCTTTGCACCCAAGGAATTCATGATTTGAGCAAGTCTTGAGCAAATCCCCATTGATCTTATTACTCTTGGAGGTTGGAGACTCCTAGGCGGTAGGAGTCTTTGGAGAGGAATCGACTTTTGTGATTACCCCCGGATAAGTTTGTGAGGGTTTTGGAGACCACCCCAAGGTCTACCACTAGTGGTTGAGAAACATCTTCGTGGTGTTGTCTCAAAGGGAGAATAGGGTGAGCCTTCGTGGCGTTGGTGTGCCTTCGTGGTAACATCCACCTCTCTAACGGTGACTAGCTTCCCTCCAAGGAAGTGAACATCGGCATACATCCTTGTCTCCGGAGTTGCGGTTATTCCTAACCCTAACTCTATACTTGTGGTTACTTGTTTTGGTTTGCACTTACTTACATCATATTGTGCTTGCTCACTTATATGCTTGTGTTTGCTTACCTAGTACTTCGTACCTATTAGCAATTGTTAGGCTCACTTTCATATTCCGCACTATTGCCTAAAATTGCTAAGTAATAATTAAAATTTGTAATTGTACCTATTCACCCCCCCCTCTAGGTCCATCTCGATCCTTTCACCTACTACCTTGGTTATAGAGATTATATCATATTGTTTGGAATATATATGTCCTTTAGTAGATTTCAATATGAACTACTAGTACATACTCCAAACACTGATGTATATAGACGTATTTTAGAGTGTAGATTCACTCATTTTGCTCCGTATGTAGCACTCTCCCTCGCCCCTCGACCCTCGCCCACGTAGTGGACATGCAGCAATTCATTCGGTCTCATGTAGCCAGAACGATATATACCGCCCTACCATTATTGCTCGACTTCCCGAAGAGGCGAAGAGCCAGTCGCAAGATTAATATTTTGGAGATGACAAGCGCAAGGTTATAGGAGAACGAGTAGTAGGTGCCACGTCATTTATAAATAAAGTTTTTTTCTTGAAGGCACGTATGCAATATGATAGGTTCATATGGAGAGAAAAGGAAACCGCTCCACTATATACATAGTCAGGACGGGCCAACCTACACGGTTGCTTGCTGGGGTTGCTCTCTTCACTCTCTCGCACAAAACGACTGTGGCCACATCTCTAACATCCCGGCAGATCACGCCTGCTTGGGGAAGGGGTGGATGCTTAGTGTAGATGCAGTGGCCGTCGCCGACGGTGAAAACCCACTGTCGGCACGTCCCGATCAGGGGTCCCCGCCGTTCTCTCTCACAAAGCCGGTGAGGTTGCCTTCGTCCCTTGCTCACTGCCGCGACGTGGGCAGTTGCCGCCTCCGCCGCCCTCCTCAAGGTTGAGCTACGTCCCTCAGGTACACCTCCCTTTACACCGCTTGCACCATCGCTCCAGATGCCCACATCACTCCTGTGGATATTTCTCTACTTCTTTGCCCCGCACATACCTCTCGGGCTTCTACGTCTTGTATTTGTGATGAGTTTATGTCTCATCAACTAGTCGATAACCTTATTCTAATCACGCTTCTTCAATTTCTTTGCCACAGGGATGCTCATCTCGATTTTGGTGAAACTACACAAAATGATCCGATGGTCAAAAGGTTGCAAACTTCATTTATTAGGAAGCTCGAACGTTGCCAGCAAATTGAAGGCTGGTCAGGGTTCACGGTTCAAGGGCTAGGGACTACATGGATCATTTTTTTGTTTAGCTGCCTCTGTTCCAAAATAAGTGGAACGGAGGGAGTACATATTTGCTAGGATCTGTCAATCATTGAGATGCAATAGCATGCATGTTAGTCTCCTTTGTATTTGATGAAATGTTGCAACGGGCAACCTTGGGATTAAGATACATGTAATGTAAGCTGGAAGCTTCATAGCATTGTACAAATTTATCTCATCGATAAATTACAAGATGTACTATACTAGTACTTCCTCCGTTCCTAAATATAAGTCTTTGTAGAGATTTCACCATGAACCACATGCGGATGTATATAGATGCATTTTAAGTGTAGATTCATTCATTTTGTTCCGCATGTAGTTCACCTAGTGGAATCTCTACAAAGACTTGTCTACTAGTAATAGCTAGCCCCCACTACTAGGAATTCTCTATCCTCTCCTTGAGCCACATCATCAAAATTGATGTAGCCACTAGATTAAGTAAATCAGTCCATAATAGTAAATGCGATCTAGACGTTGAGAGGCTCCGCACTAAGCCACATGCAAGCATGCAGAAATACCGTGGCACATGCATGTGAGTGGGTTTTAAATCACATCAACATGTCTGCATGCAAGCATGCACCGGTAGCATGCATGTAAGTGAGTTTTTAAGTCCCATTAACATGTCAAAAAGAAAAATATAATCCCATTATGCAGTAGGAGTTGGCTGATCTTTATTCCTTACGTGGGATGATCTAAATGATGATGGGGTTTATTTAGTTTGGCTACCACATTTGCCATGCGGTTATAGAGTTTTTTTTAGTTCTATGAAATCGATAATTTTGCGCAAAGAGATATATGCTGTTCAAGGCAACGCGAGGACTCATCTAGTAATATTTAGGAATGGAGGGAGTACTATGTAAAGAGTTAGGTGTCGCACGGTGATAGTGTGAGGTGGGCCATGTAATCACTGAGCCTGCGTGTTTTCACTGCTCTTGCACTCCTCCGCTGTAAGAATGGAGAAAATTGTAATATAGTAGTAGTAGTAGTACCTCCTTTCGCCGAAAGTGTGGGACATCCAGCAGTCCTACCACCTCAGTAATAAAGACCAATGAGCCATCAAATCACATAGACCCAGCAGTAAGTTGGACGGACGAAGCAACCATCACTCTTGCGCCCGGTGAGAGGTCGCGTCCGCTCTGCCCGGCATGAATGCGGCACCGATTCTTTGAGCGGCGCTGACTGCTTCGGCAGGAAGCACGCACGAGGCGATGGAGGGGCTTTGGGTGGGCCAGGCTGGTCGAGGCGGGCGTGGCAGTTGTCCTCATGTCCCTACCGGACACGCCCGGAAACGAGAGGATGCACCGACTCTCGCGGCTAAAATCGTACACTACACACCATCTCTCTGTAGGAGTAGGTCGATCTGTCGCACTCTCTGACACACACACGCACACGCACGCACCTTGGTCCTGTTGCACCTTCTAACGTGACTTATTACACCTAGACGGAGGGAGTAGTAAGTATACGAGATACGGTGGCACACTGACTTAAGTCGAATACAAGTGCCCAAAATTTGTGTGCATGTTATAATAAGGATTCACTTAAAATAGTACGTGAGCGAATAGAGGGATCAATTGGACAGTGTTCCCGAGCAGTAGCGAGATGTGTGAGGTAAGATACACCGCTAGCGCTTTTAATTTTTCTTATTAATTTGTTTGTTTCACCCTCTGACTGGTGGGACCCAACGTACTACGTGGAGAGAGGTAAGGTGACTAAGGCTGCATTATTTCTGCACCACTGTGGATAGTCTTACCACCAAAGCCACATGACACGATTATGATTGAAATCCCAATGACTCCCACACACACACACACACAAACACGACATGCTTGTCACGCGAATGCAGGAACGTATAAAAGGTTATTTTCCTCTCGTTGAACATAACGGGAGGGTTGTGTAGCTGGTTAGCCTGTTCACTCATCAAACTTGAGGTCTCGGATTCGATAACTACACTTGAGCATAATTTTTTCCAGGAGGATTCTTTGACTGGTCAAAATGTTTTCTAGGATTTGCACGCTTCACACTCTCTCTCCAGTATATATATACACGCTGGAGCCTCAACGCTTGTAGTTGCTCTCTTCACACTCTCTCGCCCTCTCCCGCTGGAGCCTCAACGCTTGTAGTTGCTCTCTTCACACTCTCTCTCCCTCTCCAGATCTAAACAAGACTTCGTTGGCCTCTCTCTCTCCCCTCACTGCTGCTTAAAGAGCCGACAGGATCCGTCCGCCGAGAAGGGAAGGAGGCTTAACGCTGTCACCGTCGGCGAGGGAGGGAATCCACTACCGGCGCAGCTGTTCACTTTCCACCCAGCAGCGGCGCGGGAGGGCCTCCGACCCCTTCTTCTTCGCCGCCGTCCCGTCGCCCACCGAACCACGCCCCAAGAACCTTAAGGTATAATTTACTTACTCCACACGCATTTCTCTAGCTGCATGTATACCATGAATCTAGGACGTGGTTCAAAGAGGAAAGGAGTGGGGGAAAGTAGTGGGAAAAGTTGTACTCCCTCCATTCCTAAATATAAGTCTTTGTAGAGATTTTACTAGGACTACATACGGAGCAAAATGAATGAATCTACACTCTAAAATGCATCTATATACATCCGTATGTGGTTCATAGTGGAATCTTTACAAAGATTTATATTTAGGAACGGAGGAAGTATATAGCATGAATCTAGGACGTGGTTCAAAGAGGAAATGAAGGGGGAAAGTTGTATAGCATGAATCTAGGACGTGGTTCAAAGAGGAAAGTAATGTGGGAACGTAGTGGGGAAAGTTGTATCACATAAATCTAGGACGTGGTTCAAAGAGGAAAGGAAGGGGCGAAAGTACTAGTTCAAAAAGGAAAGGAAGGGACAAAGCTGTAGAGTTTGAGCAGGACTAGATTTGCTACGCTCACATAGGGAAAGGTTTCTAAATATAACAAAACTGGGACAAACACAAATATGCTCCTTGGTTGTTTGTTCTTTGTTGCAACAGACTGTGCATGACCACAGTACATCGGTAGATGCACATGGTGTCAAAAGGCCCACCGTCCGTGCAACTCATTAGATGTTGTTAATCTAAGGCCTTGTTTGGTTAAAAACTCCCTAGTCCTTACCTTCTTGGTTCCAGGGACTAAACATGGACTAGAGGTTATTAAATGACATGCTAAAAGACCATGTTACCCCTAGTAATGAACTAATAGAAACAAGGTGCGATGCGTGGCAGGGGCAACTGTTGGAAAAAGTCCCAAAAAGACTACCTTGGGGTCTTCTTTCTTTAGTCCCAAATTCCCACTTTTAGTCCCTAAAAGTCCCTCATGTTTGGTTTAGATGGGACTGACGCGGAGTTTTTTTAGTCCCTACACAAAAATGTCCCTGTAAACAAACACCCTCTAATAATGTCATTTGGAAAATTGATGCAATGCCATAGTTAAAAGCAAATTACATGTTTAACGAATTTTATTGTTAATATAATCTCTATGTTAATATTAATCAATGCCCCGCTTTGAGAAATGCTCTTGTCTTGCTTTCTTTCCCATTTAGATAAGGTAGATGCTTCTTTTGTTGGCTTTTGTGTCATCCACCGTTATTGACCACTAATTGTTTCCTTTGCACCTCTGTGTAAACAGGGTTATCTACTTCACCTCGTTGCCATTGTGACCTTTTGTTGCACTTTGCACAAAACACTTTTGTTTTAAGAGTGTTTTGTGCAGTTCAACCAAAATGTCACACCGACAACGTTGCTTGATTGCTTGATCTTAGTGGAACTGCACAAGAGGAGATCTTACTTCCTATCTGTTAAGGCGAATTTGGTTCAGATCTTTCTTGTGAGTTGTTTGAATTCCGCATCATGAGAGGTCAAGATTACTAGCCTTCTTTCACATGATTCTGCGGTGTGCTTTCATATGTTGTGCTACTTATGCGATAATGTTGCTTGATTTTAGTGAACTGCACAAATGGAGACAAGACTTCCAATCTGTATGTACACCGTAATATCCCATTGAGGTAAGATAAGGATATTTCACAACTGCTGGCCTGTATTTTGCCACTTTCATCAGAAAATTAAGTTTAGTACTATATTTGTGCTCCCTAATTGACATGCCAAATCTTACATTGAAGGCGAAGCTTGTCTGTTATTGAACCAAGTGATGAAGGGGAAGAACAAGCGGAAGAAAAACAAAAATCAACTCCCGGTGTTGTAATGAAACCTTTGGAACTATGATGACACAAATAATGATATAGTTTTGCATCTTAATTTATTGCTATGGCTGGAACGAGCAATTGTTTTGCCACCGATTTGATGCCATACGTAATTATCTCTACTTGTGCAAACAGGGATCTTCTTTGAAGATACCATATATTTTAGTGGAACTGCACAAGAAGATGTTGGAAACATTAAACTAATCGAGGAGTATATAGTAAGCATGGCCACCCCCGTAGATAGCAACAGATGGTTCCGGAGAAGTGCTTCATCTGTATGCTCTACACAATCAGCCTCCTGACAAAGGTTGGTACTCGCCCACTGATTTCATCCATATGATTGAGCTTTTTCATCTCTATTGGTGTTGTGCTACTGTTTAGATACTGTCATGAAAAAGTGGTATTGTCCTTGAGAAGTGCTTCATTTGTGCTGTTTTAAATATTTCCTTTCCTTTTTTTCGAGCAAACATGGATGCTAGCATTTAGTAGCCCTCTTGTCTTTGCACAACAGGATCATCTTCCTCTGAAGAAGAATATGGAGTACGTGAAGTGACTAGTTACGATTATGCCGGGATGAAGAAGCCTGTCTATCTTCTCATCGGAAGGAGCAGTTGAAGGATGGTTACATTACTCCCCACAAGACCAAACTAACTTCATTTCGGAAGGGTGACAAATCTCCATTTTTTTCTTTGTGATCTTGTGAGTACAATGTTGTTCTAGGATTCTTCCGGTGAGTTCCATTTTCTAAAAGTGTGCTCTACATGGACCATGTATGTGCTGTTGACACTTTGTCAAATCATAGTACAATTTGCTTTATACTAATTACTTTTTTGTATTTGTGCAAACAGGGTGCTCAACTTGATTTCAATGGGAATCGCACAAAATGTTCATGAATACATCGAATCATTCATTTCCACCACAAGAAAGGAGGTGCCGATAAGTTCAAGGCGTTGCAACATATAAGGGCGAAATCATACAAGCTACGCGTGAATTTGGTTGATTTTGGTGGAACCGCACAAAAAGAACAAATGGTTTATTTAGCACGAGGTGCCATGTCAATGTCCGAATCGATGGCAAACCCCGCCTGCTCCACAATCGTAGGCATTTGATATTTTGGAATGGGACAACCTTGTCAAATTTTGCTCATTGATTTTAGCAAGACATGCGTTTGATATTTTCGAATGGGACGCCTTTCTTTGTCGGCCGGCGTCGATCAATTTTTTCTTTATTCTTTAGTTGTGAAGTAAATATTGCCTCGACATATGAGTCACGAGATGCATAATCATCGATTGTTTTGAATGTTCTCTATGAATTGCCAGAACTGTGTGTTTGATTGCAATGTCTGTAAACGCTAAAAAGCTGCTCAAACTCTTTGTACTCCTTCTGTTCCTTTTACTTCGCACATTGTGAAAGTGCATACTTTTTGTATAAGATTGGTCAAAGTAGAGATACTTTGACTGCAGCATAAAACTTGTATGCAGACTAGAAAGGACCGGAGGGAGTACATGTGAAACATTGCAAACGAGGTGATCACCACAGGAATAATGCTAGTACGTATTGTTTTGCATGTTCATCCAATGCCAAAGTGATACAGGAATTCCAACTAATCAAAATAAATTCATTAATACACGGTCGGATTTCATATAAACATGCGGATTTCATTACATTTCATACATTCTTCAACTAAAAGGTGCGCTGGAGGTATATTTAATTAACCGGCTACCCACTGTGTCCCGGCCGAGCGAAGCTTGGTGACTTAGCTGCAGGTGCAGTTGTGTAATCGACATGTGGCCTGTTGGGCCCACGCAGTTAGTCAAAGACATCGCATCAGCAGCGATTAAGTAAGCGGCGTTCTTCTCCGCGAGCTCTCGACTCCACGTCGCCGCCAAGAAGCTAACCGGCCGTCAATGGTCAACCCGCTTAGCTTGGCTTCAACCGGAGGGTAGCGGCGATGGCCTTACTTGGACCAGCGGCGGCGACCTACCGTGTTCTACTCTTCCTCGTTTTCTATGTAGTGCGGCCTCGTTGGCGTGAGGAGGGAGCCTCGGCGGAGCCGCGATGTCCTCTGTCTCGTTGCCGTGGCGGCACCTCAATGAGCGATGGAAATCCTCCCCACGTTGCCGGCAGGGTGGGGCCTCGGCTGAGCCGGCGATGTCCTCTGCCTCGTCGACGCCAGCGGAGCGGGGACTCGTCGGAGCCGGCATCGTCCTCTGCCTCATCCTCGGTCTCGCCAAACAGCGCCTCGCCCGCTTCATCGCCCTCTTTGCTAGCCTCTTTGTAGGCGGCCGCAGCCTCCGCCACCCGCATGCGGTACCGCGGCCTTTCGGCGGCCCTTGCGAGCGGGCGATGCGAAGTCGGCAGGCGCTTCTGCTCCGCCCGCTCCGCGGTGATCTGCTCCTCCGCTGCAGTGCTCTGGAGGAGATGGTGGTTGTAGGCGGCGTCGGCTGCGCCTCCCGAATCGGTCTCGCATCCGCCTCACCCTGTCCCATATATTGAGCACGGGCCTCGCCGATGGTCATGGTGCAATGCACCGGCGAGGATGGCATGGAGGAGGGGTTGGCGCCGGATCATCGACTACCATGTTCTCCATTGGGACGTCGTTGCCCTCCGGCTGCTCGCCGCTAATCGGTCGGCAGCAATGGCTGCCATCTCCTTGTGGTCCGTCGTCCGCCCGTCCCAAAGAGCGCTGGAGCGCGAGGAAGCCATGGTGGGCAGTAGTGGTGTGGACAGGAGAAAGGGAACGGATGCGGATGACTGCGGCTATGGCCGGCGCAGTAGTTTATATAGCAATGGTGGGCGGGCGGAGGGACGGACGTGTGGCGCCGGAGTAGCCGCCTCGGCAACCGCGTATCATTAATGTGTGTGGCAGATGGACGGACGGACGGCACTTGTGTCGTTTGAAGGCGGAGCAATCGTCTGCACCGGAAGCGGGCGGGCGCCGACTGCTTTGAGGCGGAAGATGCATGGCGAGAAGATGACTTTACTTGGAGAGGATGACAATGGGGACCCACCAGGTCCATAGCCTCACGTACGCAAGTGCCTCTTTATTATATATATATATAACTATAATTTATTTTGCTTCCTCCTGGTTTCCTGACATCACGGTCCCACACCATTGTCCACCTCCTGGAGTAGTCAATAAACGAGAGAATTGCACAAGAAGCGGCCGACAATTTGGGACCAAGCAGCTCGAGCAAGATTTGTGCAGAGTTTTTGATGTTTAGCTCAGATATTAATTTTTCTCCTCTGAACAACAAAGAAAACATCGCTGCAGGTATTAACTTGGCGGGTCAGGCCCGTCTAGCCTGTGCCGATATCCAGCCCAGATATTAATTTTTTTCAAGCTGAAAATGGCTAGCCCAGCTATACTTTTTTTTAAGAATACCCAGGCAAGGTCAAGTTGTTATTCTCCGCCCCGCTGGGCTGCAAATCTTTTCTAGAAGGGATGCATTAGGCTTAACAAGAAAATGGGCTTTAAGAAATAATAAATGGGATGTAATTGTAAAAACTGGGTCCTAGCAGTCAGGGGGGCGAATCTTCGCCCCCTGACTTCTGGGACCCACCTGCTACACCATGGCACGCAAGGAAGTGCGTCCGGGCAAAAATAAAAACGATTCGCCCCCCAGACTGCTAGGACCCACCTGCTACACCATGGCACGCAAGGAAGTGCGTCCGGGCAAAAAAAACGATTCGACTTCTCGATCATTGGGATCCAAAGAATTACACCTTCGCACGCAAGGAAGTGCGTCCGGGCAAAAAAAACCAAAGCGATTCGCCCTCGATTGCTTTGGGACCCACCGGCTACATCTTCGCACGCAAGGAAGTGCGTCCAGCAAAAAACGATTCGCCCCGACCGCTAGGGACCCACCAGCTACATCTTCGCACGCAAGGAAGTGCGTCCGGCAGAAAACGATTCGCCCGATCATTGGGACCCACCGGCTACATCTTCGCAAGCAAGGAAGTGCTCGATACCGGGACCCACCTGGTCGAAGCGTGCACGAAGCGTTGTCATTACGATCGCGAACGATATGCGTACATACCGGTCGTTGTAGAGGCGCCGCGACGCGTCGTAGTAGAGGCACACACGTAGCATGTACACGTACGTACATCGGCCAGGGTGCAAGAAAGAAAATACGGCCACGTATGTGTACATACGGGCAGGGTCTCGAACGCCTACTCGCGCATACGTACGGCCAGGGCTCGTGTACATGGCTGGGTCGGAACGGAGAAACAGCGTCGTCGTCGTGTTCATGGGGAGGCAACGGAGTGCGTCGTGTTCATGGGGAGGCAACGGAATGCGTCGTGTTCATGGGGAGGCAACGGAACGCGTGGGAGCCAACCGGCTGGGTCGGAATGGAATGCGTGGTCGTGTTCATCGGGAGGGCTTGGACGGAACAGGCGATGGAAACGAGGCCTGGCGTACCGCACAACAGAGGAAACGGACCTCCTACGTTCGGAATGGGGTCCTGTTGATCGGGAGGGGTGTGACATACCGTAAAACGGAGGAAACAGACCTCCTACGGTCGAAACGGGGGTCTTGTTGATCGGGAGGGGTGTGGCGCACCGCAAAACGGAGGAAACGGACCTCCTACGGTCGAAACAGGGGTCCTGTTGATCCGGAGGGGTGTGGCGTACCGCAAAACGGACGAAACGGACCTCCTATGGTCGAAACGGGGGTCCTGTTCATCGGGAGGGGTGTGGCGTACTGCAAAACGGGACTCCATGGGATAATGTTCATCTCCACCGTCGACCTCCTCCAGCCTCCACGGGCTACCGTCGACCTCCTCCAGCCTTCACGGGCTCCTGTTCATCCAGCCTCCGCCGCGCGCTACTCCACCGGCTACTGTTCAACCACCCCTCCATCATCTACTATTCATCCAGCCCTCCACACCACGGGGTCCTGTTCAACCACCCCTCCACGGGTACCCTCCACCGCTCATCGCTCATCCAGCCCTCCACCACACCACGGGCTCCTGTTCATACAGAGGAAACGCCACCGCTCACTGTTCATCCACCCCCCCCCGCAACGCGCACTGTTCAGCCCAGAGGTAGGATCGATCGGCTTGATTAGCGCAGAGCGGCGAATCGCCGATTGGGTTGATTAACGACCATCGATCGATCGCTTCGGGTTTAGTAACGCGTAACTGCGGTGCAATTGCTCGGGTTGATTAGAGCCCAACGCCTCACTCGGGTTCGATTAGAGCCAACGCCTTACACACGCAGCAGACGTGTAATACGAGAGAAAGCAGCATCGCCGGCCCCCGACCTCCCACCGTAACCGGAACTCCTCAAATTTTCCTCCCCTCGCTTCTACCACGGTTTTTTCCGTCATGGACGGCCCAAAGAATGTCATGCAGGCTGCGTCTCCGGCCCGCCAGACGACAATCCCATTTTCTGTCATGATTTTTGTCATAGAAGTAGGAGCCCACCACATCTATGATGATACCGGGTTTTGTCACAATTATCGTCATAGAAGTGTCATATGTATGACAGAAAAAATTTCGTTCGGCCCAAAATGTCACGGATGTGTCTTTTTTTTGTAGTGAGTGCTCGTTGAGCAAACTTCTGTTGCTGCTGTTGCTGCCGCTGCACTCAAGGTAGCAACAACAAAGACAAAGAAGGATGGCAGATCGAACAACATGAAGTGCGGCCGTTCATGTCCACATTCGTGCTCATCTCTAGTGGAGTTAGGACTGACAAGGTTTCAAGGAGGTGCGCTTGAACACCATTGCGAAGTAGGTGTTCGAGTTCTGTGGGCAGGAGGTGTCCGCCACCCAGGTGTACAACCACTTGAGGAAGTGGAGAGGTCGATGGATCCAAGTGTCCAAGCTGAGAGACCTTAGCGGCGCCTCATGGGATGAGAACACTTAATCCATAGTTCTAGAGGCAGAGCACTACACCAGCCATGTCGCGGTTAGCTCACAACCCTCTTCCTTTTCATACTGTCCATCATTGCCTACTCCTAATCGCAACTAACAACACTTGTGCTTCATTCTTAGGACCACCCAAGGGACGCTAAGTTCCTCAACACACCCATACAGAACTACAGCCAGATATAGCACATCTTCTCCTTCGAGCTGGCAACTGGGAAGCATGCCATAAGCTCGGGGGAACTCTTGGTTCTCCCATGCCAGACTTCCCTGGGACCCCAGACGTCGAGGTCCTTGATGGCCCTGACAAGCCCTTCGAGAAGCCTTTCGACAAGCCATTTGACCCCGTCCATGATAGGAAGAGGAAGAGAGGAGGCCTGATGGAGGAGGAGATCAATGTCTTTTGCAGCATGACTAAGGCGGTGAAGGAGGTGGCAATGACCATCGGGGAGTGCAAGCCCTCGGCGTCCACCACGACACATGGTATTTGTCATGACCCGGGGTGGCTTCAGCGACGAGGCTCTCATTGCAGCTCTCAGCCACCTGCTTGACAACAAGGCCTAGGGTGTTGGGTTTGTTGTCATGGCAGACGCTCACAGAGTGTTGTGGCTCAAGAGCTGGCTGGGCAAGCACTACTACTAGAGTAGTGCTGCCTGTGAGCGTGCATGATCCCCGATGGCGATGGCGGTGGCGACGACGACGACGATGACGACGTACATTTTGTGTAGTTAGGGCTGAAAAACTATTTGATGGTCTGTATATTTTGGTGAGGTGGTACATACTAACCCCTCACGATGATGGTGAACTTGCGGTGGTAGGACGACATCCTCTTTTGGATATAGTGGTAGGATAACACAATGGTAGTGCTAGGTAGAACTTGCTATGTCGTATGATCGTGCATGCTTTACTTCTTCTCTTCTGCTCCATTGTTGTTTGTGTGCTACTTTGCTTGATACTTGTGTGCTCTATTGATTTGCTGCTTCGACTCTTGCTCTTGTGCATTGCTAGGGCAAGTGGTATGCCGTGTTCATCGATAAGGCTCCAAGGGTTTACAGTTCATGGGAAGAAGTCAGTGCACAAGTGGCATCGTATAGCAACAACAGCCATAGAGGGTTCAAGACTAGGCAGACAGCAGAACAAGCTTACTCCGACCAGGCCCGGCCCTAAGGGGGGGCAGGGGGGGCGGCCGCCCCGGGCCCCCGAGATGGAGGGGCCCCCACGTATGCGTGCTCTGTGTTGTATATGGCCCGTGAAAAAAATTGATTCTGGGCTAATTTTAGATACAACGGCGTGTGCAGCAGCGTACGGGGAGCACGGGGTAAGTAAATCAGCGATCCCTAAATTCGTGGAATTTCCGTTTGCCTCTCGTAGGCCAGCTCGACCAAGCTACAGATCACGCAGGACTCTCAAGGGCAAGCTCGAGGGCGACCCCGCCGCCGCAGCCACCTCCCGCGGAGGCCTTCCTGATGCATCCTCCTCCAACGGCGGCTTGGGTAATTTCATCTTCGTCACCGTGGACAGGAGTAACAACACCACGGCCCACCGGTCCCAACAGGCAGTTTTGAGCAACAGATCAGGTAAGCATCGTGTTGATTCATCTTCCAAGAGCTAGGTTAGATTGGTGACTAGTTAGTGGCTGAATTATAGGAGAGCTAGTGAATTAGCGGAGAAGAAGAGTTGTACGTAGTTGTACTTCTGACTAATTAATCTGGCTCTGTTGTAGATTGATGAAAGATAATGGGAGAGAATGACTAGGATCGATGGATTAATGATGATAGTCGAGCTGAAACTAATTGGAGAATGCATGGTCACATTAATCTAATTAGGTGGCCAAATTAATTTTAGTGTTGCAAATTACAAATCTAATTCTAGTTGCACGCCACCAGGAGCAGTTCAAATAACTTCTGTGTGGCAAACTATGAAATATACGCATGAAACTTGTCCAAATCTTAACAAAAGTAATCTAAACTTAATATAATCATATATAATTAGATCATGGAACTCGGTTGACATGCTGGTTTTGCACTCCATCTATAAAACATTACGAGTACCTTTTATTTGGAAATATTTAAACATGCATATGTGTTAATTATCATTTGGTTTATAAAGGGCCCCGACTAAAATTTTCGCCCCGGGCCCCTAAAATCTTAGGACCGGCCCTGACTCCGACTGGGTGCGAAAGCACGGACGCAGCAGTGTTGACAGTGGCAAGGTTGGAGGTGTCAAAGTGAAAGGTGCTAAGGTGGATCGTCAATTTGGGTTGAAGCTGAAGAACTTCATCATCTTCACCCAGTTCATCGCCATTGTTGTGTTGTGACGTTGATGTGCTAGGT
This sequence comes from Aegilops bicornis, assembly GCA_021605145.1. Classification (NCBI taxonomy): domain Eukaryota; kingdom Viridiplantae; phylum Streptophyta; class Magnoliopsida; order Poales; family Poaceae; genus Aegilops; species Aegilops bicornis. Next base: position 574,927,580 of record CM038672.1, read on the forward strand.
GTGATCATTGTGGATAAGCTCACCAACTAGGGTACAAGGTAAGCACACCATATACGGCGTATGCAACCAAACACCTTATCCATGTGCCGCTTGGGCCAATGTAGGCAACCAAACAAAATATACTTGCGTATTACCTAATGCAGGGAGCCTATATGCAGACAACCAAACAACTTGTAGATGGCGCATTAGGGCCTGTTTTTGCTCAACCAGGTTAGGTTGAGAAGTGTATGCAATGCAGGAACTGTTCACAACTGAAACCAAACACGCCCATTGTGAACCGAACAGCGTGAAACAATCGACACTCAAGGGCCAAGGCCCCATGGTAGCCGCGCATATCATGAACATCATGGACAACCCCTGCATATACACCTCGCTCTCGAAATGATTTGAACGCAGTTAACCTGCCCAATCGATTGCATATCTTGGCTTCAGAAGCAACACGATTGCACCGGATACCCACAGAGATTGGCGATCCACTCACTACTCGCACAATAGAGAGAGAGGGAGATCATCATGATGTGTGGCTGGTGCCTTTGGATCTGCTTACTGTGCTCTACCGTAGTATTACTGGTCTTGCAATGAGTAAAAAAAAATCCAGAGGCAAAAAAACTGCATGGAGAAAGAGAAGCGTAGATTCTACTCCTACTAATTGACTATGCACGATGTGGAGTGGTAATCACAGCCTTCGTACACCACTAGCCCCGGCCGCCCGAGCTCCCCCTCCTGGAAACAGGCGCACCGCTGGCTCACCTGCCCCGTCAGAGCTATGTCGCCTGGCCTCCTCACTAACCTTGGGTACCCTGTCTCGCACCAAACCTGCACGCCAGTAATAAAACGTTAAGATTTCCCTAGAAAATCATCAGGTTAATGCTTAACCAAATGTCCGAATGTGATGTAGTAGTACAAAACTGCTTCTTTCAGAATTCAGACTCTGTTGCGGGGGAAACAAACACACAGATTAACACATTTTGGTTCAACTCTGTATTGGTGCTGTGTTGAAATGCTTCAGCCAGTGATAAATTCGACCGATAATGCTACTATGATTCCGGTATCGAATTTATGGATCTGGCAAGCCCATAGGAAACACAAGGCTCCTAGGTTCTACATCTGCTTATGCTACTAGTACTATCGAATTTATGGGCCTATCACTAGCAGGCCCCCCAGGAAAGCCACAAGTCATAGGTTCCACGTCTAAAGAGAAGCACCGGCATACTAGGTTCAGCAAATGCGCCTGGAAATACCACTGCCAAGCACCCATCAAAGATATGGTTGCTACAGTAGGTCTAAGGCTCTCTCTAAGCAAGGACGAGAACAAGTGCGGGAGACAGATCAGTGGACAGTAGCCCCAGATGCACTGGGTTTTGTGAGCAGTGCCAACATGTTGCACAAAGTTACTGCTCTTTCCCATCAATACAAGTAATTTCCTGTGCTATTTCATTTGCTATATATTGCCCCATGGCTCATTTTGGAGCCCACTTGTTGAAACTCGGTCATTGTCAGGCCGAGCAATGGTTATTACACTACGGCCTATGGGGTTAGTACAAAACCGTCACTCGTGGCGAATGCCAGCAGCAACTGACCCGACATGGATGCCTGGAAGGTTACCCACAAGAGTCACAATAAGCCCTAAATCACTACTACCCTACCAGGTGCAATATGTTTGTATGCAGAACTGCCAGCACTTAGCAGTTAGGATGCTCCCGACAATGCAAATTCCATGAATTTCGGTCAGAACCAAATTATTCACGAGCCATTTAAGAAAGACCGACTAAACTGAGAGCAGCAGCGATAGAAATCAGTTGAATGGGTTGCTTACTTCTCCACCCTCTGCTTCGCTCCATTTTGAATTACAGCTGGGTATTTTATCTTCCTCCCTCTTCTGCTTCTCAAGAAGCTGAGCACCTCTTTTTGCCTTCATCTCTACACCCTTCAGATATTTTGTAGGATTGCCCTTGCTGTCGTAGTAGCGTCCAACAATTTTACCAGCAAATCTGCAATATATATTTAGGATATTACCAAGGATACATCATATACCAGGTAAGCTTTTATCAAATGATCCACAACAAAATAACATGTTTCACATTTCACAGTCATATAGATATAGGTACTAACATAAATAAAACAACTTGAGTAACAGGTTTTAGAAAGAAAAAAAACGGACGTTCAAACATTGAACAGAATAGAGATCAGATGACTCTCTGATGCTTTAGAATGGAAGGAAGATAATAACACATGCAGATGATACCATCTTAAGTGAATTATTCATATCCAGCAAGCGGCAATACAAAATGAAACATTCAAACACCAAACATAATAGAGATCAGATGACTCTCTGATGCTTTATAGTTTGCTAGAACAGAAGGAATATGACAACACATGGAAATGGTACTAACACTTAAATGAATTATTCATATATCCAGCAAGAAGCAATACAAAATAAAAATAACTTTTGATCAACCAACAAAGAAAAAAGCTCACATGTATCTATCAACATAAAATTTCCTCCAGTCAACAATGCTGTTTACCTGAAAGAAAGTCAAAACCCTATTAACATTAAACTGTTCAGCAACAACAAAGAGGATACCTCTAAAATAAAATAAATATATTTGTTAGAATGTCTGTTATGTTCAGTACTTCAGTCAGTGTACCAATTTACGGGCCTTCATCAGTACTCAATAAAATGTACACGCGACCAAGATTGTAGTGACCTTTTCATTCTTCACTCAGTGATTCAGTGTTGGCATAAATATTTTCTACACACTGGCACCTATGAGCTACTTCCATGCAATTACAAGTAAGAAGAAAGATCCAACTCTTAATAACATTAACATAAGAAACAGGTTCAGTAACTGGTACATTGAAATTTGAAGCAAAAGGCCTAACAACTCCAATGTACGCATTATAATTGAGGTTATCAACATTCTTAACTATACTAATACTAATCATCTTTCTCTTTGATTATCTAGCTCTAAAGATAAATTTTAAGTTGTACAAATATTATGAATAAATAATTAGTAGTGCATGCTTGACTTATGGTTGTTCTCTAACAACATCACTCTGACCATCTCTAGCTCAGTAGCTCTATAGAGAAGTTCTAAGCTGTACATTCATTATGAATACAATTAAATAATAGGTACCCTTAAATAATTGGTAAGATATGTTTGTACCTCCATGCTAGATAAACCCTGTAAAGAATCTGTCAGGCCATCACCTGTTGAATCACAAAAGTGGTTATTCTATCACAAGTGCATATGAATTTGCCACTATGATGATTTTCTTTTAATTTTCATGGATGTACACAATGATTACCCCCAGTGACATTTCAAACATATTAAAACAGTGTGAAAGTGCACCCTTTTTGGCAATTTGATATGGGTAGCTGAAATTTAGTTAGCTGACAAGAAAATAAATAAGGAAAAAGTTCATCCCATGTTATCTACGACTGCGGCGATATCACGTCACCTATCTTCACTATATAGAAGCTGAATTAACTAACATAACTTTATGATTTTTTTTCTTGATCCAGTGATCCTACTCTTACGTGTTGATTCTCAACCAAACCTCCCTATTAATTTTATGAATAATTAGCTACTGATCCAAGCCCTTCTATCCCAGCTTGCATCCAAATGTCATATCTCAAGGATGCTAATACATTAAGCTGACTTATTCTCCTCATTTTGTCCTCAGCAGGCCACTCCTGATTAAATAAGTCGGGAAAATTTAACCACCTTGAGCAGCTTTCTAGGCACTCCCTCGGTACCAAAATATAAGAAGTTTTTTGGTTTTGCATAGGGCATAAAAAACGCCTTATATTTTGATATGGAGGGAGTAGTTGAGATAGAATGGTTTACTAGACAGTTAAGCCAAGCATGGGTTCTGAAGAGATGATACATATGTAAAATCCTTGATTTTAACAATGGGGCTAATGCAGAAGTGCAGAACTAAATATAATATCTAGTATACGATTAAAACATGGTTTTGCTCTCAGAGGCTAGAAATTATCATCTAAACTGGAGAAAATATAAAGATCTACACTTACTTTGGTGAGTCCAGACTATCATGATGCAGCTCAATTTAACATGAAGATTTGTTACAATTGCCGAAGAGCAACTATAATTTAAAACAATAACCAATAGAGTTGTGTTAACAAGTAGTACAAATGTTATGGCGCTGCTAGAAGGAGGGCGCGAGAGGGCCGGCCGGGGGCCTTTTTGCCCACGGCCGGGCAAGAGGGAAGGGATTTCCTTCTTAATTCTTGCTTGATTAGATTGATACATCTCCTCTTTATATAGAGAGGTTTACTTGACTCCCAAGCAAGGCTTACTTGACCCCTAAGCAAGCGACCCTTATCTCTAATTAACCCTAAGACTAACGGGATATACCGCCAGCCTAGGCCATTAGGCCCATTACGTACTCTAACACTACACCCCACCTGGACATGCAGCTTGTCCTCGAGCTGCAGCCTAACCAACTTATAACCATGACTCGACGCAACACAAACCTAACACCTAAAAACAAGCCTTTTACATCTCGGCTTGTTTTATTACTCTCAACCTGAAATGGACTGGGACGATTTATTTTGGACCCCTTAACAAAAAGTGGACACCATCCGCACGTCGGACGTGCACGTGTACAGCCACCTGGATCCCATGGACACCATCTAGACGAAAGGAGTGCACATGTATGGCCACCTGGAAGTGGTCGCAAGAGCGACCAGCAGAGGCGCCCTCGCGGCGGCCGGCTGAATGCAGTGGTGCTACGCGGTGTGCTCCTGTCAGTGACACCCTGCCTTCTCCCCGCCGGACGGTTGTTGGTCTGCACCGCACAGAGAAGAGTGGAGGGCTTGCGATGGAGAATGACAAGGAGGGGTGTGCCCCCCCCCCCCAACCGCCGATGTCGCAGACTTTGAGGTCGCTGCCCGCGGGAAAACATCATGCCCAAGATCCCCGATGCAGCGGACGAGATCGAGGTCCTTTGCGCAGCGAAGCGCAGCTGGACGGAGCGGCAGTTGCAGACCACGCATCTCCTGCACACGCCGACGCGCTAGGAGGCCGCGCGCAGCAGCCTGCAGCCTCACCGCCGTCGACACGTGGCGAGTCGGTGACGGCGACGGCGGGAACTTGATCTGCTGGATGGGGACACCTTGGGGAAGCGGTAATGGCGACGACGGGAACTTGATCTGGTGGATCGGGACTCCGCCGCTGATCGATGCGGGCCGGAGCCGACCGGCGGTGGCGCTGCAATGAGCGCGGGCGCGGCGCGAGGCCGCCAGAGCGGCGGCTGCCACTGTAAAGCGGCGATGGTGACGGTGGATGGAAGCTGCGGCCGCTGTGAGCGCCGGTCGCGCAGAGGCCGCCAGAGCAGCGGCTGCCACTGTGGCGAAGCGGTGGTGGCGGTGGATGGCAGCAGCTGTCCAGCGGGCGGGGACGCTTGGGCAGCGGCAGCGCTGCTGCGGCGGGCGCGGCGCGGCGAAGAGGCCGCCAGAGCGGCGGCCGCCATCGCAGCCTGTGGCAGGTCGGTGGATGGCAGCCGCGGCTGCTGCAGCGGCCCGGCGAAAGCACGGCGGAGGCCGCTGGTGCAGCGGCTGCCAGCGGCGTGGTGGCGGCGATAAGCGTATGGCCGAGTGCGGCCCGTAGAGACCCGGCCAAACGAGCAGAATCTCTGGACCGCCTGGGTTAGGTCCCGCAGCGCCCTGGACACCTCCTCCGGGGTGAGGACGGCGGGGGCAGGCGCGACGGAGGATCCCGGCGCGGGCAGGAGCGGGGCGATGATCGTGGTGGTCGCCGGAGACGACGAGGTGACCGGCAGCGGAAGAGACGGGTTGGGCGGCGGTGAAGACATGATCGGACCGAAGCTAGCTGATACCAAATTGTTATGGCGCTGCTAGAAGGAGGCGCGAGAGGGCCGGCCGGGGGCCTTTTTCCCACGGCCGGGCAAGAGGCAAGGGATTTCCTTCTTAATTCTTGCTTGATTAGATTGATACATCTCCTCTCTTTATATAGAGAGGTTTACTTGACTCCCAAGCAAGGCTTACTTGACCCCTAAGCAAGCGACCCTTATCTCTAATTAACCCTAAGACTAACGGGATATACCGCCGGCCTAGGCCATTAGGCCCATTACGTACTCTAACAACAAATCTATTTTAAAAAGTCAAGCTATGTAACATCTAGCTTCACAGTTCCTTGAGAAATATAGTTTGATCCTAATATCAAAATAATTTCCCCTGATATATTGCTCCATCATCGTGACCCATAAGGCTATATATACCCAATATACCAATATGCTTTCTGTTGCTGTTTCCCCTGTCCCATATGTAGTTGGATGAACTATTGATGTTTAGCTAAAACTAAACAAAAAAATCAAATAGATTGTATACGATGATGCTTGCAGTAAAAAATCGATTGTATAAATTTGATGAAGGTCAAGGAGGCTCCGAAAGAGAAATGTAGCTCTTCACGATCACCAAACATATTTAACAATTGCAACGAACCACCAATAAGATTAATGATCTTACCCGTAAAATTTCCAGAAACAAAAGCTCGTGATGCGTCCCTGTTAAGGAAATGTCATTTTAATATCAGAATAAAACAATAAAGGAAAATGAGGTAAGCTCATTGAAATTTGTCGAAATTAAAAATTATCATAGACTGGGCTATGTGCCTATGTTTCTGTCTGCCCCTGCCCCTGCACCAGAAGTTTAAATTACCATTAACTGGGCTAAGACTGGTCATACTCCTAGTGGAAAATGCTCGAACCCCAAAATTTAAATAGTGCTTGGAGGCTCATTACGGGATCCAGTGACCTCATTAAAGTAGGACCTCTTCAAGTTGAAAGCGAAAATTTCTCAGATTGTACTCCCTCCGATCCATATTACTTGTCGCAGCTTTAGTACTACTTTGTGCATAGACGTAATGAAACATGGCATGGAAATACATAAAACTACAAAACTGAAATATTCTGTTTATGACAAGACAGTTTGGAACACAGCAGAAGTATAAAATGGCAACCTGCCCGAAAAGTGATGATAGCCTCCTCCAGGGCCATAATGTGACCTTCCTTTTGTGACATCAAACACAGAGCTGCATTAAAAATAAAAATAAGCAAGGTAAGCTCACATATACTCCAAGAAGCTGGAACTAAGCAAATACACCATACATACAGCTGAAGCAATACGTAGGTCTATTTAAAGTAGCATTCACCAGTGAACAGGTTGAACATCTTTTTCTACTAAACAAACTGGAGTGAAGGTCCCAGTTCCTATGATAGTAACATATGGAAGAGAAATACATGCAGAGAAAGAAGTATGGATACCCCAAAATGCCGAGCAATATGGGCAACCCCTCATCCGTTCCATTGTATATCGACAACTCCTCCAGTGTCCACAACCTCTGCACATTGCAGCAGATATGAGAAGAGAAAAAGGGTGTTACAACTTCAGGAAACTTTTTAGACCTCCAAACTTCAGAAAGTTATAGATCGAAAATGGCTATATTCCTCAAATCCAAAGATAAAGGTAGAGGGAGCTCCAATCAGAAGTCCACTACACAGTTACACTGAATCCCATCCCTTCCACCATATATAAGCTCATATAAGCTGCAACCCTGATACAGCATGGATGCCTAGCGTCTAAATCAAATCCCTTAGCCGATTGACACGTCTAATCAACAAAGAAGTGGTTCGTCTGCAATTTCGTTTCTGAATCACTAGTTGCAAGCAGCAAAGCAGCTTCGCAGAATAGATAAACAACAAGAGAGCTCTGCCTCGGACTCTGGGAAGTGGGAGATTTTGGGGGAAACGAACGCACCGGCTTCCTGAGGCGATAGAGCTGGAGGAGGACGGCGATGAGGGCCGCGAGCAGCGGGAGGCCCAGGAGGAGGCGGGCGCCGAGGGCCATGCTCGTGGCTCCGGCCGAGAGATCCACCAGCACCAGGAGCGCCGCCGCGAAGTGGAGCTGCCGTTGGAAGTGAGTGGTGGCGGGATGGGAGACCGTCCGAGTCTTGGGAGTGAGTGGTGGCGGGATGGCGGAAGCGCGACGGCGACGACGGGGCAGGACCGGGGCGGGGTGCTACGGCCAGATTTCTGACGGACCACTCGACCGACCTGCCTGCCGTGTCTGAAGAAAGCCACGAAAACGGCGTGCAAATATTTTTTGGAAACAAAGTGAAGGAACTAAAGAATGGTAAGCAGAAACCACAAAATTCGAAATTGGGATGGAAAATATCGCATGATCTGTCGTGGTTTTAGTGATGTAAACGCTCTTATATTTTTTATACGGAGGGAGTAGTTTGCTGGCACAAGCACCGACCAACACTGCTTTGCACTACCCACAGTATACAAAGTTTGCAAGATTATTTTTTTTCCTTCTGAGAATCAAGAGCTTCATTAGCCTCAGGTAAGATTACAATCAGATTGCACCACCCACAGTAAGCAAGCTGGCACTTGGACATACACTCTTCATATTCAAGTGATGCTTCCTTATATATAGCACAATAATGTACAGTTGATTTGGCACATAGGAGATCCCAAGGGAGTAAAACCTTACTAAGCTTAGATCACTAAAGTAGTGATCTAAACGATATTATATTTCTTTACGGAGAGAGTAATAGAAGACTCCCAACGAACTACTGTAAAACCTTACTAAGCTCTTGAATCTCGCGAAGGATGAGCCCTACTGATCTCCATGCAGTGATCGTCCCTGTTCTTCCACAGGTTCACACACATCTCACAATCAGTTTCAACAATCAAATTGCAGGCCCTCAAACGGGTACAGAAGTGGCGCCGTCACGGCCAGCATGAAGCGCCTCAGCCAAATACCATCTCCAACTTGCCCCAGGAGCAACTCATAGAGTAATTTACTCCACCAGGACCTCCCTCCCAGCCATGTTTAACCAGTCCGCATGATAATAATAATTATACATAGATCATAGATACCTGGCTACGATGGTTGTAACCTGAAGAAACCAAAACCTTCTTCCTAAACAGTTATTTTACCAGCATTTGAGACTATGCACGAGAACAGAGCTACAGCAAAGCAGCAGCAAGGGATGAACTACAGGGTTGCCAAGCAAAATGTCGAAACGTGAGCTACACACAAACTCGAACAGAACGTGCTATAATGACAGACAGGCATGATACCCTATGAGTACGCCAGTTATTTTCTCCTACGTTTGGCAATCTTGGGCAGACCACTGCCAGCATTGCGTCGCTTCGATGAAGATGCACCCCGGGCGTCCGCACTAGCATCCTCTGCATACTCTCCAGTCGGTGTCGACAAGCCTATACTTTTACCGCCCTCGGAAACCCCCGCGATATCCTCGCAGGCGTCACTTGCTCCATCCACTGTTTCTCCGCCAGATCGATGAACCGCTGTATCTTGTTCATCCTCCTCCGCACAGAATCCACCTCCAGTGAAAAGGTATTCTTTTGGTGCAGAATCAGTCTGGTCATCATATAGCTCAAAGCCCAAGGGATCTTCATTCACATCTTCAGCACTGCCTGGGTCAACGTGCATCTGGTCGCTGTTCAGTTCACTTGTAACCTGATGGAGCAGATTGGATTGCGTGTCTCGTCCAGCTGTGCCAATGTCAGTGCCAATTTGGCTAGGGTCATCTTCATCGACTTGATGCAAGGGGGCAGTATTGTCATCAGCTTCGTGGTCATCTTCCATGTACGTTACTTGTTTCCTCTTCCGGTTTGACTGCAGTAACAACAACAGCAACATGCAAATATAGTAAGGTTCGTTTCAAGTGCAAACACAAGAAAACCATCCAAAGGTTCACACATGATTCCGTTCACAATGAAGCACCAATTTGTGATTGCAGGCAGGGCTAAGAAGGTAACGTATGGATGAACTTTTCAGGTCCACAGGGCAGTAGTACTTGACTAGAACCGTGAGATAAGCACAAACAATAAAAAAGGCACGTAAAAGGAGAGGAACTTACCTTACGTACTGTCATTCCTTCTGATTTGTATGTGTCAGTGTGCCTTTTATGCGAGTCCTCATCCGCGGACAAATTAGACATTTGAACTTCGAAATCTTTCTCATCTCTAGTAGTCTCTTGTCGAACATTCATCTTTTTTCGACCTCTCCCTCTAGAACGAACTGAGGGGCTTGCCGTCTTCTTCTTACTGACATTTCTCTGTTCTTTCGCAAGTTCATCCGCATCTGCAAAGCTATTAGGATTACCAATTTTGTCATCTTCTTGACTTCCCATGTTTCTAGGTTCAACACTGGTGTTCCTTTTCCCTCTTGGTTTAGCACGGCTAGAGTGGCCTGCCTCTTTCTTCTTGGGTGCATCACTAGTACTGGGACTATCCTCATTGAGTTCATCCGTTTCTGAGAAAGTTTTCCCTGTAATACCCTTGATAGCTTTCTGAATCCTTTTGCTACGTATTTTTGCAAATCTCTCATTGAATGAATAAAATGCCTCCATGCGCAGCTGAGTCTGCATTTAAGAAAAAGCATTCCACGTCATCATGCAATGGTTTCAAATAACCAATATTGTTTGTTCGGTCACCATCATTTCCCAGTTAAATCATCGTTCTTGCAGCAAAATAAAATCCACGCACCAAGACCACAAGTCCACAACTATTGGTGTATTGAAAGCAGACATCATACCCTAAATGATGCAAGACGAATGGCACTAAAGTCCCGCAGACTTCCATTCTAAACTGACAGATGTTTAATGGTAGTATTGCACAATATGGTCAAACTAGCAGCAGATCCAGAAATATCACACAAAGGGGTGAAATTCTGACATATCAATACTAGATGTTTAGAATTTTGGATTATATATATTTCTGAAACAACCAAACCAGAGAGCAAATAGTTATGAAATCAATATTTGGCATAAACCTCCCATAACCAAACATCGAAGTATCCTAGAATACAGGAAGCAGCAGTTGATGATATTCTTGAGACCGACAACAAACCTCATGCTTATTATACTCTTTCAAAACAGGAAGCAGCAGTTCATCAGCTTTCTCCTTGTTCCAGCCAAACCTTTCCCAACATAACCTAAAGAAAGTCGACATTACAGTTTCTGTTAGTGCACCGATGGTATTTAAGAGAAAAAGGGAGAAATTGCATTACATTACTGCTGCGTTCTTTTCAAGGACAGAGAAAAAGGGAAGTTTTGTTCTCTTGAAGACAACTTACTTGCGTAGCAAGCTCAAGTCTGGTCTTCCCCAGGAAAAACGTTCTGTTGAATCATCCACTTGGGGAGAAATGTATGCACTGATGACTGTTTCACTAGGAAAAGTGGAAGGAATATGCCAGTTCTTGCTCACGTTCCTCTGATAAATACAGAAATAATAACAGGTCTATAAGAAATACTCATAATAAACAAATACAGAAGGAATATTCACCAAGCAACTGAATCATTTCCAACAGCTATCTCGTAACTACTCCCTCCGTTCCTAAATAATTGTCTTTCTAGAGATTTCAACAAGTGACTACATACGGAGCAAAATGAGTGAATCTACACTCTAAAACATGTCTACATACATCCGTATGTTGTAGTCCATTTGAGATGGCTAGAAAGACAATTATTTGGGAACGGAGGGAGTAGGACATACTTACATGGTTACTCATAAATACTTCCTTGATATGTTGGGTCTCATTAGAAGATTGGTTATTATCAGAACCTTCAACACATTCAGGCTCCAGGCTATTTCCTTTTTCACACGATTCATTTCCACCAGATTTCCTTCTCTTTGAGCTGCCACTGGTTTCCACATCAAATTTCCCCAATATCGCTGGATCCGGTGATTCAATCCATTCTCTGAACTGCTGGAGGCCATCTTCCTCAGGAAATGCATGTACAACTTCAATAGCATTCACAATGCCAATACCACTGCACTTACAGTATATAAAAGCATAAGCGGGACCAAATAAAAAATTGATTAGATAAGAATTGTTGCATCACAGCTAGTGTACCTAAAAGATGGTGAGTGTTATATAAAGAATTGAAGAAGGCGATCCAGTACAATGATTGCTACAGGATTTCTTATTCATCATACGCTACTAAATAAGTTTATTTTTGCATACGTTTCAATGCAAAATAGCAACCTCTCAAGCAAAGCCTTGTAATCTGTGCATTTCATTAGACAAGATTTCAAAATTGAACTAATAATACAAAACAAAATAACAACAACCCTTCCCTACAAAACAGAACTTGCATTCAATTTGCGGAACAGCAAATTTGATACGATCTTACTAGGAAAGAACAGTGCAACAACTCAATGAGAAAATATAGTTTTTGTATACAAATGCAATAACTCGCAAATCACCACTAAGTTATGTACTTTCATAACGCTTTTCATGATTTAATAAAATGTGAGATATTCTTGCCAGCTATTACCTAATTCCTTCAGTGTAGTCACTCCCCAGAAGCAGAGCCATACGAATTAACTGTTCCCTTGTTAGTCCAAGCTCCGACTCGATGTCCTGAATAAGATATACAATAAGAACTGAAAAGCATGATCCAACTCAGATAAGCAGACTTCCCTTATGGCTGTAGATGGAAAAGCAACGAAAGTTAAAAGGGAAATAGAGAGTAGAAAGAGGATAGACCATTAGACCTTCATAAGGTATGTTTCCACATACTTCCTATCATCAAATATATTTTTATAAACATTCCTTGCCCCAAACAGGAAGACATCTGAATCATCAGTAACAACTCCATCAACAAGGTTGTTAATTTCCATGTAAGCACACTGAGCTTCAGCTTCCATTGGTGCAATTGTATACGGCAAGCCGAACATTTGGAGCAATTCCTGTATCACCCAAAGATGTAGCTTAATACTTTTGTAATACTAAACTAAATCATTTTACTGGACCTCAGTTCAGAGATAATAAAGCTCCGCCCAAAAATTGTTAGCTAACTGAAAGGAGTTAGGTAGATTGCAACAAACCTGGCATTCAGCAAACATCTCACTGCTGGCAGACTCTGCATGGCTTTCAAGTTTTCGCCTTTCATTTCCAAGATCCAACTGTTCTTGTCTAAGAAAAGATATTTCCTTCTCCAGATTATTTTCTGATATAACATGTCTATCATAATTCTCATTTAATTGTGCACTATTTATCTCAGAAGTGGTAATGTTCATATCTTCCTGAATAACATTTTCCTTTTGTACGGCATCGCCGGCTACCAATTCATCCATCAAAGGTTCCTTCTGGGCCGCCATGGAGATTTCTTCAATGTAAGGATCATTTGTGTTGCATTCTGATCTATGAGAATTTGAAGTATTTTGCTTGATAACTTCCTCTTTAGGGCATTCATGAATGCTGGTTGCGGACACGATTGCATCATTGTCCTGAACCTTTGGGCTGCAAGATGGCCTTGCAGTAAGAGTACTTGTGGATACGTTATACACTGGAGAAGACCCCTGCGAATAATCTGTGTTTGAACCAGCTCGTCCATCATTACTCTCCAGTTGAGCTTGTTTTTCATTTTCTTTTCTTTCAGCTTCAAGCACTTCAGGATCATGCATAACACCATCCTCACCAGAACTGTTTTTTATTCCCATTTCTTTAATTGTTTCTTCAACGAAAGAAGCTTCGGAGTGGGAATAAGTTGTAGCGGGAGCTTTAGATGGTTTGGGAACATCGTCATGAGATTGCAAAGATTTATCTTCAATAGATGTTTTCAAATCTTCAGGGATTCCATTTTCAAATTCCTGCTTCTCCGAATCCTCTAAACTTCTCTTTATTGCTTCCTGTATGAGAGCCTCTTCTTCTATATCCCCTTTTGGTAATTTACACTGATTGTATTCACTAAAAGGTACTTCAGGAACATCACAGACACCTTCCTCCCATTCCACCTCATCGTCAGTACAACAGTTATCAGGAGGTGATGATTGATAATCCTTCTCATCAACCTTCATAGGAAGTGTTTCTTCTTCTATGATACCTTCTTCCCAAATACCCTCGGAGTTGTCAGATTCTTCTGTATTTTTAGCCAAACGATCATTATCAGCAAATAACTTGGATGAAGTTCCAGAAACTAAATGCAAAAACAGCTTGTCATCGTTGTCCTTCACTCCAATTTGATCATCCACAAAAGATATCTCTATTGTCTCTTTGCTTCCATGGCAGGAACCCTCAGAAATACCATCAGATCCTCCTACAAGTGACGACGTGTGATGGTTGTCACCGATAGCTTCAGCAAAATCTTCACTGAGACCAACAGAGCTTTGCAGCCCATCGTTTTCAAAAAGATGTTCCGGAAAATCTGGAGGTTCCTCATTGCTAGTTGATCCTTTGCCAATGTTGGCCTGTCCCATGCTTTTTGCCTGCTCATGCTCTTTGATAAAATCCAAATTCCTTTGAATATCACGAGTCATACGAATTCCCATTCCTCTGACCCTACTTACTCTAACCCTTCCTCTGTCATCACGATATGTCTCAACATCAGGCCCAAAACCCGTCGAAGGCTCACCGCTGTGAGGTTTAATCGATCTAGAACTACTTGAGGGACTGGATTTGAAGATAGCAGAACTAATTTCCCTTTTTGATTTACCACTATCAGCAATCTGCTCCTCTACACCTCTTTGTGCCAACGTCCTGATCCAGGAAAGTATAATCAGATAAGTAATGCAGCACGGAAATACCACAGACAAATATCAGTGAAGGTTCAAAATTTTAAGTAGGGCAATCCCTAAATGTGGTACCCACATTCACAGACATAAATACATCACTTACTGTTTATCACCAGTGAATGATGATGAGAAAATGAACTCTCTGTTAGCTTCCGATGCTATTTTCGATGTCTGGATGCCCCCAACATCCTTACCTGCAGCACCCTTCCGAACTTCTTCTATCTCTCGACGGAAAGCAACCGTTTTCAGATAGGACTGTATTTGAAGCTCTGAAAATTTTGCAGGCTCCTGAAACGAGACGATGCATTGTAAGACAATATATGCAAACCCGACCCTTTCATTTATCATTACTGAAACTGACAAAAGTTCTCAAAAACCCTATTAGTAAAAGCGGAAGGGCTGATTGCTGCCCAAAATAATTAGTTCACTGACGAAGATAAAATATCCTAGAATTACGGCACACTAGATTTGTAATGTAGCAAGGGTGCAACACTAATGATATATTTATCCATGTAGATACCTTCTTTATTTTCTGGTACTTCTGCCTGTTTTCAGCCATCACCCTCTCCCTCATCTAAAGCAAACACAAAAGATAAAGTAAGATATATTCCTCGTTAGTCTGTGATCATATGCATATACAGTTGAAGGTAGTACAAAAGACGAACATACTAAACACTAGTTTGGCCTCATTACCTGAACAAGTAGATCTAGCTGCATTGATGGAGGGAGAGAAGCTAACACAGCAGGATCAATGTCACCAGTTGTCATAGGCTGCAATTGCATCACAAAACTCAATATATTCAAACAGACTAACAAATAAAACAATCAATCATTGTCCCATGAGAATATAAAGGAACTCTTTCATGAAGAAGAAAGCCAATAAATGGAGACTTCATTGACTTAGACATGACTTACAAATATCATCTCTTCATCATCGTCGTTCTCATCTTCGTCAATGCCAGTTCCTTCTTGTAATGGAAAACTTGCAGGATTGTTTTCCCCTTTACCAGTCAAACCTGCCTCGTCCTCTGCAGCAAGTGACGCTGCCAGCCTTAACACATGCAATGAAAGTATCAACTTACTGACCTTAACCAGCAAGAAAACATGTGAAAATTACAGAAAGACACACACAGTTCATCCAATTTTTCCTGGTTGATTGGTGCAGCTGCCCCCCTGCTGTTCTCGCCATCGTCATTTTGGTTTTGATCACCATCTGTTTTCTCAGTTTCTTCTCCTCTACTGCTCTCAACTTGCTTGCCCTTAGCATCATGCTTAGCCCTGTCACTTTTGATTTGAGCTGCCAATTCTTCAAGCCTACTTGCCTTGAGCTGATAACCACAGGTTCAAAACCATCAATATATTGGTATTGTCTTACTTCAGAAATGTATAAGACTGGTACACCTAAAAGATGTCATATCACTTGCTAACAGATTTTCCTTTTTAGTAAAAGGGGTCATTTCCAATTTGCTAACAGAATGGCCATTGAAAGCAAGCATTATTAGAAAAAGCATGCATTTTAGGAAGAAAATGTGCATTCATGATGGATAGATTATTTGGGAAGAGAAACTGGAAGGGTTAAAACTAGATTCTTCCTCCAAGGTACAATTTATCCTCACCAATAAACTGTTTGGCCCAAAAAATTCCCACTATGCCGAGCACACTTTGAAGATAAGTGCTTTACATATATTCTTATAATATGATTGGTTTTGGAAGTAATATAGGGAAAATATTCGGTGAGATAAATTGACCCCTTTAACTCCCGCAGATGCTGAAATAATAAATTGTTTCTTTTCTAACGGGGTAAAACCCGGATTCCATTATCAGATAACCGAAGTTAACCATGTCTATGAAAAAGTTGAATGGCTTTTTTTAGCCTATAAAGGCAATTGAACATCTTCAAGTTCACATGATCAGAGCGTACTGGTTCTATTGTAATTAAGATCGAAACAGTGTCGACTATGCAAGCAATGAGTACATGTACTGCATAATTGGACAGACAGCGTTTTTTCAATCTAAATGTAGCATCCCCATTCCCCATTCACCAGAGTCATCATTCAGTGGGCGGGGGGAGGTGACTTACATGGGAGATTAGGAGCTTCTCGGCGGTTTTGCGGACCTTGGCCTGCGCGGCGTCGCGGTTCCGGCGGCGGGCGGCGAGGGTGCGCCGCTTGAGGGCCGGCGTGGCGCCGTCGAAGACGAAGACCGGGCGGGCCCGGAGGAAGAGGAGCTTGCAGATGCGGCGGAGGAAGCCGAGGATGTGGGCGTCGCGGACCATGTCGCCCTTGTCGTCCCGCATCGCCCGCATGAACTGCACCATCCAGATGCTGGCGTCCACCGCCAGCCGCTTCCCCGCCAGGGTCTCCACCGACACGCGCCGCCCCACCGGGGCCAGCAGCCCCCACAGCCCGTGCACGCCCATCCCCCGGCCCCCCCGCGGCGGCGGACGAAGCAGGCGACGGCTCGGCCGCGGCGGTCAGCGGGGCGCCCAGGAGGCCGAAGGGGAAGCTCGGACGAGAATCGGAGACGGAAGTCAGGCCCTCGCCATGAGCGAGCCGGGAACTGGGAGGGAGTCAGGGAGGCCGTCGAGGCGTAAGGGAGAGAGGTCAAAGGCGGTTTGCGTTATTGCGCTTTGGGCCGGCAGTGTGCAGGCTCTGTCGGCCCACTTTGGCTTAAGAGGTATCCTTTCCAAGAAGGTAATAGCACGGCAGGTCCTTGAACTTGTCTTGCATGTGATACTTTGGTCCTTAAACTTGCAAAAGCTAACTATGTAGTCCTCGAACTTGTCTTAAAGGTGCAAATTTGGTCCTGGACGAATCAGATGCAGCCATGTGGAGCCAGCTCGGCCAAGCCGGTCAGCGCCGTGCATTTTGCATTTAGCCCCCGCCTCGTTGATTTCAACCCTGCAGATACCTCGTGGCTGTCAAAGAATATCACCGCGGGTCAGGGCTCCTTGTCGGCTTGCCGCTGCTGCCCAAGCCCTGTGTTGTGGCCGGAGTGGAGGAGAGGGAGCACGCCGGCCCGTGATGGTGGCTGAATGTCGGGGCTGGTCGACCTCCTCGTCGCCGGCCATGAGGAACGGCATCGGCACAAGAACGCCGCCGCAAGACAGCCAGTGGAGGCGGCTTCCCGTTGTTGTCGCTCAGCGCCGCTGGGTGCACCGGCGTGGCTTGATGTCGATGGGGTACAACACTGCCAGCTAGCCATAGAGCCGAGGGAGACCACATTGGCGTGGCCGTAGGGGTAGGCCTCGAGCCGGTGCGTCAGACGCCGCCAGCGTGCACTCCCGCCGGCACGCTTCGGTGCCCGCCAAATACCGCGAAATAAGAACTTCCCAGCGATGGTTGCACGTGAACACCCGCCGGTCTGCCGGTAGTGCTCAACTTTGGCGGTCGTGGTGTCGGCGGCGGTGACGGTGAGCGACAGGTGTCGAGGGCGAGCTTGGGGCGGGAGGAGGTGTTGGATGCCTCGTTGTTAGACGCTGCTGGGCTGGCGATGTCGGACGGTGATCCTCGCACACCTCTTGGACGCTGCTGCTCTTCGTCTCTGAACAATCTCTCTCTCTCTCTCTCTCTCTCTTCAAATCATATTGAACAAACTCAGCATGAACAATCACAGCAGGCAATGCAATGCAATGGAATGGAATGGCTTTACCGAGCTGCACATCAATCAGCAGCTCATGGCAACATAGAAATCATCACTGTAAGTGGAAAAGAAAAACAAAGTACACATCGGCGATCTTCAGAGAAGCAGCACGGCCAAGGATTTCAGCCGGCAGGACATGGCGTCGGCCATGGTGGCCGCGTTCTCCCGGGCGATGCAGCTCCAGCTCTGCTCGCTGCCTGAGACCCGGCAAGCCGTCGCGAAATCGAGGATCTTGTCAAGACCGAACATCTCTACAAGTTGATCCTGTCTCGCCGGGCGGCGAACAACATTGGAATCCATGGGTGCATCTGGGTGCGCGGACGCCTCGGTCCACTGAAGCAGCGGTGTCGAGCCGAGGTTCATCTCGAACACCTTCCGCACCACCTTGTCCCTTCTATTCGCCGGGTCACACCACGAGACGCAGAGCATGAACAGCCTGGACGCGCAGCAAACCTGCGCCGGCGTGTAGTCTCGGAGCCGTGGCGGCGGCCGGGACGTCTGGACGACGGACCATGAGCCGGCGTCGAGATGGTAGGCGACAGCGTGTCGGACTCGCAGATGACGTAGAACGTGTCGCCGCAGACGGCGCCGGAGCATGCCAGGCCGACGTCGGTGGGGAACCAGGCGATCTCGACCCATTTGTCGGTCATCGATTGTATATCTCGCCGGCCACGAGGGGCTCGTCCCATGGCCCTAGGCCACCCACATCGATAAGAGCTTGCCTTTCCTGAGCTGGCTGTTTCTCTTGCTTGGCAACCTTGCCGAGACCGTGAACTGGGCCAGTGGAATCGCTGTCCTCGTTCAGTACATCCCTGAGACGGAGCCACCGGAGTGAGAGCCCATGCGGGTCCTCGTACACGGCGGAGGTGCCTCCCAGCCGGAACTTGCCGCGGTGTTGGTGCGCCGGATATGCTTCTCGACGCAGGCGTGCACAAAGCTGCGATCGGCGGACATCTCAAACACCTTCAAAGACCGGTCAGAACCGGGCAGTCACGCCGATGAGGGGCTGGACACAATGACTACCTTCTACGTCTTGGTCTTGACAGAGCCGGGCGCCGACCCCTGAGCGCCCGGTCGACAACGTAGAGCTCGTCCGGACGCCCACGACGGAAAACAAGAACCTACCTTTGAGCAGGGCCGCCCGGCAGGCGCCACCGGTGGCGTCGGCGCGATGCTGCGGTAATGGCGGCGGCGGGCGCACGACTACCGCTCGTCTCGATCCCGAACAGGAACAACCAAGGCGTCGTGGTTGCGCTGCGGCCCCTCCGGGTGCGAGCAAGGAGCGAGGCCAGCGGTTTATTTGAAAAAACGTCAGGGGGGTATCTGCAAAATGGCCAGCGACGACCGGACCGGTCCGGCTGGCTCCACTTGGCTGCTCCTGATTGGCCCAGGACTAAACATGCACATTTGAGACAAGTTCGAGGACTACATAGTTAGCTTTTGCAAGTTTAAGGACCAAAGTATCACATGCCAGACAAGTTCATGGACCTGCCGTGCTATTACCTCCTTTCCAAAGATCACGCCCTCGTAATCGGTGAGCTTGGGTGTAATTTCTCTCACCCACGGAAAGCATGGGCGATCTTATTTGTGTATTTTCTGACAGATTCATTTTTAAGAATATTTTATTTCTTAAATTCTACGTTCAAATCATGAATTATTTTCATCGTTGCATTTTTCGCATCTGTATCTTCAAAACGAGATTCCATGCGGATAGGTTTACTCAGGCAAATATATGCTCCCAATTAGTACTAGTAGTTTGTTCCTACAAACTATACTAACTAGTGCTTCCAAGTAAACTAATTTTTGCTTTCGCAAGGGATGTGCTTTACGTGAAAGCACAACCGTGCTTCATTATTTCAGGAAATCACAAGTGGGCTTACACGTGAAAAGCACAGTTGTGTTTCACATGAAAACCAAAAGAAAGAACGAATACCAAACAAAACAGAACCCAAAAAAAACCTAGAAAATAGAAAATACCAAAAAATTGAAAATAAAAAACATAAATAAAAAAAGAGACAAGAAAAGGGAAACCAAAAACCAAACAAGAGAAACTGAGGAACATAAACAAGATAAGTTTGGCATGATCTCTTATTTGTCAACGATGATGCCATCGAACGAAGTTGGGTTGCAATTGGGTTTTGGTAGTCGGTTAATTTGGCATGTTCGAGGGACCATGGTGCCTCACTGAGTCACTGTGTATTCATGAAGTTAGGTTTACAGTGGAGGAGCCTCGGTTGACAATGACACGAGATGAGTGGTCGGTTTCGGGTTTGCTCAACGTAGGCTCATTACTTCTCTCCTGCAATGCTCGTCGCCAGAGTCGGAGTTGTATTGCTGCTAGCGTGAGTGTTCGACTGTTTGACATAGGCCGACAGGGTCCTGACATCTTTTGACAAGGGGTATGTTGGTGGTTGTCACCAATGTAGTCGAAATTGTTGGCTCACGGAGGAGTGTTAGCAATGACGTCGGAAGACAACCTCAACGGTGCTTTTCTCCTCCATGGTATGTGCCTTCATGTTAATAGCCAGGTCAGTCGGTGTTGCCTTGAGTTGTCGGGGATAGTTGCGACGGTTTTCACACTTTTTCCTCAAATTAATTGGACAACTCTACTTCTTGTTAATTCATGAGACGACACAATATTTTGGCTTTGGTGCCCAGACGGTGTTGCACTAGCTTTATGTTATCGTGATCTGTTGTGAATTTTTTTCGCCCGGTTATTCAGAAACTAATTGAAAACCCTATTTCCCAATTATATGATGATGAGATGATGCAAATCTCTTGCCTCACTTTTTCTATACTATTATTAAACAAAAGAACATTTTCAGGGGCGAACAAAAACTCTGCCATCCGCGGAATCGGCATGAAAATCGGAGCCGACGTGTCCCGTCAAAAAAAGAAGGAGAGCCCACGTCTGCCGTCGGAAAAAAAAAGGAGAGGACACGTTTCGTCCTGCCTCGCCTCCATCGTTCCCCACTCCCCTCCCTCCCTTCCCTCTCCTCACCGCTGCCACAGGACGCCGCCGGGGTCCCTCTCCTCCCTCCAGCAGCGGCGGCGGCACGAGATGCAGCGGGCTCGGCCTTCGTTGGCGGCGGGGTTCCTCTCCTCTGTCGAGCTGCGGCGGCGGTGGGGGATGCAGCGCGATCGGTCTGCGTCGGCAGCGGCGGGTATACAAACGGAATGAAAACAGGGTTGGATAGCTATCCGGATCTACTCCCCGAACTCACATCCCAGGACAGGCCTTCGTGGGAGAGTAGAAATAAAAGAAGAATGAAGGCCAGAATAAGGAGTTATAGAGAACCCTGTCGTGGGACTCGCCTTGTCCGAACAAAAGCGGGAGGTAGGTAGGTGGTAGTTAGAAGGATTCCCTCTCCTCCGACGAGCATAGGCGGCCGCATGGGACACAGCGGGCTCGGCCGCGCCGAGCGCAGGCTCACTTGACGTGGGAATCATATTCCTCGAAAACAGATGCAGGGATCACTGCGGATGCCTCATGTTCTATCGTCGAATAGTCGGCATGTCAAACTATGTCTCTGCTATCAGTGTATATCCACAGGTCGGCAAAGTTGACTCTATTGAGGTTGAAGCGGCAGAATGGACAGGACTAGGATCTTGATCTCCTACAGGGAGGTAAGGCCACACTCTTAAAACAATGGACGTGCATTTACAGAAAAACGGAATGGATCATATAGAATGTTGATTGTCAGACTCTTGACACTGAAAGATAAATCTTGTGGCATTATCTTGAAGTTGATCCATATTTTGATTTAATGAATACTCAAGCCACTACCATCTTGATGCAGCGGTGAGCACGGTGAGCACTACCATCTCCGATCCATATGTCTCTGCTATCAGCGAAGGAGGGGTAATCTCATACTCAAGCCATGTGAAGTCCTCCATTGACACGGTGAGCACGAGCTCGAGCGCGTCGTGGCCGTTTGATTAGGAGAAGCAGCGGGCGGCGGGGCTGAGGATGGTGCCGGCGAGCGGGAAAAGAAGCAGGTGAGCATGTACGGAAGGAAGGCAGCGGGAACACGGCGGCCCGATCGATGTAGGGGTAGAAGAAAAGGCGCTCGACGGAGTCCATGAAGAGCCAGGCGAGGTCATCGAAGAAGTGATGGGGAGCTCCGAAGACGGGCGTCCTCGCCGCCGGCGCCACGTGGGTCTGCTCCAGCAAGTGCACCTCCGCTTCCTCCATGGGTTCGCCGGCTTTGCTTGCTTGGGTGGGTCGATCTTATCTTCTCTCTATGCACACCTACCACTATCGGACTATCAGTGTGCTCTGCTTGCTTGCCTGTGACTACGGACATGCGGGGTAGGTTTGGCACTAATCTACTGGAGTGATTTAGCTCCCATAGTGCATCGAACACGTTTCGTCCAGCCACCTCTCATATTTCTGTAATTCACAAGACCATCAGACCGTCAAAACGAAGGTTCATGTATGCATGTGTAAGAATGGCTTAAATCAAGGTCTGAAACATATCAAAAGTCGGCAAAGCGTATATTTTTTGTACCTTAGATTTCTGCTAGGGTGTTATGTATTTCAGGTGTATTTGCAGTAGTCGATACTTGCAGCCCCCACAGCCCGTGCACCCCCATCCCCCGGTCCCCCCGCGGCAGCGGACGAAGCAGGCGACGGCTCAGCCGCAGCGGTCAGCGGGGCGCCCAGGAGGCCGAAGGGGAAGCTCAAACGAGATAATCGGGGGGCGGAAGTCAGGCCCTCGCCATGAGCGAGCCGGGAACTGGGAGGGAGGCCGTCGAGGTGTAAGAGAGAGAGGTCAAAGGCGGTTTGTGTTATTGCGCTTTGGGCCGGCAGTGTGCAGGCTCTGTCGGCCCACTTTGGCTTAAGAGGTATCCTTTTCAAAGATCACGCCCTCGTAATCAGTAAGCTTGAGTGTAATTTCTCTCACCCACGGAAAGCATGGGTGATCTTGTTTGTGTATTTTTTCACAGATTCATTTTTAAAAATATTTTATTTCTTAAATTGTGAGTTTAAATCATGAATTATTTTCATCGTTGCATTTCTCGCATCTATGTTAACGAAATTGCTGCTACAATATTCTGTTTCAGATTGCAATACTATATTTATAAAATTTATGCGCGGATGTGAGTGTAGTTGTTATTTTCATCATGGAAATATTGATTAAAGTTGATCATCCAAAATTAAGGAAGCATATGAGATCTGTGTAATAAATTGAGTTTTCATTAGAGATGTCTTAGTGGACATGTATTCTGATTTAACTTCACAACTGTCAAATCTATTCAAGCATATTGTGTTAACTTCTCATTGGTTTCATGATGATTTTCAGGAAACCAAAGCAGCCTCTTTTACCACTCAAGTTGGAGGGAATCCACTTGTCCTCAACAGTTAAGAATTGATTTCCCGAAAGGAGCTCCTTGCCAGTTTCGGTTTCTTTCATGCACTATTGTTGTTTAAACTATGCTCATAAAAGTCTAATAAGAATCGAGTAAACGAATCGGGGAGTAGCTGAGTCTTCATATGAAGAGCAAACATGTCATAGTTATTCATGTATTCTCTGTTTTTTTATCATGGATGTTATCATAGTTCCTCTCTTTTTTCGGCTGGCTCAAACACCTTGTTTAATATTGAAGCCATTTTTGCCCACTGTTCAATTTAGCTCTTAATTTTTTGTGTAAATGGTCAGACAATGCACTTCTAATTATTAAGTTGTTATCCTAAGAATATTTTAAAAAATGTTGTACTTATCATCTTAGATAATCCTTATTGATTCATTAACAAACATAATGTGACAGACGGCTATGCGCGTTGCACGTGCATACTTACCAGTTTTATAGATAAAAAAAAAGAAGCATGGACGAAGTCCGTACAACCCTCACAACACGCAAACCTAATCCAACTTGGGCTGACGCCACCCGCGCAGTCTCCCACTACTTCTACGTACGGGCCATCGGTCGCACCCTGCGCATACGCAGGCACGCGTCAGGAAACCGATCGATGGCGGCAGAGGGGGGAAGCGGCGGCGGCGACGTGGGCAGGGCCGACGGCTGCAAGAAGACGCCGTGGACGCAGGAGGAGGACGAGGCGCTGCGGCGTGGGGTGCGCAAGCACGGGGCGAAGAGCTGGGACGCCATCGCGCTCGCGCTGCCAGCGAGCCTCAAGTCGTCGCTGCGTTGGTGCGGCGCATCGCCGCCGAGCTGGATAGCCGCCCCTTCACGCCGGAGGAGGACGAGGAGATCATCAGGAGGCAGCGGGAGTTCGGCAACAAGTGGGCCACCATCGCGCTACTCGACGGACGCCCGACAACGCCGTCAAGAACCGGTGGAACTCCACGCCACGCAGCAGCAGCTGGGCGCCACGACACGGAGGACGCCGCCGCCGATGGCGGCTGTGTTGTCCGGGTGTGCCTTCGCCTGTATTCCCCATGACGGCCGGGGTCTTGGAAGAGGAGGCAGAGGTCATTGTGGCGGCAGAGGGCGATGTAGCCATTGACCGACGCTGGGGTTGCCGGTCTTTGGGCGAGGCCTCGGCCGTGGACCTGAGTCTGAGCCTCTGATCTGTGCGCCCTTCTAAGTTAGGGTTTTGGGGCGATCAATGCGTCGTTATTTTACTAACTTTCTGATTCACATGTGTTGCGATCTGCTGGCCGTCATGTTGCAGATGAAGGCATAGATGCAAGATGCAATATGCAATGTGCAATATATGCAGATGTAGAGGTGGAGCTCTATTCTTTACAATTCACATCTTACCATAAGACTTGGTAAAATAACTACGCATTGTTATTGAGTGAAAAAAATATATCTAGACGCATCAAAGCGGAGATGTAGATTGTAGAGTATGAGCAATAATGTGAAGATAGCATTTTTACCACCTCATGACAAGCATCGACGCCGTAGTCTGGGCAACCGCTTCCCTTTGTGCTTCTTTTTTCATACTCTTAGCATGCACACACTATATCTCGTAAATTGGTCATTTCGATTATCTATTGTCAATGCCAATAGTGGGTATCGCGTCTTTCTGCTCAACATATAGCACTGCCATGCACGCCACAAGTTCACTCACGATTCACACACTACAAGTCATTTACACTATTGGATTGCCTCGTTTTTTTAAAAAATCTGTGCAGCTTCTAATCATGTCATGTGTAAGTCGTGCTGAACTCGTCGTGTGAACAACACTTTTGCTCAACATAATACTATTTGGCATGTTTTTCCACGTCCCTCCCTCATTATCGGTATGTTGCCGTTCCATACCAGCTAAAGCGTTGACTCATTTTGTATTTTCCCCCTTTTTTATGAAACCACTTGAGGTCCTGCTCCCCTTGATATCACTGCTTAAGGTTGGTTTGCTCATCTACTCGATCTTCACAAAATCAACTCTTCTTCATTGTCAAAACTTATGAGAAATAGTGCATAGCAAACAACCCAGGGTTGTTTGCTTATTTTTGTAAAAACAAGGACTTCCTCATCAATGGCGAAGCCAAACTTGGCTGTGCGGTCAACTGAGACTACAACTTTCAAGCAACACCTCTAAGCACAAGCAAAGTTCCATGCACAAATTTAGAAAAATACTTGGAAGATTCAGATATAGTAATTTGCACTTGACATCATAGGTTTATGGCTTTGGCACGCTTAGGTTTATGGTCCATTCAGTGAGCTTTATGCAGTACACCAAGCAAAACGAACAACCATTGCTGGCCAGGTTCTAGCTAGCACGGGAATCTCCACACATTTTTTTAAATAATGAGTTTATAAAATGCTCATGAAGTTGAAGAATATTGTGAGTTCTAGAAAATCTTCATGAATATGGAATAATATAAAAAAATAACTAAAAAATTCACACATTTATTAACACTCATGAATTAAAGAATGGAAATAAAAAGGGAAGCAAAATGAAAAAAAAAATAAAAAAAAAACAAACAAGACCCCCCCCCCCCAAAAAAAACAACGAGGGGGAGGAAGCTGCATGCGGGGGGTGACGAGTGAGGAAACAAGAGGGAAAAAATCCGGAACATCGGAACCCACATTACATCCCAAGCGCTCCCGAACCTGTAAAGAACCATGGAGCGTGGCCCCATCGAGTACGTTGATGTGCCGCCACCAAACTGGCCGGAGCACTTCCGCGACCTGCCGCTGAGCGAGCTGGGCGCGGACGTGAGGTTCCGGGTGGGCGGCGAGACCTTCCCAGCGCACCGCTGCGTGCTCGCGGCGCGGTCGCCCGTCCTCAAGGCCCAGCTCTTCGGCCGCGGCGCCGTCGGCGAGGCTTCTCCCGACGTACACGTCGTCGACGGTGTCAGCGGCTCTGAAGATAAGTCAGCGACAACAGCTGATCCGCTACAGGAAGATCCGGCAAGCGCAGGGCAGGCCAGGCCCAAAAGGAAGACCAGTGCTCAGCGAGAGTGCGCGGCCCGGAATGGGCCCGCTTAGTCTTACTTATATACATTGCCGAGGTCTCAGAACGGGTGGTCGGCGGCTTCGGCTGAATGGATAGGATAGTGGCGTATGAGAATTGGTCAGTCTCCTCCTTCTCATTCGAATCCTCATGAACTAGCTTGAGATCTGAGTAGTTCCTACATCTAATTCGAGAGATACTAGTTCGTGCTTACAATTGGCATCAGAGCCCTAGATCCTGGCGCCGCCAGTTCCCCTCCACCACCCGCACGCGACGAGATTTGCGGCGAGACGCCGCCGGGAAGCGATGGAGAGCTTGTCGCCGGCGACGAAGGCGGTGTACGAATTCCTCAAGGCCGACCTGGCGGAATCCCTCGACGCCCGATTCAAGCGACAGGACGAAGAGTCAGCGAAGTCGATGCGCTCCATCGTGGGGGATCTGACGACGTGCATCGACGACCTCAAGATGTCGTTAGGCGTGGACATGGACGAACTCCGCGCCGGCCTGGATCGACCGCCTACGACTCCGACAGGACGACCCCCGCAGGCGGAGCAAGGTGCGTACAACAACACCGATGCGGCACCGGAGGGCAGCCGCAGAGCTACTTCAGCCAAGGGAAAGGACCATGCTCCTTACGTTCCGCCACCAGCCAGAGGTACGAGATCTGAACAGAGCTCCGTTCTCAGTTCACGCTTGGCGGATTTGCAACGGGAAAATTCTGATTCATATGGCTTTGGCCCTCGCATCGACCTGCCCCGATTCGATGGCTCAAATCCGAAGCTCTGGCAAACGAGATGCGAAAATTACTTTGGCATGAGTGGTACACCAAGGCAACTCTGGGTTCAGTTTGCGTCTACCTTGTTCGAAGGACCAGCAGCACGATGGTTGGAATCGGTTCAGCGTAGAGTGCTGAATGCGTCGTGGGAGGATTTCTGTAGGTTATTGCAGTGCAGATTTGGGCGCAACCAACATCAGGCGCTGGTGCGCAAGTTCCACAGCATTGCTCGAGCGAGTTCGATGAGGATTATGTGGAGCAATTCGCTGAGCTCTATGATCAGTTGTCTGCATACGAAGCGGTACCTGAATCGGTGCATTACGTTACCAAATTCATCGACGGCCTGAATCCTTCTCTCAGAGTTTTGGTGGCACTTCAGCAGCCGACAGATTTGGATGCTGCTTATGAGCTAGCCCTGTTGCATGAATCCCTAACCAGCTCGATTCCTCAGTATCAACAATCAAACAGGAAGCAACAGTTCCCACAACCAGCATCCACTACCAAGTCAGTTGCTAGCAAAACCACCGACGACAGGCGAAACAGTTCAGACGCACAAAAACAGAAAATGGGGGAAGATAAGTGGGAGGCCCTTAGAGCTTACCGTAAGGCCAAGGGACTGTGTTTTATGTGCGGAGAAAAATGGAGCCGAGATCATCAGTGCAAACAAACAGTATCCCTTCATGTAGTGCAGGAAATGGTGGAGTTCTTCCAATGTTCAGCTTCAGAGGAACTGGAATCAGACGAGGACGACGAAGTTAATTTGATGGCCATATCGGAGGCAGCTGAAGGGAGATCGACTCGCAGTAAGGCATTTCAGTTGACAGTTACCATACAGGAACAGCAGAAAACATTCCTAGTGGACTCTGGTAGCACCCACTCATTCCTGGATTCCGATTCAGCTAAAATCCTGTCAGAAGTTCAGACATGTCCAACAATGAAGGTTAAGGTGGCTAATGGGTAGATAATGAACTGTTCCAGTTTTGTTCCAAAGTGCAAGTGGTCCGTACATGGAGTTCAGTTCGAGCATGATCTCAAGATTTTGCCTCTTAGTTGTTATGATGGAATATTGGGAATGGACTGGTTGGCAAAACACAGTCCAATGACTGTGGACTGGGATCAGCAGTGGATGTCATTTCCTCTGCATGGAAAAGCAGTAACAATCCAAGGGGCAACACCAGTGGAATTTGCTTATACCATCATAGAGCTGTCTGTCATTACTGATGAAAATGCTCAAACTGTCTTACCTGAATTTCAAGAACTATTGGATGAGTACAAGGATGTATTTGCTATTCCCACTGGATTACCACCAGGGAGAGCTTGTGATCATTCTATACCACTTATTCCAGGTGCAAGACCATTTTCTCACAGACCATACAGATTAGCTCCAGAGCTTAAGGATGAGGTGGAAAAGCAGATACAAGAGATGTTAGACTCTGGTGTAATCAGAAGGAGTAACAGTCCTTTTTCCTCTCCCATTCTCCTAGTGAAAAAGAAGGACCACACTTGGAGGTTGGTGGTGGATTACAGGCACCTCAATGCTCTCACCATCAAGGGAAATTACCCTATGCCTGTAATAGATGAGCTGCTAGATGAATTACATGGAGCACATTGGTTTACAAAGTTGGATCTCAGGGCAGGATACCACCAAATAAGATTAGCCCCTGGAGAGGAATATAAGACAACATTTCAAACTCATCATGGTCATTTTGAGTTCCTAGTGGTGGGTTTTGGTCTGACAGGAGCTCCAAATACTTTTCAAGGAGCTATTAATGTGTCCTTGTCTGAAGAACCTGACATGCTTAGGAATTTTGTTATTGCATTCTTTGATGACATACTGGTTTTCAGTAAAACATTGAAACATCACCTTGAGCATGTTAGAAGGGTTTTGGCAGTTTTGAGAAGAGACAAATGGTATGTAAAACTCTCCAAGTGTGAATTTGCTTCTCAAAAGCTGCTCTACTTGGGTCACATAATCAGCAAGGATGGAGTTTCCACTAATCCTGAGAAAATCAGTACTATTGAGCAGTGGCCACAGCCTGAATCTGTGAAAGAGGTCAGAAGCTTCCTAGGGTTAGCTGGGTACTATAGGAAGTTCATTCGCCACTTTGGAATTATTGCCAAGCCGATGACTAATCTATTACGCAAGGGCTCTGTGTTTGTCTGGACCAGTGTTGAGGACACAACATTTCAAACACTGAAACAGGCTCTAGTTACTGCTCCGGTTTTGGCTCTACCCAATTTCAAGCAACCTTTTACTATAGAGACAGATGCCAGCGATTGTGGAATTGGTGCTGTTCTATCTCAGGAGGGGCACCCTGTGGCATTTGTCAGCAAGGCCCTAGGGCCCAAAAATCAGACACTGTCGGTTTATGAAAAAGAATTCTTGGCGATTCTGTTAGCAGTTGAACAGTGGCGCTCATATCTTCAGCTAAAAGAGTTCAACATCATCACGGATCAAAAGGCCTTGGTCAGTTTAACTGAACAACGTTTGCATACAGCTTGGCAGCAAAAAGCTCTAACAAAGTTGTTCGGCCTCGATTACAAAATCATTTACAGGAAGGGAACAGAAAACAAGGTCGCTGATGCATTATCCAGGCGCCCTCATTTGTCAGGGGACTGTTATGCTCTGTCAGCAGTGCAACCAGCTTGGGTGCAGGAAATAATGGACAGTTATGTGTCAGATCCTCACGTTACAGCAATATTACAGAAACTAGCAATTGATCCTTCAGCTGTTCCTGGTTTTACATTGCAAGGGGGGCTACTCCGTTTCAAGAAGAGGCTGTGGATTGGCTCAAATGAGCAACTGCAACGTAAGATTGTTGACAGTTTGCACGCTAGCTCGGCCGGGGGTCACTCAGGGTTTCCAGTAACTTATCGCGGAATTTCTCAATTGTTTCACTGGAAGAAAATGAAGCAGATGGTCAAGGAGGTCTTACAGCAGTGTCAAATCTGTCAGCTTGCCAAACCTGACAGAGTTCCTTACCCTGGTCTACTGCAACCTTTACCTATTCCTTCACAGCCTTGGGAGATGATGACGATGGACTTCATCGAAGGGTTGCCAGCGTCACAGCATCATAATTGCATATTGGTAGTGGTGGATAAACTGACAAAATATGGACACTTTATCGCTCTCAAACACCCTTACACTGCTATCACGGTGGCCGAGTCATTTTTGGACCGTGTGTACCGTCTTCATGGACTTCCAGTCTCCCCGGTTTCTGATCGTGATCATGTTTTCACCAGCTTGTTTTGGAAGGAGGTATGTAACAGAACAGGTATCAAACTGCGCATGAGCTCGGGTCAACATCCTCAGACTGACGGTCAAACAGAGCGCGTGAATCAACAGGTGGAAGGATATCTCAGGTGTTTTATAAGTGCTCATACGCATCGTTGGTTCAGTTGGCTCCCACTCTGTGAGCTGTGGTACAATTCAAACTGGCATTCTTCGACAGGTCGAACACCGTTTGAACTAGTCTATGGGCACCCTCCTCGTTACTTTGGTTTATCTCCTGTCGACGCTATCAGCAATTCAGACGCTCAACAATGGCTGCGTGACAGACATGTCATAATGGAATCAGTCAGGCAGCATTTGCTACGTATGCAACAGCGGATGAAAGTTCAAGCCGATAAACACCGGACAGAAAGAAGTTTTGAGGTGGGCGATACGGTTTTTCTCAAGATGCAGCCGTATATTCAGTCATCTATTGCCCCGCGCGCAAACCACAAATTGGCTTTCAAGTACTTTGGCCCTTTTGAAATCCTGGCGCGGATCGGCGCTGTAGCCTACAGATTGAAGTTGCCAAACAACTGCAGGGTTCATCCAGTGTTCCATGTCTCCTTGCTCAAGCGACAGATCAAACCAAATCAACAGGTACTGCCAGTTCTTCCAACGTCAGCGGCTAACCTGCAGGTTCCGGCGTGTTTCCTGGATCGTCGCCTGATTTCACGAGGGAACAAGACGGTGGTTCAAGTTCTGGTCAAATGGAGTCATTCCCCAAGCTCTTTGGCGACTTGGGAAGATCAAGACATGCTGAAGCAGCAGTTTCCGCGCGCACCGGCTTGGGGGCAAGCCGTTTCCCTTCCGGGGGGGATTGTCAGCGGCTCTGAAGATAAGTCAGCGACAACAGCTGATCCGCTACAGGAAGATCCGGCAAGCGCAGGGCAGGCCAGGCCCAAAAGGAAGACCCAGGCTTCAGCGAGAGTGCGCGGCCCGGAATGGGCCCGCTAGTCTTACTTATATACTGCTGTCGAGGTCTGTAACGGGTGGCTGACGGCTTCGGCCGAATGGATAGGATAGCTGGCGTATGAGAATTGGCTGTAATCTCCTCCTTCTCATTCGAATCCTCATGAACTAGCCTGAGATCTGAGTGGTTCCTATATCTAATTCGAGAGATACTAGTTCGAGCTTACAGACGGCGTGGGGGCCGACGTGTTCCGCCAGCTGCTACATTTCATATACACCGACTCGTTGCCGTCGTCGGCCGAGGAGCAGGGCAAAGAGGAGGCGGCCGCCATGGCTCGGCATCTGCTGGAAGCCGCTGACAGGTATGGCCGTATGGGCTCGAGAGGTTCAGGCTCGTGTGCGAGAAGACGCTGTGCGGCCACATTGATGCGACTACGGTGGTGGCTACTCTGACGTGGGCGGATCGCCACCGCTGCCACGGCCTCAAGATGGCGTGCTTCGGGTTTGTGAAGTCACTGGTGAGAACGGGCGCGGTCAGGGCGATAGACGGTTTGGAGGACTTCATTAGAGGCTACCCATCGTTAATGATAGAGCTGCTGCACAGGATTGCCAATCTGCCGGTTCCTGGCGAAGTAGACGATCAAGAAATGGATGATGAATTAGCGGATGATGAACTGTAATCATTGTTGTTAATTTTTTGGGAACGGAGTGAACTATTGCCAAAGTATTTATTTCATATCACGCAGGAAAACATATCGTGGATTTCAATATCAGAACATGAGTTTCTTTTTTCAGCACAAATTAATATTCTTGGTTGCGGATTTTCGCAAAAAAGAATGTTTTCTACTAGTTGAAAAAGAATGTATTGTTCTGAGATTGAAAACCTCTAGCAATAAGTCCATAATGATTAGCATCGTAGAATTGGCTATCCTAAATTTAGAATCATCAATTGATAGTAAGATGTTCAGCTGATATTTGTAAGATTGGTGTGCCCTTACTTTTGCCAGCTTGGTTGTAAATTAAAATTATGAAACCTCTGTGGGTGCAACTGTCGATTTTACTCACTTCATTGTTAATTTGTGGCCTTTATGCTCAGATATATATAAAGGAAAAATATTATGTCAGATGTGTACGAAGCTGACACATGCAACCACAACAGATCAACAAGGAAACCTCTTGAAAATAGCATCAAGTAGACTTTCCTTCACTTTTCAAATTGGATAAAACGAGCAACACCAAATTCAAGCACTACATAAGAAAGTACACCCACAGTCAACAACCCCTATTTATAATCGTCGACACATGAACACCTTTACACATGACAACATACACAGGAAGCGGGATAAGCCGATAACAACCAATCCACGACATGTCTTCCTGTGTATGCGGGATAAGCCGATAACAAGTAAAATAGCCTATATCCGCGCCTTGATCTTGAACTTCTTCATAGGTTGGTTGTGTTGTCATGGACATTGAGCTTCATCCAACAATGCATCCTTGTGAAGGGCTTGCACTCAGTCATATGGTACAACACACACGTGCGTCGGAGCTAGAAAATGACGTGGTCAACAAGTTACAACATTAAGAAAATCAATGAAATGACCAAAACATAGAGTAACAAGAAGCAAAACTTACGAGCTCTTCGAGGGACGCGCCCCTTGGCTACCTTGTTCGCACTTGTGCATACGCACCGCGATAGTTGCTGATGACATTTTGAATGGCATGCCATCGGTGGAGTAGCGACCTCACAACGCGATCATGGATCACTTATGTCACAGGGTGTGTAGTGCTTGTGCTCATTGAACCAAACATGCACACGTTGCCAAAATGACGCATTATGCTTCAAGCCTTGAAACTCCACACCAATGTATCACACAACAATTCATCCTCCTAAACAGCAACAATGTCAAAATATTTCACTGTGGCATTTGTCCAAACGCTTTTCGGGCGTGGCGACAGCAGGGACAGGTGGTACCTGGGTGCCAGCGGGATCCGTGGTGGAACGGCGGCGTAGGGCAAGGTGGGCAGACGTTTGGCTAGATTGGCAGAGGTCCGGTAAGGCATGGGCAACAACCGGGGTGGTACAACGGCGACGTTGGTCACTGAGGATGTGGATACAGAGCAAACGGGAGGGTCGGAATGGGAAAAATGGCTCCGAGTGGGGTATTTGGATGGTCCGGTGGTGTCTAAGGGTCTAATGTGGCGGATGTGCGGACTTCCCCAAACCACTAGGTTTCGCCAGTTTGTGGGATTTGGTGGACCGCGTTGCAGTTGCCCTAAGGTGTTGACAGCTCTATGCAGATTTTGCCCGACCGTAAAGTATTCTCAAGATAAAATGTGTACTATCACATTTAAATTTGCCAGTAAAGTTGAAAATATCTAGATGTGCCCTAGTTATTGCGCATATGGGTGACTCAATAAATATAAGAAAAATATAGTTTTGCTAAAGCACATCTGGATGTGCTCTAAGTACTGCACAATAAGTCCTATTCATTGATTTTACGCTAAGATGTTGGGGACGTAGTAATTTCAAAAAAATTCCTACGCACACGCAAGATCATGGTGATGCATAGCAACGAGAGGGGAGAGTTTTGTCCACGTACCCTCGTAGACCGAAAGCGGAAGTGTTAGCACAACGCGGTTGATGTAGTCGTCGTCTTCACGATCCGACCGATCAAGTACCGAGCGTCTGGCACCTCCGAGTTCAGCACACGTTCAACCCGATGGCGTCCCTCGAACTCCGATCCAGCCGAGTGTTGAGGAGAGTTTAAATCGACCTGACGGCGTGGTGGCGATGTTGATGTTCTACCGACATCGGGCTTCGCCTAAGCACCGCTTCTGATATCGAGGTGGACTATGGTGGAGGGGGCACCGCTGCGGCTAAGAGATCTCAAGAATCAATTGTTGTGTCTCTAGGGTGCCCCTGCCCCGTATATAAAGGAGCAAGGGGGAGGTGCGGCCGGCCGGAGGAGGCGCCGGGAGGAGTCCTACTCCCACCGAGTAGGACTCCCTCCTTCCTTGTTGGAGTAGGAGAGGAGAGGGAAGGAGAGAGAGGGAAGCGAAGGGGGCGCCCCCTCCTTGTCCAATTCAGACTTGGGGGGGGGGGGGAGGGGCGTGCGGCTGCCCCTTGGCCGCCTCTCCTCTTCCTCCTCTTGGGCCCATGAGGCCAATTAACCTTCGGGGGGGGGGTTCCGGTAACCCCCCGGTACTCCGGTATATATTCGATAACTCCCGTAACCATTCCGGTGTCCGAATATAGTCGTCCAATATATCAATCTTCATGTCTCGACCATCTCGAGACTCCTCGTCATGTCCGTAATCACATCCAGGAATCCGAACAAACTTCGGTACATCAAAAACTATAAACTCATAATAAAACTGTCATCGTAACTTTAAGCGTGCGGACCCTACGGGTTCGAGAACAATGTAGACATGACCTAGAACTATAACCGGTCAATAAACAATAGAGGAACAAGGATGCTCATATTGGCTCCTACATATTCTACGAAGATCTTTATCGGTCAAACCGCATAACAACATCGTTGTTCCCTTTGTCATCGGTATGTTACTTGCCCGAGATTCGATCGTCGGTATCCAATACCTAGTTCAATCTCGTTACCGGCAAGTCTCTTTACTCGTTATGTAATGCACCATTCGTAACTAACTCATTAGCTACATTGCTTGCAAGGCTTATAGTGATGTGCATTACCGAGAGGGCCGGAGATACCTCTTCGACAATCGGAGTGACAAAACCTAATCTCGAAATCGCCAACTCAACATGTACCTTTGGAGACACTGTAGAACTCCTTTATAATCACCCGATTACGTTGTGGACGTTTGGTAGCACACAAAGTGTTCCTCCGATGGCGGGAGTTGCATAATCTCATAGTTGTAGGAACATGTATAAGTCATGAAGAAAGCAATAGCAACATACTAAGCGATCAAGTGCTAAGCTAACGGAATGGGTCATGTCAATCACATCATTCTACTAATGATGTGATCCCGTTAATCAAATGACAACTCATGTCTATGGTTAGGAAGCATAACCATCTTTGATTAATGAGCTAGTCTAGTAGAGGCATACTAGTGACAATATGTTTGTCTATGTATTCACACATGTATCATGTTTCCGGTTAATACAATTCTAGCATGAATAATAAACATTTATCATGATATAAGGACATAAATAATAACTTTATTATTGCCTCTAGGGCATATTTCCTTGATCTCCCACTTGCACTAGAGTCAATAATCTAGTTCACATCACCATGTGATTTAACACTAATGTTCACATCTGCATGTGATTAACACCCATAGTTCACATCGTCATGCGACCAACACCCAAAAGGTTTACTAGAGTCAATAATCTAGTTCACATCGCAATGTGATTAACACCCAAAGAGTACTAAGGTGTGATCATGTTTTGCTCGTGAGAGAAGCTTAGTCAACGGGTGCATCACATCGAGCCGTATGTATTTTGCAAATATTCTATGTCTACAATGCTCTTGCGGAGCTACTCTAGCTAATTGCTCCACTTTCAATATGTATCCAGATTGAGACTTAGAGTCATCTGGATCGGTGTAAAAGCTTGCACCTATGTAACTCTTTACGATGGGCTCTTTTATCACCTCCATAATCGAGAAATATTTCCTTAGTCCTCACTAAGGATATTCTTGACCAATGTCCAGTGATCTACTCCTAGATCACTATTGTACTCCCGTGCCAAATTCAGAGCAAGATATACAATAGGTCTGGTACATAGCATAGCATACTTTATAGAACCTATAACTGAGGCATAGGGAATGACTTTCATTCTCTTTTCTATTTTCTGCCGTGGTCGGGATTTGAGTCTTACTCAATTTCACACCATTGCAACACAGGCAAGAACTCTTTCTTTGGCTGTTCCATTTTGAACTACTTCAAAATCTTGACAAGGTATGTATTTTTTGAAAAACTTATCAAGCGTCTTGATCTATCTCAATAGATATTGATGCTCAATATTTAAGTAGCTTTACTGTGGTCTTTTTTTAAAGAACTCCTTTCAAATACTCCTTTATGCTTTCCAGAAAAATTCTACATCATTTCTGATCAACAATATGTTACTCACATATATTTATCAGAAAGGCGGTAGTGCTCCCACTCACTTTATTGCAAATACAGGCTACACATGAAGTCTATATAAAACTATATGCTTTGATCAACTTATCAAAGCGTATATTCCAACTTCTGAGATGCATGCACCAGTCCATAGATGGATCATTTGGAGCTTGCACATTTATTAGCACCTTTAGGATTGACAAAATCTTACGGTTGCATCATATACAACTCTTCTTTAAGAAAACCATTAAGGAATGCAGTTTTGACATCCATTTGCCAGATTTCATAAAATGTGGCAATTGCTAACATGATTCGGACAGACTTAAGCATCGCTACAGTTGAGAAAATCTCATTGTAGTTAACACCTTGAACTTGTCAAAAACCTTTTTGTGACAAGTCGAGCTTTGTAGATAGTAACACTACTATCAGCGTCCATCTTCCTCTTGAAGATCCATTTATACAATATGGCTTGCCGATCATTGGGAAACTCCACCAAAGTCCATACTTTGTTCTCATACATGGATCCCATCTCAGATTTCATGGCCTTAAGCCATTTCGCGGAATCTGGGCTCATCATCGCTTCCTCATAGTTTGTAGGTTCATCATGGTCTAGTAACATGACTTCGAGCAGTATTACCGTACCACTCACAGTGCGGAATTTGTACTTTGGAAGACCTACGAGGTTTTATAGTAACTTAATCTCAAGTTTCATGATCATCATCATTAGCTTCCTCACTAATTGGTGTAGGAATCACTAGAACTGATTTCTGTGAAGAACTACTTTCCAATTCGAGAGAAGGTACAAATTACCTTATCAAGCTCTACTTTCCTCCCACTCACTTCTTTCGAGAGAAACTCCTTCTCTAGAAAGGATCCATTCTTAGCAACGAATGTTTTGCCTTCGGATCTGTGATAGAAGGTGTACCAAATAGTTTCCTTTGGGTATTCTATGAAGACGCACTTCTCCGGTTTGAGTTTGAGCTTATCAGGTTGAAAACCTTTTTCACATAAGCATCACAACTCCAAACTTTAAGAAACGACAACTTAGGTTTACTGCTAAACCAAAGTTCATATGGTGTCGTCTCAACGGATTTAGATGGTGCCCTATTAAAGTGAATGCAGCTATCTCTAATGCATAACCCCAAAACGATAGTGGTAAATCGGTAAGATACATCATAGATCGCACCATATCCAATAAAGTGCGATTCTGACGTTCGGACACACCATTATCTTTGTGGTGTTCCATGTGGCGTGAGATGTGAAACTATTCCACATTGTTTAAAAATGAAGGCCAAACTTGTAACTCAAATATTCTTTTCTACGATCAGATGTAGAAACTTTATTTTCTTGTTACGATGATTCTCCACTTCACTCTGAAATTCTTTGAACTTTTCAAATATTTCAGACTTATGCTTCATTAAGTAGATATACGCATATCTGCTCAAATCATTTGTGAAGGTCAGAAAATAATGATACCCGCCACGAGCATCAACACTCATTGGACCGCATACATCGGTATGTATTATTTCCAACAAGTTAGTAGCTCGTTCCATTGTTCCGGAGAACAGAGTTTTAGTCATCTTGCTCAAAAGGCACGGTTCGCAAGCGTCAAATGATTCATAACCAAGTGATTCCGAAAATCCATCTTTATGGAGTTTCTTCATGCGCTTTACACCGATATGACCTAAACGGCAGTGCCACAAATAAATTGCACTATCATTATTAACTTTGCATCTTTTGGCATCAACATTATGAATATGTGTATCACTATGATCAAGATTCAATAAACCATCACCATTGGGTGTATGACCATAGAAGGTTTTATTCATGTAAATAGAATAACAATTTATTCTCTATCTTAGATGAATAATCGTATCTCAATAAACATGATCTTATCATATTTATGCTCAACGCAAACACCAAATAACATTTATTTAGGTTTAACACTAATCTCGAAAATATAGGGAGTGTGTGATGATGATCATATCAATCTTGGAACTACTTCAAACACTCATCATCACTTCCCCCTCAACTAGTTTCTGTTTATTCCGTAACTCCTGTTTTGAGTTACTAATCTTAGCAACCGAATAAGTATCAAATACTCAGGGGCTACTATAAAAACTAGTAAGGCACACATTAACAACATGTATATCCAATATACCCTTGTTCACTTTGCCATCCTTCTTATCCACCAAATATTCAGGGTATTTCCGCTTCCAGTGACCATTTCCTTTGCAGTGTAAGCACTCAGTTTCAGGCTTTGGTCTAGCTTTGGGCTTCTTCGCGGAAGTGACAACTTGCTTGTCATTCTACTTGAAGTTCCCTTTCTTTCCCTTTGCCCTTTTCTTGAAACTAGTGGTCTTGTCAATCATCAACACTTGATGCTCTTTCTTGATTTCTACCTTCGTCAATTTCAACATCACGAAGAGCTCGGGAATCGTTTTCGTCATCCCTTGCATACTATAGTTCATGACGAAGTTCTATTAACTTGGTGATGGTGACTAGAGAACTCCGTCAATCACTATCTTATCTGGAAGATTAACTCCCACTTGATTCAAGCGATTGTAGTGCCCAGACAATCTGAGCACATGCTCACTAGTTGAGCGATTCTCCTCCATCTTTTAGCTATAAAACTTGTTGGAGATTTCCTATCTCTCAACTCGGGTATTTGCTTGAAATATTAACTTCAATTCCTGGAACATCTCATATGGTCCATGACGCGTTCAAAACGTCTTTGAAGTCCCGATTCTAAGCCGTTAAGCATGGTGCACTAAACTATCAAGTAGTCATCATATTGAGCTAGCCAAGCGTTCATAACGTACGCATACGCTCTGCAATAGGTCTGTCACCTAGTGATGCATTAAGGATATAATTCTTCTGTGCAGCAATGAGGATAAACCTCATATCACGGATCCAATCCGCATCATTGCTACTAACTGTTGGAAATATGCCCTAGAGGCAATAATAAAAGGATTATTATTATATTTCCTTATTCGTGATAATTGTCTTTTATTCATGCTATAATTGTATTATCCGGAAATCGTAATACACGTGTGAATACTTAGACCACAACATGTCCCTAGTGAGCCTCTAGTTGACTAGCTCGTTGATCAACAGATAGTCATGGTTTCTGACTATGGACATTGGATGTCGTTGATAACGGGATCACATCATTAGGAGAATGATGTGATGGACAAGACTCAATCCTAAGCATAGCACAAGATCGTGTAGTTCGTTTTGCTAGAGCTTTTCCAATGTCAAGTATCTTTTCCTTAGACCATGGGATCGTGTAACTCCCGGATACCGTAGGAGTGCTTTGGGTGTACCAAACGTCACAACGTGGCGGGTGACTATAAAGGTGCACTACAGGTGTCTCCGAAAGTGTCTGTTGGGTTGACACGGATCGAGACTGGGATTTGTCACTCCGTATTGCGGAGAGGTATCACTAGGCCCACTCGGTAGTGCATCATCATAATGAGCTCAAAGTGACCAAGTGTGCAGTCACGGGATCATGCATTACTGATGCAGTAAAGTGACTTGCGTAGCGAGATTGAGCGAGGTATTGGGATACCGACGATCGAATCTCGGGCAAGTAACATACTGATTGACAAAGGGAATTGTATATGGGGTTGCTTGAATCCTCGACATCGTGGTTCATCCGATGAGATCATCGAGGAGTATGTGGGAGCCAACATGGGTATCCAGATCCCGTTGTTGGTTATTGACGGAGAGCCATCTCGGTCATGTCTACATGTCTCCGAACCCGTAGGGTCTACACACACTTAAGGTTCGGTGGCGCTAGGGTTGTATGAATATGAGTATGCAGCAAACCGAATGTTGTTGAGTCCGGATGAGATCCCAGACGTCACAAGGAGTTCGGAATGGTCCGGAGGTAAAGAATTGTATATAGGAAGTGCAGTTTTGACCATCGGGAAAGTTTGGGGTCACCGGTATTGTCTGGGACCACCGGAAGAGTCTCGGGGTCCACCGGGTGGGGCCACCTATCCCGGAGGGCCCGTGGGCTGAAGTGGGAGGAACCAGCCCCTAGTGGGCTGGTGCGCCTGAGGCCCCCTGCGCCTAGGCTTGAAAACCCTAGGGTGGGGGGCGCACCCCACTTGCCTTGGGGGGCACTCCACC
This sequence comes from Aegilops bicornis, assembly GCA_021605145.1. Lineage (NCBI taxonomy): Eukaryota > Viridiplantae > Streptophyta > Magnoliopsida > Poales > Poaceae > Aegilops > Aegilops bicornis. The sequence continues at coordinate 574,968,383 of CM038672.1, forward strand.
CCCCTGGCCACCGCCCCCTTGGGAGATTCCCATCTCCAGGGCCGGCGCCCCCCAGGGGGCCTATATAAAGGAGAGGGGAGGGAGGGCAGCCGCATCCTAAGTCTTGGCGCCTCCCTCCCCCTGCTGCATCCACCACCACACCGTCGTGCTGCTGGATCTTCATCAACCTCTCATCCCCCCCTTGCTGGATCAAGACAGAGGAGACGTCACGCTGACCGTACGTGTGTTGAACGCGGAGGTGCTGTCCGTTCGGCACTTGGTCATCGGTGATTTGGATCACGACGAGTACGACTCCCTCAACCCCGTTCACTTGAACGCTTCCGCTCGCGATCTACAAAGGTATGTAGATGCACTCCTATCACTCGTTGCTAGATGAACTCATAGATGGATCTTGGTGAAACCGTAGGAATTTTTTATTTTATGCAACGTTCCCCAACGGTGGCATCATGAGCTAGGTCTATGCATAGTTCTCTATTGCCTGAGTAGAACACAATTTGTTGTCTTGGCGTAGATGTTGTCAACTTTCTTGCCGTTACTAGTCTTATTTTGCGTCGGTATTGTGGGATGAAGCTTCCGGAACGACCTTACACGTGCGCTTACGTGAGACAGGTTCCACCGATCGACATGCACTAGTTGCATAAGGTGGCTAGCGGGTGTCTGTCTCTCCCACTTTAGTTGGAGCGGATTAACGAAAAGGGTCCTTATGAAGGGTAAATAGAAGTTGACAAATCACGTTGTGGTTTTTCGTAGGTAAGAAAAGCGTTCTTGCTAGAACCCTATTGCAGCCACGTAAAAGATGCAACAACAATTAGAGGACGTCTAACTTGTTTTTGCAGCAATTGCCTTGTGATGTGATATGGCCAAAAGTTGTGATGAATGATGAATGATATATTGTGATGTATGAGATCATGTTCTTGTAATAGGAATCACGACTTGCATGTCGATGAGTATGACAACGGCAGGAGCCATAGGAGTTGTCTTAATTATTGTATGACCTGCGTGTCATTGATTCAACTCCATGTAATTACTTTGCTTTAATTCTAAACCGTTAGCTATAGTAGTAGAAGTAATAGTAGGCGAGCAACTTATTGGAGACACGATGATGGAGATCCGGATGATGGAGATCATGGTGTCATTCGGTGACAAGATGATCATGGATCCCCGAAGATGGAGATCAAAGGAGCTATATGATATTGGCCATATCATGTCACTACTATATAATTGCATGTGATGTTTATTATGTTTATGCATCTTGTTTACTTAGAACGACGGTAGTAAATACGATGAATAATTTCAAGAAAGTGTTCTCCCTAACTGTGCGCCGTTGCTAAAGTTCGTCGTTTCGAAGCACCACGTGATGACCGGGTGTGATAGATTCCTACGTTCACGTACAACGGGTGTAAGACAGTTTTACACATGCAAAACACTTAGGTTAACTTGACGAGCCTAGCATGTACAGACATGGCCTCGGAACACAAGAGACCGAAAGGTCGAACATGAGTCGTATGGAAGATACGATCAACATGGAGATGTTCACCGGCGATGACTAGTCCGTCTCACGTGATGATCGGACACGGCCTAGTCGACTCGGATCATGTAACACTTAGATGACTAGAGGGATGTCAAATCTGAGTGGGAGTTCATTAAATAATTTGATTATATGAACTTAATTATCATGAACATTAGTCTAGAATCTTTGCAAAATGTCTTGTAGACCAAATGGCCAACGCTCATGTCACCATGAACTTCAACGCGTTCCTAGAGAAAACCAAGCTGAAAGACGATGGCAGCAACTATTCGGACTGGGTCCGGAACCTGAGGATCATCCTCATAGCAGCCAAGAAACAATATGTCCTAGAAGCACCGCTAGGTGAAGCACCCATCGAGAGAACCAAGGCGTTATGAACGGCTTGGCAGTATCGTCTTGATGATTACTCCCTCGTTCAATGCGGCATGCTTTACTGACTTAGAACCGGGGCTCCAAAAGCATTTTGAGCAACACGGAGCATATGAGATGTTCGAGGAGCTGAAAATGGTTTTCCAAGCTCATGCCCGGGTCGAGAGATATGAAGTCTTCGACAAGTTCTATAGTTGTAAGATGGAGGAAAATAGTTCTGTCAGTGAGCACATACTCAAAATGTCTGGGTTGCACAACCGCCTGTCCCAGCTGGACATTAACCTCCCGGACGAGGCGGTCATTGACAGAATCCTGCAGTCGCTCCCACCGAGCTACAAGAGCTTTGTGATGAACTACAATATGCAGGGGATGGTGAAAACTATTCTGAAGTATTTTCAATCTTTGAAGTCAGCAGAGGTAGAGATCAAGAAGGAACATCAAGTGTTGATGGTCAATAAAACCACTAAGTTGAAGAAGGGCAAGGGTAAGAAGAACTTCAAGAAGGACGGCAAGGAAGTTGCCGCGCCCTGTAAGCTGGTTGCCGGGAAGAAGTCAAAGAATGGACCCAAGCACGAGACCTGAGTGCTTTTATTGCAAAGGAAGGGTCCTCGAAGCGGAACTGCCCCAAATACTTAGCAGACAAGAAGGCCGGCAACACTAAAGGTATATTTGATATACATGTGATTGATGTGTACCTTACCGATTACTCGTATTAACTCACCGGGTATTTGATACGGTGCCGTTGCTCATATTTGTAACTCACAGGTAGGAGCTGCGGAATAAGCGGAGGCTGGCGAAGCACGAGGTGACGATGCGCGCGTCGGGAATGGTTCCAAGGTCGATGTGATCGCCACCGCACGCTACCTCTACATTTACCTACGGGATTAGTTTTAAACCTCAATAATTGTTATTTAGTGCCAAGTTTGAGCATGAACATTGTATCGGGATCTCGTTTAATACGAGATGGCTACTCATTTAAATCCGAGAATAATGGTTGTTCTATTTATATGAGAGATATGTTTTATAGTCATGCTCCGATGGTCAATGGTTTATTCTTAATGAATCTCGAACGTGATGTTACACATATTCATAGTGTGAATACCAAAAGATGTAAAGTTGATAACGATAGTCCCACATACTTGTGGCAATCGCCGCCTTGGTCACATTGGTGTCAAGCGCATGAAGAAGCTCCATCTTGATGGACTTCTAGAGTCTATCGATTATGAATCATTTGACACATGCGAACCATGCCTTATGGGCAAAATGACCAAGACTCCGTTCTCCGGAACAATGGAGCGAGCAACCAACTTATTGGAAATCATACATATCGATGTGTGCGGTCCAATGAGCGTTGAGGCTCGCGGAGGATATCGTTATGTTCTCACTCTCACTGATGACTTGAGTAGATATGGGTATGTCTACTTGATGAAACACAAGTGCGAGACCTTTGAAAAGTTCAAGGAATTTCAGAATGAGGTAGAAAATCAACGTGACCGAAAAATAAAGTTCTTACGATCAAATCGTGGAGGAGAATATTTAAGTCACGAATTTGGTACACACTTAAGGAAATGTGGAATCGTTTCACAACTCACACCGCCTGGAACACCTCAACAGTAATGGTGTGTCCGAACGTCGTAATCGCACTCTATTGGATATGGTGCGATCTATGATGTCTCTTCTTGATTTACCGCTACCATTTTGGGGATACGCTCTAGAGACAACTACATTCACTTTAAATAGGGCACCGTCTAAATCCGTTGAGACGACACCGTATGAATTATGGTTTGGGAAGAAACCTAAGCTGTCGTTTCTAAAAGTTTGGGGATGCGATGCTTATGTCAAGAAACTTCAACCTGAAAAGCTCGAACCCAAGTTGGAAAATGCGTCTTCATAGGATACCCTAAGGAAACCATTGGGTATACCTTCTACCTTAGATCCGAAGGCAAGATCCTTGTTGCCAAGAACGGATCCTTTCTGGAAAAAGAGTTTCTCTCGAAAGGAATAAGTGGGAGGAAAGTAGAACTTCGATGAAGTACTACCTCTTGAACCGGAAAGTAGTGCAGCTCAGGAAAATGTTCTGTGGTGCCTACACCAATCGGAGGGGAAATTAATGATGATGATCAAGGTACTTCGGATCAAGTTGCTCTTGAACCCGTGGGTCCACAAGGACACGTTCCACACCGAATGGTATGGCAACCCTGTCACGGAAATCATGTTGTTAGACAACGGTGAACCTTGAACTATGAAGAAGCGATGGCGGGCCCAGATTCCAACAAATGGCTTGAAGCCATGCAATCCGAGATAGGATCCATGTATGAAAACAAAGTATGGACTTTGACAGACTTGCCCGATGATCGGCGAGCGATAGAAAACAAATGGATCTTTAAGAAGAAGACGAACGCGGATGGTAATGTTACCATCTATAAAGCTCGACTTGTCGCTAAAGTTTATCGGCAAGTTCAAGGGGTTAACTACGATGAGACTTTCTCTCCCGTAGCGAAGCTGAAGTCCGTCCGAATCATGTTAGCAATTGCCGCATACTATGATTATGAGATATGGCAAATGGACGTCAAAAACGGCATTCCTTAACAGCTATCTTAAGGAAGAACTGTATATGATGCAGCCGGAAGGTTTTGTCGACCCTAAGAATGCTAACAAGGTATGCAAGCTCCAGCGATCCATTTATGGGCTGGTACAAGCATCTCGGAGTTGGAACATTCGCTTTGATGAGATGATCAAAGCATTTGGGTTTATGCAGACTTATGGAGAAGCCTGCGTTTACAAGAAAGTTAGTGGGAGCTCTGTAGCATTTCTCATATTATATGTAGATGACATACTTTTGATGGGAAATGATATAGAACTTTTGGACAACATTAAGGCCTACTTGAATAAGAGTTTTTCAATGAAGGACCTTGGATAAGCTGCTTACATACTAGGCATCAAGATCTATAGGGATAGATCGAGACGCCTCATAGGTCTTTCACAAAGCACATACCTTGATAAGATATTGAAGAAGTTCAAAATGGATCAGTCCAAGAAAGGGTTCTTGCACGTATTACAAGGTGTGAAATTGAGCTCGGCTCAATGTTTGACCCTGACAGAAGATATAGAAGAGATGAGTGTCATCCCCTATGCATCGACCATAGGGTCTATTATGTATGCCATCTTGTGTACGGACACTGATGTAAACCTTGCCGTAAGTTTGGTAGGAAGGTACCAAAGTAATCCCGCAAGGAACACATGACAGCGGTCAAGAATATCCTGAAGTACCTGAAAAGGACTAAGGACATGTTTCTCGTTTATGGAGGTGACGAAGATCTCGTCGTAAAGGGTTACGTCGACGCTAGCTTCGACACAGATCTGGATGACTCTAAGGCACAAACCGGATACGTGTATATGTTGAATGGTGGGGCGATGGCTGGTGCATTGCAAGCGAAGCGTCGTGGCGGGATCTACGTGTGAAGCGGAGTACATGGCAGCCTCAGAGGCAGCGCATGAAGCAATTTGGGTGAAGGAGTTCATCACCGACCTAGGAGTCATACCCAATGCGTCGGGGCCGATCAAACTCTTACGTGACAACACTGGAGCTATTGCACTTGCCAAGGAGCCCAGGTTTCACAAGAAGACCAGGCAGCGTCGCTTCAACTCCATTCGTGAAAATGTTCAAGATGGAGACATAGAAATTTGCAAAGTGCATACGGATCTGAATGTCGCAGATCCGTTGACTAAACCTCTTCCGCGAGCAAAACATGATAAACACCAGAACTCTATGGCTGTTCGATTCATCACAATGTAACTAGATTATTGACTCTAGTGCAAGTGGGAGACTGTTGGAAATATGCCCTAGAGGCAATAATAAAAGGATTATTATTATATTTCCTTGTTCGTGATAATTGTCTTTTATTCATGCTATAATTGTATTATCCGGAAATCGTAATACACGTGTGAATACTTAGACCACAACATGTCCCTAGTGAGCCTATAGTTGAATAGCTCGTCGATCAATAGATAGTCATGGTTTCCTGACTATGGACATTGGATGTCGTTGATAACGGGATCACATCATTAGGAGAATGATGTGATGGACAAGACCCAATCCTAAGCATAGCACAACATCGTGTAGTTCGTTTTGCTAGAGCTTTTCCAATGTCAAGTATCTTTTCCTTAGACCATGAGATCGTGTAACTCCCGGATACCGTAGGAGTGCTTTGGGTGTACCAAACGTCACAACGTAATTGGGTGACTATAAATGTGCACTCTGGTATCTCCGAAAGTGTCTGTTGGGTTGACACGGATCGAGATCGGATTTGTCACTCCGTATTGCGGAGAGGTATCACTGGCCCACTCGGTAGTGCATCATCATAATGAGCTCAAAGTGACCAAGTGTCCGGTCACGGGATCATGCATTACTGATGCGAGTAAAGTGACTTGCCGTGCTTGAGATTGAGCGAGGTATTGGGATACCGACGATCGAATCTCGGGCAAGTAACATACCGATTGACAAAGGAATTGTATACGGGGTTGCTTGAATCCTTGACATCGTGGTTCATCCGATGAGATCATCGAGGAGTATGTGGGAGCCAACATGGGTATCCAGATCCCGCTGTTGGTTATTGACCGGAGAGCCGTCTCGGTCATGTCTACATGTCTCCCGAACCCGTAGGGTCTACACACTTAAGGTTCGGTGACGCTAGGGTTGTATGAATATGAGTATGCAGCAAACCGAATGTTGTTCGAAGTCCCGGATGAGATCCTAGACGTCACGAGGAGTTCCAGAATGGTCCGGAGGTAAAGAATTGTATATAGGAAGTGCGGTTTCGGCCATCGGGAAAGTTTCAGGGTCACCCGGTATTGTACCGGGACCACCAGAAGAGTCCCGGGGTCTACCGGGTGGGGCCACCTATCTCGGAGGGCCCCGTGGGCTGAAGTGGGAGGGGAACCAGCCCCTAGTGGGCTGGTACGCCCCCCTTGGGCCCTCCTGCGCCTAGGGTTGAAAACCCTAGGGTGGGGGGCGCACCCCACTTGCCTTGGGGCACTCCACCCCGGCCGCTGCCCTTGGGAGATTCCCATCTCGGGGCGGGCGCCTGTGGGGCCTATATAAAGGAGAGGGAGGGAGGGCAGCCGCACCTAAGTCTTGGCGCCTCCCTCCCTGCTACACCTCCTCCTCCTCCCGTAGTTGCTTGGCGAAGCCTGGGAACCTCTTGCATCCACCACCACGCCGTCGTGCTGCTGGATCTTCATCAACCTCTCCTCCCCCCTTGCTGGATCAAGACGGAGGAGACGTCATGCTGATCGTACGTGTGTTGAACGCGGAGGTGTTGTCCGTTCGGCACTTGGTCATCGGTGATTTGGATCACGACGAGTACGACTCCCTCAACCCCATTCACTTGAACGCTTCCGCTCGCGATCTACAAAGGTATGTAGATGCACTCCTATCACTCGTTGCTATATGAACTCATAGATGGATCTTGGTGAAATCGTAGGAAATTTTTTATTTTCTGCAACGTTCCCCAACACTAACATCTTTCAACACAATTTTCTCTAGGAACATATCAAAATAAACATATGAAAGCAACAACACAAGCTATTGATCTACAACATAATTTGCAAAATACTACCAGGACTAAGTTCATGATTAATTTAAGTTCAATTAATCATATTACTTAAGAACTCCCACTTAGACAGACATCTCTCTAGTCATCTAAGTGATCACGTGATCCAAATCAACTAAACCATGTCCGATCATCACGTGAGATGGAGTAGTTTCAATGATGAACATCACTATGTTGATCATATCTACTATATGATTCACGTTCGACTTTTCGGTCTCCGTGTTCCGAGGCCATATCTGTATATGCTAGGCTCGTCAAGTTTAACCTGAGTATTCCACGTATGCAACTGTTTTGCACCCGTTGTATTTGAACGTAGAGCCTATCACACCCGATCATCATGTGGTGTCTCAGCACGAAGAACTTTCGCAACGGTGCATACTCAGGGAGAACACTTCTTGATAATTAGTGAGAGATTGTCTTAAAATGCCACCGTCAATCAAAGCAAGATAAGATGCATAAAGGATAAACATCACATGCAATCAATATAAGTGATATGATATGGCCATCATCATCTTGTGCTTGTGATCTCCATCTCTGAAGCACCGTCGTGATCACCATCGTCACCGGCGCAACAGCTTGATCTCCATCGTAGCATCATTGTCGTCTCGCCAATCTTATGCTTCTACGGCTATCGCTACCTCTTAGTGATAAAGTAAAGCATTACAGGGCGATTGCATTGCATACAATAAAGAGACAACCATATGGCTCCTCGCGATTGCCGATAACTCGGTTACAAAACATGATCATCTCATACAATAAAACATAGCATCACGTCTTGACCATATCACATCACAACATGCCCTACAAAAACAAGTTAGACGTCCTCTACTTTGTTGTTGCAAGTTTTACGTGGCCGCTACGGGCTTAGCAAGAAGTGTTCTTACCTACGCATCAAAACCACAACGATAGTTCGTCAAGTTAGTGTTGTTTTAACCTTCGCAAGGACCGGGCGTAGCCACACTCGGTTCAACTAAAGTTGGAGAAACTGACACCCGCTAGCCACCTCTGTGCAAAGCACGTCGGGAGAACCGGTCTCGCGTAAGCGTACGCGTAATGTCGGTCCGGGCCGCTTCATCCAACAATACCGCCGAACCAAAGTATGACATGCTGGTAAGCAGTATGACTTGTATCGCCCACAACTCACTTGTGTTCTACTCGTGCATATAACATCTACGCATAAAACCAGGCTCTGATGCCACTGTTGGGGACGTAGTAATTTGAAAAAATTTCTACGCACACGCAAGATCATGGTGATGCATAGAAACGAGAGTGAGAGTGTTGTCCATGTACCCTCGTAGACCGAAAGCGGAAGCGTTAGCACAACGCGGTTGATGTAGTCGTACGTCTTCACGATCCGACCGATCAAGTACCGAACGCACGACACCTCCGAGTTGACGTCCCTCGAACTCCGATCCAGCCGAGTGTTGAGGGAGAGTTTTGTCAGCACGACGGCGTGGTGACGATGTTGATGTTCTACCGACGCAGGGCTTCGCCTAAGCACCGCTACAGTATTATCGAGGTGGACTATGGTGGAGGGGGGGCACCGCACACGGCTAAAAGATCTCAAGGATCAATTGTTGTGTCTCTAGGGTGCCCCCCTGCCCCCGTATATAAAGGAGCAAGGGGGGGGGAGGTGCGGCCGGCCAGGAGGAGGCGCGCCAGGAGGAGTCCTACTCCCTCCCTTCCTTGTTGGAGTAGGAGAGGAGAGGGAAGAAGAGAGAGGGGAAAGGAAAGGGGGGGGGGGCGCCCCCCTCCTTGTCCAATTCGGAGTTGGGGGGGGGGGAGGGGCGCGCCGCTGCCCCGAGGCCGCCGCGCCTCGTGCTCCTCTTGGGCCCATGGGGCCCATTAACCTCGGGGGGTTCCGTAACCCGGTACTCAGTATATATCCGATAACTCCCGGAACCATTCCGGTGTCCGAATATAGTCGTCCAATATATCAATCTTCATGTCTCGATCATTTCGAGACTCCTCGTTATGTCCGTAATCACATCTGGGACTCCGAACAAACTTCGGTACATCAAAAACTATAAACTCATAATAAAACTGTCATCATAACTTTAAGCGTGCGGACCCTACGGGTTCGAGAACAATGTAGACATGACCTAGAACTGTTTCCGGTCAATAACCAATAGCGGAACCTGGATGCTCATATTGGCTCCTACATATTCTACGAAGATCTTTATCGGTCAAACCGCATAACAACATACGTTGTTCCCTTTGTCATCGGTATGTTACTTGCCCGAGATTCGATCGTCGGTATCCAATACCTAGTTCAATCTCGTTACCGGCAAGTCTCTTTACTAGTTATGCAATGCATCATTTCGTAACTAACTCATTAGCTACATTTCTTGCAAGGCTTATAGTGATGTGCATTACCGAGAGGGCCCAGAGATACCTCTCCGACAATCGGAGTGACAAAACCTAATCTCGGAATACGCCAACTCAACATGTACCTTTGGAGACACCTGTAGAACTCCTTTATAATCACCCGATTCACGTTGTAGGACGTTTGGTAACACACAAAGTGTTCCTCCCAGAAGCAGGGAGTTGCATAATCTCATAGTTGTAGGAACATGTATAGTCATGAAGAAAGCAATAGCAACATACTAAACGATCAAGTGCTAAGCTAACGGAATGTGTCATGTCAATCACATCATTCTACTAATGATGTGATCCCGTTAATCAAATGACAACTCATGTCTATGGTTAGGAAACATAACCATCTTTGATTAATGAGCTAGTCTAGTAGAGGCATACTAGTGACAATATGTTTGTCTATGTATTCACACATGTATCATGTTTCCGGTTAATACAATTCTAGCATGAATAATAAACATTTATCATGATATGAGGAAATAAATAATAAATTTATTATTGCCTCTAGGGCATATTTCCTTCATAAGATTCGTGCAAACATTTTCTTTTTTCTTTTTTTATTTCTAGTTTGCTTGAGTCACTTAGATGTGCAATAACTAGGGCACATGTGCCCTAGACAGACATAAAAAGTACCCACATGAATCTCCATATAAGATCAATAATATAGGATTTAAATATGCAATACTGATGGCACATGTGCTTTAGCAAAACTGAACAAATACATACTACAAAGATTCGCATACTTCCTCCTTCCATGTACCGAATATATCTTTTCTTTTTAAGGCAAACGTACCGAACAAATAATACATGAAGAACTGATAAGTAACAAGACATGAATGAAACCAAATTAACCCAACCTTGTACCCCCTTCGTCCCACAACGTAAGATGTTTTTGCAAGCTCCGTGATAGGTGTAGCTTGTTGGGGAACGTAGCAGAAATTCAAAATTTTCCTACGTGTCACCAAGATCTATCTATGGAGAAACCAGCAATGAGGGGAAGGAGAGTGCATCTACATACCCCCTTGTAGATCGCTAAGCGGAAGCGTTCAAGAGAACGGGGTTGAAGGAGTCGTACTCGTCGTGATCCAAATCACCGGAGATCCTAGTGCCGAACGGACGGCACCTCCGCGTTCAACACACGTACAACCGGTGACGTCTCCCATGCCTTGATCCAGCAAGGAGAGAGGGAGAGGTTGGGAAGACTCCATCCGATGGCAGCACGACGGTGTGGTGGTGATGGAGGAGCGTGGCAATCCTGCAGGGCTTCGCCAAGCACCGCGGGAGAGGAGGAGGACTTGGGAGAGGGGGAGGGCTGCGCCAGGGGCAAGCGTGCAGCTCCCATGTGCCTCCCCAGTATATACAGGGGTGGAGGGGGATTATTTCTTGCCCTCCAAGTCCATTGGGGCGTTGGCAAATGTGGGAGGAAAGAAATCCCATCCTTTCCTTTCGCCACCGATTGTTATCCCCCCTTTTTAGGGATCTTGATCTTATCCCTTCGGGATATGATCTTATTCCTTCTAAGGGGGATCTTGCGCGCCTTGACCAGGGGTGTGGGGCCTTGCCCCCACTATCCACGTTCATGTGGGTCCCCCCATGCAGGTTGGCCCCACTTCGGAACCTTCTAGAACCTTCCCGGTACAATACCGAGAAATCCCGAACATTTTTCGGTGGCCAAAATAGGACTTCCCATATATAAATCTTTACCTCCGGACCATTCCGGAACTCCTCGTGACGTCCGGGATCTCATCCGGGACTCCGAACAACATTCGGTAACCATGTATATCTATTCCCTATAACCCTAGCGTCGCCAGAACCTTAAGTGTAGACCCTACGGGTTCGGGAACCATCTTGGAACATGACGAGGCGTTCTCCGGTCAATAACCAACAGCGGGATCTGGATACCCATGTTGGCTCCCACATGTTCCACGATGATCTCATCGGATGAACCACGATGTCAAGGACTCAATCAATCCCGTATACAATTCCCTTTGTCTAACGGTATTGTACTTGCCCGAGATTTGATCGTCGGTATACCAATACCTTGTTCAATCTCGTTACCGGCAAGTCTCTTTACTCGTTCCGTAACACATCATCCCGTGATCAACCCCTTGGTCACATTGTGCACATTATGATGATGTCCTACCGAGTGGGCCCAGAGATACCTCTCCGTTTACACAGAGTGACAAATCCCAGTCTCGATTCGTGCCAACCCAACAGACACTTTCGGAGATACCTGCAGTGCACCTTTATAGCCACCCAGTTACGTTGTGACGTTTGGTACACCCAAAGCATTTCTACGGTATCCGGGAGTTGCACAACCTCATGATCTAAGGAAAAGATACTTGACATTAGAAAAGCTTTAGCATACGAACTACGCGATCTTTGTGCTAGGCTTAGGATTGGGTCTTGTCCATCACATCATTCTCCTAATGATGTGATCCCGTTATCAACGACATCCAATGTCCATGGTCAGGAAACCGTAACCATCTGTTGATCAACGAGCTAGTCAACTAGAGGCTTACTAGGGACATGGTGTTGTCTATGTACCCACACATGTATCTGAGTTTCCTACCAATACAATTGGGTAATAAACGATTACCATGAACAAGGAAATATAATAATAATAACTAATTTATTATTGCCTCTAGGGCATATTTCCAACAGTCTCCCACTTGCACTAGAGTCAATAATCTAGTTCACATCGCCATGTGATTAACACTCACAGGTCACATCGCCATGCGACCAACATCCAAAGAGTTTACTAGTGTCACTAAACTAGTTCACATCATCATGTGATTAAGACTCAATGAATTCTGGGGTTTGATCATGTTTTGCTTGTAAGAGAGGTTCTTAGTCAATGGGTGCGAACCTTTCAGATCCGTGTGTGCTTTACAAATATCTATGTCATCTCCTAGATGCAGCTACCACGCTCTACTTGGAGCTATTCCAAATGGTTGCTCCACTATATGTATCCGGTTTGCTACTCAGAGTCATTCGGATAGGTGTTAAAGCTTGCATCGACGTAACCCTTTACGCCGAACTCTTTATCACCTCCATAATCGAGAAACATGTCCTTTATTTACTCCAAGGACAATTTTGACTGCTGTCCAATGATCCATTCCTGGATCATTCTTGTACCCCTTGACTGACTCATGGCAAGGCACACTTTTGGTGCGGTACACAACACAACATACTATAGAGCCTACGTGTGAAGCATAGGGGACGACCTTTGTCCTTTCTCTCTATTCTGCCGTGGTCGAGCTTTAAGTCTTAACTTCGTACCTTACATCTCAGGCAAGAACTCCTTCTTTGTCTGATCCATCTTGAACACCTTCAAGATCATGTCAAGGTATGTGCTCATTTGAACATACCATTTAGCGTTTTTGATCTGTCCTCATAGATCTTGATGCTCAATGTTCAAGTAGCTTAATCCAGGTTTTTCTATTGAAAAACACCTTTCAAATAACCCTATATGCTTTCCAGAAATTCTACATCATTTCTGATCAACAATATGTCAACAACATATACTCATCGAAATTCTATAGTGCTCCCACTCACTTCTTTGGAAATACAAGTTTCTCATAAACTTTGTATAAACCCAAAATCTTTGATCATCTTATCAAAGTGCATATTCCAACTCGAGATGCTTACTCCGGTCCATGGAAGGATCGCTGGAGCTAGCATACCTTTTAGCATCCTTAGGATCGACAAAACCTTCGATTGTATCACATACAACCTTTCCTTCTAAAAACCGGTAAGGAAACTCATTTTGACATCTTTTGCCGATTTCATAAATGCAGCTAATGCTAACATGATTCCGACGGACTTAAGCATCGCTACGGATGAGAAAATCTCATCGTAGTCAACTCCTTGAACTTGTGAAAACTCTTCGCCACAAGTCGAGCTTCATAGACGGTGACATTACCGTCCACGTCCGTCTTCTTCTTAAAGATCCATTTATCTCAATGGCTTGCCGATCATCGGGCAAGTCCACCAAAGTCCATGCTTTGTTACGATACATGGATCCTATCTCGGATTTCATGGCTTCTAACCATTTGTCGAATATGAGCCCACCATCGCTTCCCCATAGCTCGTAAGTTCATTGTTGTCTAGCAACATGACCTTCAAGACAGGATTCTTGTACCACTCAAGTAGTACGCATCCTTGTCACCCCACGAGGTGCAGTAGTGACTTGATCCAAAACTTCATGATCACTATCATAAGCTTCTACTTCAATTGGTGTAGGCGCCACAGAACAACTTCACGTGCCTGCTACACACTTGTTGAAGTGACGGTTCAATAACCTCATCAAGTCTCCACCATCCTCCCACTCAATTCTTTCGAGAGAAACTTTTCCTCGGGAAAGGACCTAATTCTAGAAACAATCCTTTTTGCTTCTGGAACTGAGACTGGAGGTATACCCAACTGTTTTGGGTGTCCTATGAAGATGTATTTTATCCGCTTTGGGTTCGAGCTTATCAATCTGAAACTTTTTCACATAAGCGTCGCAGCCCCAAACTTTTAAGAAACGACAATTTAGGTTTCTCCAAACCATAGTTCAAACGGTGTCGTCTCAACGGAATTACGTGGTGCCCTATTAAAGTGAGTGCGGTTGTCTCTAATGCCTAACCCTTGAACGATAGTGGTAATTCGATAAGAGACATCATGGTACGCACCATATCCAATAGGGTGCAACTATGATGTTCGGACACACCATCACACTATGGTGTTCCAGCAGTATTAATTGTGAAACAATTTCCACAATGTCTTAATTGCGTGCCAAAGCTCAGAATCTCAGATACTCATCTCTATGATCATATCATAGACATTTTATCCTCTTGTCACGATGATCTTCAACTTCACTCTGAAATTACTTGAACCATTCAATAATTCAAACTTGTGTTTCATCAAGTAAATACACTCAGTATCTACTCAAATCATCCGTGAAGTAAGAACATAACGATATTCACTGCATGCCTCAACACTAATTGGACTGCGCACATCAAAATGTGTTACTTCCAACAAGTTGCTATCTTGTTCCATCTTACTGAAACCGAGGCTTTTCAGTCATTTTGCCCATCTGGTATGATTTGCATATCTCAAGTGATTCAAAATCAAGTGAGTCCAAACATCCATCTGCATGGAGTTTCTTCATGCGTATCCACCAATAGACATGGTTCGCATGTCTCAAACTTTTCAAAAACGAGTGAGTCCAAAGATCCATCAACATGGAGCTTCTTCATGCGTTTTATACCAATATGACTTGCATGGCAGTGCCACAAGTAAGTGGTACCATCATTACTATCTTATACCTTTGGCATGAAAATGTGTATTACTATGATCGAGATTCAATAAACCATTCCTTTAGGTGCAAGACCATTGAAGGTATTATTCAAATAGAGTAACCATTGTTCTCCTTAAATGAATAACCGTATTGCAATAGACATAATCCAATCATGTCTATGCTCAACGCAAACACCAAATGACAATTATTCTGGTTTAATACTAATCTTGATGGTAGAGGGAGCGTGCGATGTTTGATCACATCAAACTTGGAAATACTTCCAACACCTATCGTCACCTCGCCTTTAGCTAGTCTCCGTTTATTCCGTAGCCTTTTATTTCGAGTTACTAACACTTAGCAACCGAACCGGTATCTAATACCCTGGTGCTACTAGGAGTACTAGTAAAGTACACATTAACATAATGTATATCCAATATACTTCTATCGACCTTGTCGACCTTCTCATCTACCAAGTATCTAGGGTGATTACGCTCTAGTGGCTGTTCCCCTTATTACTGAAGCACTTAGTCTTGGGTTTGGGTTCAACCTTGGGTTTCTTCATTAGAGCAAAGACTGATTTGTTGTTTCATGAAGTATCCCTTCTTGCCCTTGCCCTTCTTGAAACTAGTGGTTTCACCAACCATCAACAATTGATGCTCCTTCCTGATTCCTACTTTCGCGGTGTCAAATATCGCGAATATCTCAAGGATCATCATATCTATCCATGATTTGTTATAGTTCATCACGAAGCTCTAGCAGCTTGGTGGCAATGACTTTGGAGAAAGATCACTATCTCTGGAAGATCAACTCCCACTCGATTCAAGTGATTGTTGCACTTAGACAATCTGAGCACAAGCTCAACGATTGAGCTTTTCTCCCTTAGTTTGCAGGCTAAGAAAATCGTCGGAGGTTTTATACCTCATAGCGTAAGGCACGAGCCTGAAATCCCAAGTTCGATCCTCGAAACATCTCATATGTTCATGACGTTTGAAAAACGTCTTTGGTGCCTCAACTCTAAACCGTTTAAGCGAACTATCACGTAGTTATCAAAGCGTGTATGTCCAATGTTCGCAACATCCACAGACGACGTTTGGGGTTCAAAGACACCGAGCGGTGCATTAAGGACATAAGCTTTCTTACGTCCGCATAATCGCCATCTTGTCAACTTTCAACTATATTTTCTCTAGGAACATATCTAAGCAGTGGAACTAAAGCGAGCTTACGACATAATTTGCAAAGATCTTTTGACTATGTTCAGGATAATTAAGTTCATCTCATGAACTCCCACTCAGATAGACATCCCTCTAGTCATCTAAGTGATTACGTGATCCGAGTCAACTAGGCCGCGTCCGATCATCACGTGAGACGGACTAGTCATCATCGGTGAACATCTTCATGTTGATCGTATCCTCCACGACTCATGCTCGACCTTTCGGTCTCTTGTGTTCCGAGGCCATGTCTGTACATGCTAGGCTCGTCAAGTTAACCTAAGTGTTTCGCGTGTGTAAATCTGGCTTACACACGATGTATGTTAACGTAAGAAACTATCACACACGATCATCACGTGGTGCTTCAAACGCATTTAACTTTCGCAACGGTGCACAGTTAGGGGGAACACTTTCTTGAAATTTTAATGAGGGACCATCTTATTTACTACCGTCGTTCTAAGCAAATAAGGTGTATAAACATGATAAACATCACATGCAATCAAATAGTGACATGATATGGCCAATATCATTTTGCTCCTTTTGATCTCCGTCTTCGGGGCTCCATGATCATCATCGTCACCGGCATGACACCATGATCTCCATCATCGTGTCTCCATGAAGTTGTCTCGCCAACTTATTACTTCTACTACTATGGCTACCAGTTAGCAATAAAGTAAAGTAATTTACATGGCGTTGTTCAATGACACGCAGGTCATACAATAAATAAAGACAACTCCCATGGCTCCTGCCGGTTGTCATACTCATCGACATGCAAGTCGTGATTCCTATTACAAGAACATGATCAATCTCATACATCACATATCATTCATCACATTCTTCTTGGCCATATCACATCACATAGCATACCTGCAAAAACAAGTTAGACGTCCTCTAATTGTTGTTTGCATGTTTTACGTGGCTGCTATGGGTTTCTAGCAAGAACGTTTCTTACCTACGCAAAAGCCACAACGTGATATGCCAATTGCTATTTACCCTTCATAAGGACCCTTTTCATCGAATCCGATCCGACTAAAGTGGGAGAGACTGGCACCTGCTAGCCACCTTATGCAACAAGTGCATGTCAGTCGGTGGAACCTGTCTCACGTAAGTGTACGTGTAAGGTCGGTCCGTGCCGCTTCAACCCACAATGCCGCCGAATCAAGATTGGACTAGTAACAGTAAGCATATTGAACAAAATCAACGCCCACAACTACTTTGTGTTCTACTCGTGCAAAGAATCTACGCAATGGACCTAGCTCATGATGCCCTTTGTTGGGGAACGAGCAGAAATTCAAAATTTTCCCACGTGTCACCAAGATCTATCTATGGAGAAACCAGCAACGAGGGGAAGGAGAGTGCATCTACATACCCTTGTAGATCGCTAAGCGGAAGCGTTCAAGAGAACGGGGTTGAAGGAGTCGTACTCGTCGTGATCCAAATCACCGGAGATCCTAGTACCAAACGGACGGCACCTCCGCGTTCAACACACGTACATCCCGGTGACGTCGCCCATGCCTTGATCCAGCAAGGAGAGAGGGAGAGTGTCGGTGTCAAAACCGGCGGATCTCGGGTAGGGGATCCCGAACTGTGCGTCTAGGCGGATGGTAACAGGAGACAAGGGATACGATGTTTTTACCCAGGTTCAGGCCCTCTCGATGGAGGTAATACCCTACTCCTGCTTGATTAATATTGAAGATATGGGTAGTACAATAGTAGATCTACCACGAGATCAGAGAGGCTAAACCCTAGAAGCTAGCCTATGGTATGATTGTTGTTCGTCCTACGGACTAAAACCCTTCGGTTTATATAGACACCGAATAGGGTTAGGGTTACCTGAGTCGGTTACAATGGTAGGAAATCTACATATCCGTATCACCAAGCTTGCCTTCCACGCCAAGGAAAGTCCCATCCGGACACGGGACGAAGTCTTCAATCTTGTATCTTCATAGTCCAGGAGTCCGGTCAACGGTGATAGTTCGGCTATCCGGACACCCCCTAATCCAGGACTCCCTCAGTAGCCCCTGAACCAGGCTTCAATGACGACGAGTCCGTCGCGCATATTGTCTTTGGCATTGCAAGGCGGGTTCCTCCTACGAATACTTCATAGAAGATTTTGAACACAAGGATAGTGTCCGACTCTGCAAAACAAGTTCCACATACTACCGTAGAGAGAATAACCTTTGCACAGATCTGCTGACGTCTTCCGCAGCGTGACATCACACCACGGCCAGACCTTTATACGAATCATTTTTTTACTGTTCCACCTTAGCACGTTTAGCGAGGCGGTTTCCTTGGCACGTCTTATCAAAGCAGAGATCGTGCCCCCTTATTCCGGGATTCCCATCAATACGAACGTGGGTAACCCATCCGCGCCATTGATTACGGCGCTTGGGAGATAAGCGAGTTTTACCAGGCTGGCGGGGGACGCATAGCTTCGTCCGTCCATATAAGGGGATAAGGATCCCCCTTTTCACCTACGCCTTCTTCCTCCTTTGCTCATCCATTTCCAGACTCGAGCTCCGGCGCCCAAGTCTGCACATCCCACCTCAACCTTCTCCAACTATGTCCGGAGGCGGGAGGCAGGTGGATGGCCTCCTCCATCACGGAGGGCACATCGAAAAGCTGCGGAGGCGGATACTTGTCCAGCAACATCGCGCACCGGCTACCCGACGAGGCAGCTCATTCCAACCCCGAGGCCCCATGAGAGGGTGGTGTTTCTCACCCACTTCCTCCGCGGACTAGGTTTTCCACTCCACCCATTTGTCCGGGGGCTCATGTTCTACTACGGCCTCGACTTCCATGATCTGGCCCCAAATTTCATCCTCAACCTCTCGGCGTTCATCGTCGTGTGCGAGGCCTTCCTTCAGATTCAGCCCCACTTGACTTATGGCTGAAGATCTTCAATGTCAAGTCAAGGTAGTGGGCGGCCGTAAGCCGGAGTCTTGGAGGTGCCATGGTTGGCAAGATGGCAAAAGTCCTATGGATCGAGGGTTCCTTTGTGGAGACCATAAAGGGGTGGCAATCGGGGTAGTTCTACATCACCAAGCCGCGCAACTCTCAATGGGCGGCGGCCCCTGAATTCCGATCTGGCCTCCCCACGCAGCTCACATCATGGAAAGAGACGGGCCTGGCGTGGGGGGATTCGGACGAGCTGTCCGGACTCCAAACCTGCGTCCGAAACCTGGTGGACAAGAATCTCAGGCTTGTCAACGTAATCCAGGTGATGCTCATCCGCCGGATTCTCCCATGCCAACAACGGGCCTTCAAATTGTGGGAGTTTGATCGGCACAGCACCCGACTCTGAAAAGGCTCTTCGACACTACGTAAGAAGATGCCTGGAAGGTGCTGTTCAAGGGTGCCGAGGCTCCCACATCGGCTACCGAAGATCGCGGATTCAGCTCGCAGCGTCAAGCTAGCGAGGTAAGTTATTTTACCCTTTATGGGACTCTTGTTTCATAGTTTGACTCTATGCGGGATCTAATACTCCCTCACCTTTGACAGGACTGGCTGAAGACGCCCGGACAGATTAATCGTCGGCCCCTTTGCCGAAGACCCAACGGACGCCCGATTGACGGGCTGCTGGCTCCGGCACCTCACGTGGTGCGGAGAAGAAGGCCAAGAAGAAGGCCACGGAACTCGAAGGAGCTCCCGGCCAGTCTTTGTCGGACTCATCGCCCGACAACCCTGAGGTGGAATCCTCCTCTGAGGAAGAGGAGGAGGAAAAAGAAGCCTCTCCCCCAGCAGGGGGAGAGAAGGAAAGGAAGGCTGCCCCGACTGGGGAGGCCGGAGGGTCCAAGAAAGGAAGGACCCTTCCTCCGGACTTCTCCACCAACGCTGACAGCGACGAGGAGGAGTGGCCACCAAGGGCCAAGCCCCTGGCGAGATCGTAAGTGTCCGGACTCCGGAATAGTTCATGACTTTTTATTTTTCGCATAGTATCTTCTAACGCCGAATATGACCATGTAGCCCGCCCAAGGACGAGCTTGCCGCTTCATCGAGCGGCACCCTGGGCTCGTCGGATGTGAATAGTACTTCACTTCCGACCGCCTCCTCTCCTCGTGTCGCCGACGACACTGCGGTGGAGTCCCGAAAGGGTCCCAGCCAGGAGGAGGTGGTCCTGGAGGCGCCGCAAGGCGACCTCCGGACTCGGCGCAAAGGGGCGAGACCCCGAGGGCTCTAAGTTTGGCCTGTCTTGGGACTCCGTCTGCGGAACCTTCGGTGGTTCGAAGTCCGCAAGCGGTCCCTTCGTAAGAAGGGTAAGACTTCGACGCTGGTGACCACAGTCCATCCGGAGGCACAGGAAAGCTTGCTGGAGTCGCTTAAATGCGCCTCCATCGACGAGGAGCACCGCCTTTGTTATGAGTGTGGTGATCCGGAAGATTCGATCCGCCAAGAGCGGGCTGGTAAAGCCTGTACCAGCCTTCTAACGAGGCTTTGAGGTAAGTTTAGAATATGTAAAAATATTACCGCATAGAAAGTAGCCCCTGATGCTTAGTTCGGTGTTCAGAAAGAAAAGCCGGACTAAGGATCTAAAAAGATATACGCAGGAGTCTAACATAAGTATGTCAATATGCACATGCGGGTTGCGCTGCTGACCTCTGCTGTGCTGACTGCGGAGGTCAATGCATTGAAGAAGAGCCTCGAGCGGTCCGAGAACGAGCTCGGCCTTGCCAAGAAGCAGCTCGAGGACAGGGAAGGTAAGCAATACCTTATTAAAGAAATACCTTATAGAAAGGATTCGGTTGCAAAAAATGACAGGAATAACGTGGGTATTGTAGGGGCCACGAACGAGGTGGCGACCCTGAAGGAAGCGGTGTCCGCGGCTGAAAGCAAAGCGGCCATGAGCGCACTCAAGCGAGAGAAGCAGGAGGAGGCGGGTGGCGGAGGTGCGGAAAGAGCTCCAGGGCTCGTGGAAAAACATGAGAGTTTGGGCGTGACTCAAGACTTCGAGAGTCCGAGCTCGCCTCGGCTCTTGAGAGTGCCAAAGCCGCTAAGGCGAAGCCCAAAAAGCCCTCCAAGAAATTGAATCATTAAAGAAGATAGCGGCGGGTAAGACATTCTTTATGCAAAGCAAGCATGTGAAAGTGAATTACCTATTACTTACCCGGATTCAGAGCTCTCCAGGAGCATTCGCAGATTTGCCCCGTAGTGTGTACGATGCTGCGCGTTCTATCGCGCCAAGGAGGGAGCTCGACGGAGAAGGTGTTACGGTCTCGATATCTTGAGGCCGAACGTCCAGTGCCTGAGCGACCAGCTGAAGCAGCTGGTCGAGCTCCACAAGGTCGCCGAACAGGCCATGAAGGGCCTCATAGTTCGGCTGTGGCCATTGGAAGCCATGCCTGGGAGCTACTTCGGGCTAGTGCAGCGGCTGGTGGACGCCTGTCCATGGATTGAAGTCATCAAGCGCTCCGTCTGCATTGAAGGTGCCTGTCGGGCCCTTGCCCGTGCTAAAGTGCACTGGGGCAAGCTGGATGCGGAGAAGCTTGTGACCAGACGGGCCACCGAAGGGCAAGGAGCATCGCAAGACCGAAATGTACTATGAGGGCGTCCTGAAGGGTGCCCGCCAGATAGCGGATGAGTGCTCCAAAGATGTAATTTTTGAATAGACTCGCATTTGTTATCTGTGGCTGAAAACTTGTCCATATGCGCTAAGCAACGCTTGTTAATTTAAAATATTACCTTCTGTGCGGCCGTTTATCAAATTTGAGAGATGGCAAGTCGTTGGCTTCAGCCCCCATGCCACGAGTGTTGGGGTATTCGGGATAAACTTGAGCGCTCTTATTCCCATTCTTGGGTCCGTCGAGGGAGGCGCTCAACGCAACGAACAAGGCAACCGGACTTATAGTGCTTGAACACTCTCACTTAGCCATAGAATTCTATAATTTTAAATTTCGGTGAAGCCCCTAGTATTCGGAAGACCGAGTTCGGGGCGCTATCCACGCCTTGGCCGGACAATGCCGACTCCTCGCTCTAATCGGCATAAGTCTTTAGGGACCCGAAAAGACCTCTCGAACAGTCACCGGCTCTCGCCCCTATCATGACGGTCAGTTTTAGCTTTCTCCACCGAGGTGCTCAACCCAGCTCAACCGGGCACAATCGCGGTGGTTCTCCCAAGCGCTACCTTAGCCGATATAACGGAACGTAAGGTACCAAAACATGGGAGCCGCAAACCCAACTATTGACCCAAGACATGATTCGAACCGATGCATATAATGCTATAAGTTCGGGTGCCGCACTTGTGAAAGTGTCCGGACTTATCACATCATACTTTTGGGGTACTTAAGCCCCTGGTGTATTGGCCGTACCAAAGTGTACGGGTGCAACATGTCATGAAATGAACATATATATAGATAAAGAAAGGAGTGCAATAATAGGCAAAAGCTAGGTATTGTTTATTCAAAAAGGTACTGCAATGGAAGCAGAATGATACAAATAGTACGATAAGCAAGGGATGGGACTATTTAACATGTCCCCCTCCAGGGGTAAGCTGCGGAATGGTATGTAAAACATGTATAATGCTCGTAGTAGAGACCACCTGGACACTCGATGTAGCTTTCTGTTTCCCTGGCTGTTGCATCGTGAGTTCGGCAATTCTAGTGCCGGACAGGACTTCTGGAAGACGGAGTCCTGAAAGTAAGAAAAAGGAAGAAAGAAAAAGAATGACACAATTGGGAGCCCACAGTGCGGTTGAGCCGCGTGCAGGCGCAGCCGTGTTCGTGCCCCTCCCCTTAGGCCCATGGTATCTCCAGAGCGTAGTTATGTACGCATAGTACTGGCTTCGCTTTCGCGAGGGCTGGGTTGGGGCCGGATGGCTACGCGTGCTCAGATCGTGCCAGGCGGTCTTGTTGTAGGTTACTCCGGGCGCACTTGACGGTGGCCGGACGTTTAATGGCCTAACCCGGGAATTGCTGTGAGAGGCTGTTTTGCACCTCCGCCGCGAGGGCCGCCGTGTGCTCCTCCGTTCGGAGAGAGTGTTCGGTGTTTCCATTGACCGTGATTACTCCTTGAGGGCCTGGCATCTTGAGCTTGAGGTATGCGTAGTGCGGCACCGCATTGAACTTTGCAAATGCGGTTCGTCCAAGCAGTGCGTGATAGCCGTTGCGGAACGGGACTATGTCGAAGATTAACTCTTCGCCGGAAGTATCCGGGGATCGAAGACCACTTGAGTGTGGCGAGCCTGTACAATTGGCCTCTACACCTGGTATGGCGCCTTTAAAGATCGTCTTTGTGGGTTTAATCCTTGAGGGTCTATGCCCATTTTGCGACCTTGTATCACGATAAAGCAGGTTCAGGTTGCTACCGCCGTCCATCGGGACTCTAGTGAGGTGAAATCCGTCGATGATTGGGTCAAGGACCAATGCGGCAAATCCGCGTGACGGATGCTAGTGGGTGGTCCCTTGATCAAATGTGATCGGGCGGGAGGACCATGGGTTGAACTTCGGGCTGGCTCCATCGCATATACGTCCCTTAGTGCACGCTTCCGCTCCCTTTTGGGTATGTGGGTTGCGTATATCATGTTCACCGTCCGCACTTGTGGGGGAAGCCCTTACATCCTCTATTGTTCGGGCGGCCGGGCTCTTCCTCGTCATCGCTATGCAGCCCCTTGTCATTGAGTTCGGCACTTAACTTGCCTGCTTGCTTGAACACCCAACAATCCCTGTTGGTGTGGTTGGCTGGTTTCGGGGGTGCCATGTATCTGGCACAAGCGATCGAGTATTCGGTCCAAGTTGGACGGGCCACAGGTATTTCTTTTGAATGGCTTCTTCCGTGACCGGGTTTAGAGCCTCTGAATCCGGCATTCTTGTCGTATCTTCAGCATTATCACCGTTAACGCGGCGTTTATGCTTGTTGGGACGCGACACGCCATTGCTTGTCCTTGGTATCCGAACTATCGAGTGTTTGGCCAAGTTGTTGCTTCGAGCTAGCTAGCTGTCCTCTCCCGCGCAAAAAGCGGGTCATGAGTGTGGTGAGGGCTGCCATGGATTTCGGCTTTTCCTGTCCTAGGTGCCGGGCTAGCCACTCGTCGCGGATGTTGTGTTTGAAGGCTGCTAGTGCCTCTGCATCCGGATAGTCGACGATCTGATTTTTCTTTGTTAGGAACCGCGTCCCGTAATTGTTCCGGCGATTCTTCCGCTGCTGAATTATATGGCTAAGGTCATCGGCGTCCGGTGGTCGCACATATGTGCCTGGAAGTTATCAAGGAATGCGGCTTCCAGGTCCTGCCAACAACCGATTGACTCTGCTGGCAAGCTGTTGAGCCAATGCCGAGCTGGTCCTTTAAGCTTGAGTGGGAGGTATTTGATGGCATGTAGATCTTCACCGCGGGCCATGTGGATATTGAGGAGGTAGTCCTCGATCCAAACCGCAGGATCTGTTGTGCCGTCGTATGATTCGATGTTTACGGGTTTGAAACCCTCGGGGATTTGATGATCCATTACTTCATCTGTGAAGCATAGTGGGTGTGCGGCGCCTCTGTATTGAGCTATATCATGGCGCTTAACTCAAATGAGCTTTGTCTCATCGTGTTCGGCCCGGCCGGAATTGCTGTATCCGGCGTGACGGTTATCGTCCCGTGTCGTGGGGCACCCACGCGATCCGTAGATCGATCTTGTTTGCCTTGCCTTGTCCTCCAATATGTCTCGCAGGTCTGGTGCGTTTCCCCGCGCCTTGGTACTTTTCGAGCGATGCCGTAGTGCGGCTTGAATGGAGGGTCTAGAGGCCTCTCTGTCGCGACCACGGGGTGGCCGGTCGGCCGCATCATGCGCTGGTGATGTAGGTTTAGGTGTTGCTTCCTCTAATTGGGGTAGCAGCCTGCGTTTGGGGTATCTCTTGGAGGGGCGTTCGAGTTCATACTCTTGGTGCAAGGACTTGAGTCCATCATCGACTAGCAAGTCTTGGTCAGCTCTAAGCTGCTGCTGCTTTTTCTTGAGGCTGCTTGCCGTGGCCATAAGCTGCGTTTGAAACGCAGCTCTGTTCGGCAGGATCCTCGAGCACGACAAATTAAATCGTCATCAAGGCTTTCCTCATCTTCGGAGGGAGGCATATAATTATCGTCCTCCACCTTCACATGCACGCTCTATCATGAGGGCTTGCTTCTCCCTCCTCCTGTTGAGTCCTGCTGGAGGGGGTCGTCTTCGGCACTGTCCGGGGTATTATTATCTCCCATGCCGGAATCGCCGTTTTTACTGTGGCGGGATTTAGAGCGGCGCCGCTGACGTCGGCGCTTGGGTTGTTTCTTGGAGGGGTCATCCTCCGCCATTCCGTCACCGTTCCCATCTTTTGGGATGTCCACCATGTATATGTCGTATGACGAGGTCGCCTTCCAGTGCCCTGTAGGCGCTGGTTCTTGGTCGTCTCCGACATCGTCGTCCATACCGTCGATGTCTTCGGAGTCGAAGTCGAGCATGTCGGTTAAATCATCGACAGCGGCTACAAAGTGGGTGGTGGGTGGGCGTTGAATTTCTTCGTCGTCCGCATCCCAACCTTCCTGACCGTAGTCCGCCAGGGCTCTCTGATAAAGAGAGAGACTTTAGTGAATTCAGGATGTCGCCAAAGGGCGAGTCTGAAAGATGTCATGGCGATGAACTCCATGACCGGCGCCCAATCGGATTCGATTGGCAGGGGCGTGGAAGGTTCGGAGTCCGGAGAGGAGTCCGGCACCTTGGAGTCATGGTCTTCGCAAAGGACAAGGATGGAGTTCAGCTCAATCGCCGTTGAGATCGTAGCCCCCGAGGCGGTGTCCAACCACTCGTCCTCGATCGGGGGGGTCGGCTCCGAGCCAAGGGTCGGGCCGGACGCCTTGATGCTTGACCTCGAGGGCCTTAATCGTGGCGAGAGCTAGATCGTGCCCATCGAGGCGGTGCGGCGGCGCTTGGCTGTGGCTTGAATCTGTCGAAGATCAAGTCTCCGCGGATGTCGGCCGTGTAGTCCAAACTCCCAAATCGACACGATGGTCGAGGCGTGAATTCGATCTGCTCCGGATGGCCAAGTGAATTGGCCCGCGATGCAAAGCCGCCCGAATCTGAAGATCTGTCCGGGAGAAAAACCTCACCCTGGACCGCGTCGTTGTTGATGATCGAAGGAGCCATCGGGCCTAAAGATGGCGCATACGGAGGAACTCTCAATGAAAGCACCAATGTCGGTGTCAAAACCGGCGGATCTCGGGTAGGGGGTCCCGAACTGTGCGTCTAGGCGGATGGTAACAGGAGACAAGGGACACGATGTTTTTACCCGAGTTGGGCCCTCTCGATGGAGGTAATACCCTACTCCTGCTTGATTAATACTGATGATATGGGTAGTACAAGAGTAGATCTACCACGAGATCAGAGAGGCTAAACCCTAGAAGCTAGCCTATGGTATGATTGTTGTTCGTCCTACGGACTAAAACCCTTCGGTTTATATAGACATCGAATAAGGTTAGGGTTACACAGAGTCGGTTACAATGGTAGGAAATCTACATATCCGTATCGCCAAGCTTGCCTTCCATGCCAAGGAAAGTCCCATCCGGACACGGGACGAAGTCTTCAATCTTGTATCTTCATAGTCCAGGAGTCCGGCCAACGGTGATAGTTCGGCTATCCGGACACCCCCTAATCCAAGACTCCCTCAGAGAGGTTGGGGAAGACTCCATCCAGCAGCAGCACGACGGTGTGGTGGTGATGGAGGAGCGTGGCAATCCTGCAGGGCTTCGCCAAGCACCGCGGGAGAGGAGCAGGACTTGGGAGAGGGGGAGGGCTGCGCCAGGGGCAAGCGTGCAGCTCCCATGCGCCTCCCCACTATATATATGGGTGCAGGGGGATTATTTCTTGCCCTCCAAGTCTATTGGGGCGTTGGCAAAGGTGGGAGGAAAGAAATCCCATCCTTTCCTTTCCCCACCGATTGCTATCCCTTTTTAGGGATCTTGATCTTATCCCTTCGGGATATGATCTTATTCCTTCTAAGGGGGGATCTTGGTGCGCCTTGACCAGGGGTGTGGGGCCTTGCCCCCACTAGCCACGTTCACGTGGGTCCCCCCATGCAGGTGGGCCCCACTCCGGAACCTTCTAGAACCTTCCCGGTACAATACCGAGAAATCCCGAACATTTTCCGGTGGCCAAAATAGGACTTCCCATATATAAATCTTTACCTCCAGACCATTCCGGAACTCCTCGTGACGTCCGGGATCTCATCCGGGACTCCGAACAACATTCGGTAACCACGTATATCTATTCCCTGTAACCCTAAGCGTCATCGAACCTTAAGTGTGTAGACCCTACGGGTTCGGGAACCATCACGGAACATTGACCGAGGCGTTCTCCGGTCAATAACCAACAGCGGGATCTGGATACCCATGTTGGCTCCCACATGTTCCACGATGATCTCATCGGATGAACCACGATGTCAAGGACTCAATCGATCCCGTATACAATTCCCTTTGTCTATGTACTTGCCCGAGATTCGATCGTCGGTATACCGATACCTTGTTCAATCTCGTTACCGGCAAGTCTCTTTACTCGTTCCGTAACACATCATCCCATGATCAAACCCTTGGTCACATTGTGCACATTATGATGATGTCCTACCGAGTGGGCCCAGAGATACCTCTCCGTTTACACAGAGTGACAAATCCCAGCCTCGATTCGTGCCAACCCAACAGACACTTTCGAAGATACCTGTAGTGCACCTTTATAGCCACCCGATTCACGTTGTGACGTTTGGTACACCCAAAGCATTTCTACGGTATCCGGAGTTGCACAACCTCATGGTCTAAGGAAAAGATACTTGACATTAGAAAAGCTTTAGCATCTGAACTACACGATCTTTGTGCTAGGCTTAGGATTGGGTCTTGTCCATCACATCATTCTCCTAATGATGTGATCCCGTTATCAACGACATCCAATGTCCATGGTCAGAAACCGTAACCATCTGTTGATCAACGAGCTAGTCAACTAGAGGCTTACTAGGGACATGGTGTTGTCTATGTACCCACACATGTATCTGAGTTTCCTACCAATACAATTATAACATGGGTAATAAACGATTATCATGAACAAGGAAATATAATAATAATAACTAATTTATTATTGCCTCTAGGGCATATTTCCAACATAGCTTGCAGAAACGTCGTACATTATGAGATGGAGGGATAATGTTTTACATTATGAGACGAAGTGAGTACCTATGACAAGTATAATTTTTCGCCGCCCGTGGGCCGTGCTAGCTTAGGTGGCAGAAGGCTAGAAGCTGTATAGCAGCAGTCAGCATAGGCGGCCGAGCATATGTATTGATCAGATCCCGAACACCCACCAGTTGAGGCCATTCGAATGCCTAGGTACCGTGTAAGAGCGAGTCCGGCACGCCGTTGCCCGCAGACCTCCGTTCTTGTCGTACCGGAGCTTGAACGTTGTCGCGTAGAATAGGTAGCGCGAGTCAAGGACGTCCGCCGGCACGCCTTCTTGATCCTCTCCATGTCCTCGCACACCATCTTCTCCTTGGCAAGCTTCCATGGCGGGGCGGCAGCCTTTCGTCGTCGTCACCGGCGGACACGACGTCGCAGGAGCATACGACGCCTGGGTCGGCGGAGTCTCGGTGGAGCCCCACCCATGCATCCACCTCGCCGTCGTAGTAGGCCTGCCCTTCGAAAGGCAGCATCCAGTCGCCGTGGCGCTTCCACTCGCAAGTCTCGGTGTCGAACGAGTAGGTGCCGTGATGGAAAGCAGAGAAGAATATCGTGTGGCCGTCCGGGTGCGCGGCGTGGCAGGTGACTTGACTGATGGTGAACGGCGCCATGGGCACGGCGTTCCAGGCCCAGACCCCTTTCCCGTCGGCGGCGAGCACCTCAAAGTGATCCTCGCCCTTGTACACCCCGCTAGCGC
Source organism: Aegilops bicornis (assembly GCA_021605145.1). Taxonomy (NCBI): domain Eukaryota; kingdom Viridiplantae; phylum Streptophyta; class Magnoliopsida; order Poales; family Poaceae; genus Aegilops; species Aegilops bicornis. The sequence continues at coordinate 574,997,614 of CM038672.1, forward strand.
CCATGACGTATAGCCTGCCGCAGGCGGACACAAGGTGGGAGACGTACCGTTCTTGTGCGGGGGTGCGCGGGCCAAGGGCGAGGCCTCCCGTCGCCGTGTCGTACAGGAGGACGGGGGCGGCGTTCTCCTCCTGGTTGTAGCGCGTGGCAACGATTCTGCCGCCGATGGCGGCGAAGCGCGAGGAACAGTCGTGGGGGAACTCCAGGGGGGAACTCCAGGCGAAAGACCGGCGGTTCGGGGAGGCGGCTGGCCTGCGAGTCCAGGTCGGCGCCAGATTCGCCGTCGAAGTCGGCGACGTCCACCTTGTATATGCTGTAGCCCTTGGCCCAGTCGTCCACCACGATGAACAAATGATGCCGCCGGCCGTGTGACCGCCTGGACCTTGGGCCGCCCTCGTCGTCGGACCTGCGCCGCTTCGACATGCCTTTGCTTCTCGACGCTATCTCCGTCCGGTATGTGTGAAGCGGCGATCCCGGGCGATGTTATCTAACGACAAATTCTGGAAAGAAGAATCGACCGGTCGACCATCTCCACCAACTATATATATAGTCGGAGATACGGCGATTATCTTTTTCTCGAATATGCACGAGGATGCATATCATATATTAAAGAAGGAAGATACGGTGATTATCACAGAACTTTCTTCTTGGCGATTTCGGATTTGCAGCACTAAACGGTGCCAACTTCTCTGCGGCGCCCCTCAAAAAAAAAGAAAAAACTTCTCTGCGGCGTCCGATCAGGACTCGAACACAACATTTCCTTTTCAGTTTTACTGAGTTTAACTTCTTTTTAGATAATAATACTGTTTTTTTTTTCATTTACTTTTACTCGAACACAACATTTCCTTTTAAGTTGTTTAGGTCTTCTGCTCTCATCCAGACCATTGACAACATTACTAAGTGACTGAATTTTTATCTTTTTCTTATGTGTTATTTTGTCTTTGTGTTTCCCTCCTGATTTTCTTTGGTTTTTCTATTTTATTTACCTTTATCATTGGTATTCGATGTTTCTTTCTCAGTTTTCATCTTTTTACTTTTTATTCATTTTTATTTGTTTCATTCTTGGTTTTCCGTGTTTTTTGGTTTTCTTTCTTCTTTCTTCGCCTTTTCTTGGTTTACATTGGGATTCTTTGTTTCTTTCTCAGTCTCAATCTTTTGCATTGATTTCTTCTAGTTTTCATTCTTTTGTTTCTATTTTCTTTGTTTATATTTTTAGTTTCATTAATTTCCTTCTTTTTGTTGATTTCATCGGTTTCTTATTTATTCAACACGCCTTAACTTTTTCCAATAAAGATTCAACATATGTTTTATACATCAGAAATATTTTTTATATACACCTTCAACATTTCTTAAATATATGATTACATTTTTTTAAAACTTAATTTTTATGTCTATTTGTTTTCATACCGATTTCATTTTTGGCATATATCTAATACATTTTTATACTACACGTTTAACATCTTTCAAATACAAGTTTAATAATTTTTAATACATGGTCAACATTTTTTCTAAACACATTTAATATTCTTTTCAAATGCTTGATTAACATTTTTCAAGTACAACATTAATATTTTTTAATACATGGTCAATATTTTTCTACACACATTTATTTATTTTCAATGCTTGATTAACATTTTTCAAATACAAGATTAGCATTTTTCGAATATATGATCAACATTTTTTCAGATACAAGATTAACATTTCTTGAATACATGGTTAACATTTTTATACACTTTAAAAAAATTCAAATAACTGATTAACATGATTCAAATACTTATTTAACAATATTTTAAATTCTTGACGAACATTTTTAAATACATGATTAAATTTTTTCACACAAATTGTATATTTTTGCACATAATTTTTGTATACATGAGAAACATTGTCTGTAAACACATTTAACATTTTTCAAACGCTTGTTAATTTTTCAAATATATTATGTAAAGCGTTTGTTGTAATATATTATTTAAAATATTTGGAAGTATAAATAGGTAAAAAAGAAGCAAAAAAACAAGACAAAATACGTGGTCATGGCTCCTGCGCGCCTGGGCTGGCCCAACTCGCGCCTCACTTCAGGCGAGCGTTCCCTCTGTCTCGCATGAAGCGAGACATAGGAGCGCCCCTGGAAACTAGGCTGAGTTTTGGACTTCTCCGGTTGGGCGGGGTCAATCACCTTTTCTGGCTAGTGTCAAAGAAATCTTTTTTTAAGAGTGCGAGTTCAAGGGCTGATTGACACTCATCGGCACTAGTGTCATCTGACAGCAGCGGCCACACATGAGCTCCTTCCCTAGACGTCGTGCATGGTGATCGACGACGATGACGATGATGATGTACATTTAATGGTAGCTAGGGCTTGAAAAATGTTGTTAGCCTCTATATTTTGATGATGTGGTACATACTAATCCCTCATGGTGTTGGTGAACTTGCGGTGGTAGGATTACGTCCTCTTTTGTGATGGTAGGATGACACCATAGTAGTTAGGATGAACTTGTGCTGCCTTTTGGGTATCTGATCATGCATGTCTATGTTGTTTCTCTTTCAGATGTTGTGTTTCTTTGTCTGCTGCTTGAATTGTTGCTCTCCTGTCAATCTGCAGATGACTTGGTAATGTTGTGTATAAATGTGGGGTTCCAGGAGTATACAATTTATGGTGAACATGCACTTAAGAAGTCAAGAGTTACCCAGGCTGCTCCTTTCAAGGAGAGTTTAAGACAATGCAACAGGCAGATGATGAGAATCCTCATTCCTGCTCGAACAGAACAACATCAACAATGATGAAGTTCCCAAGGTTGCTGCTCAATTTACGTTGTGTGGGTTGAAGAACTTCGTCATCGTGGTAAGGCTGCTGCTCAATTTAGGTTGTGTGGGCTGAAGAACTCTGTCATGATGGTCCGGTTCGTTGTGATTCTGGTGGTGTTACTCTTGTGATCGTATGTAATGGAATGAACACTTGTTAGGATGGTAGATGGTAAGCTCACCACATAGGATACAAGGTTAGTAAAAAACAGTCAAATGTGGCAACCATAGAACATGCAGTGCATCAGAACACCCATACGCAGACAACCAAACACATGGCAAAAATTGTTGCTTTGATGCAAGGAGGCAATATGCAGACAACCAAACTATATGCAGAACATACTTTCAAGCCAACATTAACTCAGCACGTCTCATATGAACCACAGATACAAGGAGGAAAAAAAACAATGCACACAACCAAACAAAGCCTTTCAACTTCAGTAGGTTTAAGGGACGCCAAGTCCCATCTGAAAAAAAGGAGGCACCGTTCAACAGATCACATATTCGTAAAGAAAAATGTTCAGTATAGGTCGCATACTGTCGCTGCAGGCGAATAACTACTTGGACACAAATTGAAATGCATTGCTTCTCCGTGAAGGGTGTTTCGCTGCTTCTTGTGTCGGCCTTATTCCCGTTCGTGCCAAAAAGGGAAAAAAGAAAGATGCGGCCTGAAAGCACGAAGTCAGAAACCCACATATCTACGCTTCCGCTGCAGATATTGTACGTGTACGTGTACGTGTACGTGCAACTGTACATGGCCGGCGGACAATTTTCTGCATCGCGCAACTGCGCAAGATGACAAGAATCTCGTCGGGAGTAGACCAAATATATGGCCCCAGTTTTCTTCCCATTTCTTTTTCTTATATGGTTGTTGGACGTGGCTATAACGTGGCTCTGTTTTCATATCTGCCTGCGGTCTTGTCGATCGTACGTTAACAAGTTAACTATGCGAAGACCAGGACGCAGTGCCAAGGCACTGCAGCTGTCGATCGTCAGTTGGGTCCGAACCCTACGGGAAACTGTAGGAAAATATTCAGAGGATAAAATACTGTAATGTCGCCGAAGTACAGATTTGCCAGCTCGAAAAGAAAGGAAGAAACGACAAGTTTATGCATATTTTCCCAACGAGAAAGCTATGCAAGTACAAATATTTCCTGAAACAGATACGTATGTGATCACATTTGGATTTAAGGACTGATTAAAGTTGTAAACAAGTAGTCCCTTCGGGGACATCCGATTAAAAGAAGTTGTAGACAAGTAGAAACATTGGCTTATTTTCTTCTTCTTAGCTGTTACAAATGGCAACTCGACTAAGCTCGAAAGTTCAGTCTGGTACAACTAGCGGATGATGGGGGTTTGACAGCAATTTACCTGGCTATATATTGTGATTTGTGAAAGAGTGCAAGCAAGATATGCAGAAAAGGAAATATGCTCACAAGATGTTACAATGTTGTTTTCCGAAAACAATGAATTGTACGGAATATGAGCAGTTTTCCATATATTGTATTTCAGCAATACAATAGATAAAACACTTCTGCTTCGGTACACCCCCCTTAAATACATCAAGGGCTGAGATTCACCCATACCCCTTCGCTGCCAGGGGCACGACCGTCATAAGTAAAAAAAATTGCCCCCGCGCGTCGGCGGCGATACCCAGCAGCGCCCGTGTATCTGGCGGCTGCGGGGCCGAGCAACGCTTAGCAATCGTGAGGCGCAAGCCGAAGCGATTAGCGGCCGTGAGGGCGTGTTTTTTTTAAAAAATGTCGGCGCTGACCGATGGGGCGTACGTGTGGACGTGGCGCGGACGGCCGTGTTGTCGTGCATTAACTGCTTTGCAGTTTTGGTGGCGCATCTGACGCCGGCCTTTCGCGGTAGATCTCGTGCCGCCCTCCGCTGCGCAGCGTCGCAGCGGCGGCGCTGCCGCCCGGCATAATGATAACCTCGTAGTCCGCGCCGTCCACTACCGCGCGTGCAGCGGCCAGGCGCTGCCGCCCGACCTTCCGCCTCGGGCGGCGATTAGCGTGACCGGTCGGATTTGCCGCCGCTGCGGCGGCCGTCCGCCGCGGCACCGCGCTTCCTGCGCGCTGGAGTCCTCGCGCCTTCCCACGCCACCGATCCCTACTTTGCCGCGCGCGCCTTTCGCCGCCGCTGCCTCGCTTTCTACGCCGCGCCATGATCGCGCGTGCCGCCACCGCCGCCTCTCCTCGGGCGCACGCCACCGACGGCTCGCCCGCCCACCTCCCTCCCCGCCCGTCTATAAAGGCGCGCCAGCCCTCACCATGCCGTGCCATCTCCCTCGCCCGCCCATCTCCTTCCTCTCCTCACCGCCCATCTCCCTCTCCTCGCCCGGCAATGTATTCCAGCGACTCCGGCGGTAGCGTGGCGACCGGCGTCGCCGTCACGAGCCTCACCATCGGCGACCACGGAGCTTATGGCCCGATGCGGCGTCTTTGGTGCCGCCGGCGATAAGGTGCCGGGGCCATGGCGGATCCGGGCGAACGGCATCCCCACCATGGGACCGCCGCCGACGAGGGAGCAGCTCTGCGCGTTCCCTGGCGGCCGGTACAACCGGACGGCCCGACCCAGATTCTGGCGCGGGAAGAACTTCGACATAGTTCTCGGCGCATTTAGGGACGCGGCGGCCGGCCGCATCGTCGGGGACATAACCGGCGAGGCCGGCATGTCCCGTCATCGCCGCGGCCACGGCCCACCTCCAGCCGCCCCCACTGCCCGGCACAGGCGCCCCCCGGCTGGTCGAAATCCGCCGGCGCGAGCGCCCTCGCGCAAGCGGAGACCCGACGACACGCCGGGCTACTGTGCTGGCCGGTCGGCGGAAGAGGAGGCGGTGATGGCGGCGGTCGTGAGGAACGAGGCGGTGGCGGCCATAGCGCGGCAGGAGCGAAAGCGCAAGAAGATAACTGGTGGGATTTGACGGACGACGACGCAGCGATGGCGGCGACAGCGGTGAAGGAGACGGCGGTATGGCGCCGGTCATCGACCTCACCGGGCGCCAAATGACGGCAGTAGTCTAGTTTTAGGGTTTTTTTATTGAAATTTCGGTCTAAGTTATTTAAATTGCGGTCTAAGTTTTAGTGCTCGGTTATGTTTAGGGTTATGTAAAATAATTTGAATTTCAGGAAAAAAATCCGTATGTTTAACTTCATGTTAGTCATGCAACTTAAAAAAATAAACGGAAACATGAATTTCATGTATCCTACTGATGATGTTGGAACACTATAAATAAATGTGGGTATATTTGAAGGCTGTCGGAAAAAAACTATTGATGATGTTTTGGAACACTATAAACTCCGGAGAAGGAGGCCAATTTTTCGACATATTCGGAATGACCTCAACTTTTGCAAGTGAGTTGGTATGACCACCCCCACAGTCAATACAAGATTTGAACGTATTTGGACATGAAAAACATGTTGCGTCACGTCCGGGGGTGTGGTATGTGGTGTTTTCATCGAAAAAATTATAGTAAATTCATAAAGTAAAAAAACCAGAAAACTTGTCATGCATCCTAGTGATGATGGTGGAACACTATGGAAAAATTTGAGGTAATTATAAGGATTTCGAAAAAAAATTGAGTTGGTATGGTCACCCTGAAATTCAATCCAAGAATTGAACGTATTTGAACACCAAAAACTTGTTGTGTCACGTTCGGGGTGTGCTATGTGCTGTTTTGACCTAAAAATTTATAAAACATTCATAAAGTGATAAAAAATATTTAAAACTTGGCATGCATCCTAGTGATGATGGTGGAACACTATAAAACAATTATAGAAGGCAAAAAAATAGTGATGCAAAAAAAATAAGCCCACCTGTGCTTGCACGCCGCAACTGCGCTTAATCGGTCCGGCCCGATCAAGCCGGGTGGCGAAAGGGCTTGCAGCACAGGCCAACGGGGAAATGGCGGGGCGGGGCGGGAATCAGAGGAGTTCGACATGGTGGTGGCAGCTTGGTATATAAGCCGGTTCTTGGCGTGGATTCGTGAGGCGAGGTGGGACTAAACTTTAGTCCTCACCTCGCCGACCCTGCCTCAAGACCGCGCACACTCAATGGGCGGCCCAGGCGCGCCGTCGAACACGATCCTTTGAGCCGTCGCGCCTGATCAAGACTTTTGTTTTGTTTTTTAAAAATAGTATTAAGTTTTGTAGTTATTTATGCCTGGCTTATAGTATAAATAAATTCTATAATTAAAAAAATACATATGTAATATAGAATTGTTAACTATATTTATTATAATAATAATGAGGTGTTTATTAAAATTTATACGAAAAACTAATGAGTTTTTTATAATTAATTGCTAAAACAATAATGAGTTTTTTGATAATTAATTTATAATCAGTTTTTTTGTAATGAATATTTTAATCAGTTATTTGTGTAGATTAGTAATTACATTTTTAATATTTATGTAATGTTAATTAATGTCTAAAAAATATTTCAAATATATGCAAAGTTTAGTACTGTAATGTGTTGCATTAACGGCTAAATGTGTTTGCATAATAATAATGCGTTGTTTTTTTAATTTATAAGTAAGAATAATGAGTTTTTTATTACAATTTATCGGTAAAAATAATCTGTATATGATTATTTTTTATGAGTTTTGTGTTAATTCATAACATTTTGCAGCTTATTAAAAAATATTAATTAGTTTATTGATATAACTAATAATTTGGAAACGACCGTTCATAAAAAACTCTACTTCACATAGAATTTATTAAGTAGTTAAATTTAAAAAAGTACTTAATACAGAATTTATTAAGTAATTATATTAAAAGAGTACTTAATAGGGAATTAATTTCGTGTTGACATTATACATATGAAAAATTTACTATTGTTATTTCTCTTGTGAGTTGTGAGCTGATATTAAAAATAAGATAGTAATAATGTCGGTTGACTTTAACTGACATTATTACTATCTTATTTAATAAATATCTTAAAGGCGGCTATATAAGCCAGTCCTGGCGTCCCTCGGCGTGCGAGGTGGGACTAAAAAAGTGCCCCTTCCACCTCCCCCGCGTCGTGAATAGTAGAAAAAAAATAATGATGAAAAAATAAGTCCATCTGTGCTTGCACGCCGCAACTGCACTTAATTGGTCCGACCCGATCAAGCCGGGTGGCGAAAGGGCCGGCCTTCGGCTTCTGACGGCCTGCCTGCAGGCCTCTGAGGCAGTGGCGGCGCGGGGCGGGAATCAGAGGAGTTCGAAACGGTGGTGGGAGCTTGGTATATAAGTCGGTCGCGGCGTCGTTCGTGAGGCGGTGGGACTAAACTTTAGTCCTCACCCCTGCCGACCTCGCCTCAAGACTGCACAAGACACTCAATGGGCGGCCAGTGGCGCCGTCAGGCATAGTCACTGGGCCGCCGCGCACAGTCAATACTTTCTATTTGTTTTTTAAAAAATAGTATTAAGTTTTTTAGTTATTTATGCCTGGCTTATAGTATAAAGAAATTCTATAATTAATAAAAAACCATACGTAATATAGAATTGTTAACTATATTTATTATAAAAATAATGAGTTGTTTATTAAAATTTATACGAAAAACTAATGAGTTTTTTATAATTAATTGCTAAAACAATAATGATAATGAGTTTTTTGTATAGATTAGTAATTACATTTTTAATATTTATGTGATGTTAATTAATCTCTAATTTTTAAAAAAAATATATGCAAAGTTTAGTACTGTAATGTGTTGCATTAACGGCTAAATGTGTTTACATAATAATAATGCGTTGTTTTTGAAATTTATAAGTAGGAATAATAAATTTTTTGTAATGTGTTTTCGGTGCGTTTGACGGAGAAAACCATAGGAAATTCATACGGTGCCGGAAAATTATGAAAACTTGCGGGCATGCTGGCCCTGGCGATGAGTGCGTGTGGAAAAAGTTAGGGGTCCACCGGCTGAGTGAGAAAAGAGAACGCAGTACGGGGCTGACATCGTTCATATCCGATCAGTGCCGGTTGCATGGGTGGTACGAAGTGGCACGCACGGAACGTCACCCAAATTTGGGATGCAGTGGGCATGCCCATCTTAGGGCCCCATGCAAAAGTTGAACGAATTCGGACACCAAACGCACGTTGCGTCACGCCCGGTCAGTGTTTTCGGTGTGTTTGACGGAGAAAATCATAGGAAATTCATACTGTGCCGGAAAATTATGAAAACTTGCAGGCATGCTGGCCCTGGCGATGAGTGCGTGTGGAAAAAGTTAGGGTCCACCGACTGAGTGAGAAAAGAGAACGCAAGACGGGCTGACATCGTTCATATCCGATCGATGCCGGTTGCATGGGTGGTCGGGCGGCACGCACGTAAACGTCACCCAAATTTGGGATGCGATGGGCATGCCCATCTTAGGGCCCCACGCAAAAGTTGAGCAATTCGGACACCAACGACGCGTTGCGTCACGCCCGGTCAGTGTTTTCGGTGCGTTTGACGGAGAAAACCATAGGAAATTCATACGGTGCCGGAAAATTATGAAAACTTGCAGGCATGCTGGCCCTGGCGATGAGTGCGTGTGGAAAAAGTTAGGGGTCCATCAGCTGAGTCAGAAAAGAGAACGCAGTACGGGGCTGACATCGTTCATATCCGATCAGTGCCGGTTGCATGGGTGATACGAGGTGGCACGCACGGAACATCACCCAAATTTGGGATGCAGTGGGCATGCCCATCTTAGGGCCCCACGCAAAAGTTGAGCAATTCGGACACCAAGCGACGTTGCGTCACGCCCGGTCAGTGTTTTCGGTGCGTTTGACGGAGAAAACCATAGGAAATTCATACAGTGCCGGAAAATTATGAAAACTTGCAGACATGCTGGCCCTGGCGATGAGTGCGTGTGGAAAAAGTTAGGTGCCGACCGGCTGAGTCAGAAAAGAGAACGCAGTACGGGGATAACATCGTTCATATCCGTTCAGTGCCGGTTGCATGGGTGGTACAAGGTGGCACGCACGGAACGTCACCCAAATTTGGGATGCAGTGGGCATGCCCATCTCAGGGCCCCACACAAAAGTTGAACAAATTCGGACACCAAACGCACGTTGCGTCACGCCCGGTCAGTGTTTTCGGTGCGTTTGACGGAGAAAACCATAGGAAATTCATACGGTGCCGGAAAATTATGAAAACTTGCAGGCATGCTGGCCCTGGCGATGAGTGCGTGTGGAAAAAGTTAGGGGTCCACCGGCTGAGTGAGAAAAGAGAACGCAGTACGGGGCTGACATCGTTCATATCCGATCAGTGCCGGTTGCATGGGTGGTACGAGGTGGCACGCACGAAATGTCACCCAAATTTGGGATGCAGTGGGCATGCCCATCTTAGGCCCCACGCAAAATTTGAACGAATTCGGACACCAAACGCACGTTGCGTCACGCCCGGTCAGTGTTTTCGGTGCGTCTGACGGAGAAAACCATAGGAAATTCATACGGTGCCGGAAATTTAAGAAAACTTGCAGGCATGCTGACCCTGGCGATGAGTGCGTGTGGAAAAAGTTAGGGGTCCACCGGCTGAGTCAGAAAAGAGAACGCAGTACGGGGCTGACATCGTACATATCTGATCAGTGCCGGTTGCACGGGTGGTACGAGGTGGCACGCACGGAACGTCACCCAAATTTGGGATGCAGTGGGCATGCCCATCTTAGGGCCCCACGTAAAAGTTGAACGAATTCAGACACCAAACACACGTTGCGTCACGCCCGGTCAATGTTTTCGGTGCGTTTGACGGGGAAAACCATAGGAAATTCCTACGGTGCCGGAAAATTATGAAAACTTGCAGGTATGCTGGCCCTGGCGATGAGTGCGTGTGAAAAAAGTTAGGGGTCCACCGGCTGAGTCAGAAAAGAAAACGCAGTTCGTTCATATCCGATCAGTGCCGGGTGCATGGGTGGTACGAGGTGGCCGCACGGAACGTCACCCAAATTTGGGATGCAGTGGGCATGCCCATCTTAAGGCCCCACGCAAAAGTTGAACGAATTCGGACACCAAACGCACGTTGCGTCATGCCCGGTCAGTGTTTTCGGTGCGTTTGACGGAGAAAATCATAGGAAATTCATACGGTGCCGGAAATTTATGAAAACTTGCAGGCATGCTGGCCTTGGCGATGAGTGCGTGTAGAAAAAGTTAGGGGTCCACCGGCTGAGTTAGAAAAGAAAACCATAGGAAATTCAAACCATAGGAAAATTATGAATGTTGCATTAAAAAAATGCATTAATATTTTCTGTCATTAAAAAAAACATCAGAGATAATGGCTCTCTTTTTGAAGAAAATGCATGATCCATGTGAACCTTCACAAGCTCAGAGCAGGTGAAGACTCACATCGATCCTGCATATCCTCCAAATAGAGTCCCACAAACTGAGATGTTTGTGCATAGACAAAAATAAAATTATATAAAGGAGTGAACAGCGCGCCGGCTTAGCGATGTGGTATTAATCTGAAATGTTAAAGTAGAATGCATGTTTTTAATAAATGCATCATGGGCCAGCCGGCGGTTGTTATACGGGACGGGCGAAGTGGCCCACTATGGCGTGACCACGTATATGACGCCGTACGTGCGTGCATGGCTTGGAAACCACGCCGCCATTACCTTGCCCCAGGACCGCCTAACCCCGCCGCCTCCACGCACGCCCTCCCCCCGATCCGACGGTCACTCCGCCGTGGCCGTCCCAACTCCCGTCCACCCGGCTGGCCCGACGGCGCCTGATCCGGCATCTACGCGGCGTGACTTGGATCTCAGTTCGGCCGTGCCGTCTCGGCAAAGTCGCCCGCACCTAAACCCTAGGGCGGGCCGTCGGCCGGTCTTGGTGTGGGCAGAGGCGTCTGGCTGCCACGACTAACCCACACCGGGTGGGGTTAGGCAACGTGGGCTGCCGGTGCACGTCGAGACGCCGTAAGGTCTGGTATTAAACCTTCACTTATGTAATGTTTTTTGAATCTCGTAACTAGTTAGTTAACTGTCATCTTATTTAGAATGCAAGAATTGTGAGATGTGTACTGCTCGGTTGAGAAGTGGTGCGAATTGGTGGGAAAATTCACACCCAGACAGCGCATGATGTTACGTGGCACAAATTTGGACAGTATGTTGAGAATTCCTTCAGTGAAAATGAGGAAAAATTTATTGTAATTTATGATTACAACGTATGATAGTAGTAGAAAGCGATTTATTATTCGGCCAAATACTGACGGCATCAGTGTGCTTAATGATGATGTTTATGACATATTCGGGCTACGTAACGAGGGTGATAATGTCAGTAGCATGATAGCAACAGTACAACTAGATGCCAAAAAAAATTGTTCCGAATCGGTTTCTAGACAAAAGAATAGGCCTAATCCTCATCGATGAGTTGATAAAAAATATTGTTGATACTCAGTCATATGATGATGATTTTGTGAGAAGGGCCGTCTTGGTTCTTATGGGTACAGTCTTAGCACCACAATCTACCAAGTTTGTTCCTTATCGTTATTACAAAATGGTGGAGGACGTGAACGCTATCAAGTCATACAATTGGAACGATTTCACATTGGGTGTGTGCATGGATGCTATTAAAAAATCAGTCAAAGATCTTGAAAAATTCAAGTGGCCTATCGAGAACTTGGCTCTTATTCAGGTACAAGTCATTTCGTAATAGTTGTATGTACTTATAATTTTTATGTGATCTATGTGTCTGACTAGTTGTGTTTACTATCATGCAGTATATATACTGGGAAAAAGTTGAGCTAATTGGTGTGGATACATTTGATCCTTTGTCTCGTGAATACCAACTAATGCTTAACTGGCCAGAAACGGAAGGGAAAAAGCGAGACGACTATGACAACATGCACGGGCGTGGCACCGGCAATGTGAGTCAATAAGTACAGTCCTTATTGGTTGCACATAGTAATTAAGTATATTTGTTCTTTAATTTTTTTTTTTGTTGTACAGATTGAAAACTGCGTTAGCGAAGAGTCTGAGCGATGCTAAGGTAGCACGTGAAGGACTGTCCCAGGAGGAAGAAAGCGAAGAAACCTAAGCGGAAAGGTGGTTGCAGGAGTAGAAAGCCAAGCACGTCCAGCGGTTTAAATCGAACACGACTTATAGTATGGACCGTGTGATGACATACATAAAGCTGCTTCACAAGGAGGTTCTCAATATACCCGAAAGATGTGCACAGGTAATTTAGAAGTTGTATTGAACATGTTTTAATTGTTCAACTACTTATTGTGTTTCATTTGTGTTTGCAGATGGTAATGAGGAAAGGTTGAACATGGAAGGTGTGCTGTACAAACCCAATAAGAGGGACAACAATGACGAATTTGATAAGTAGGTGAAGGAGTTGAGATGGAGAATGGCCAGTACAAGTCATCAAAATGTTGGCCAGATATTGATTCACCTACCGATGTAAAGATAGGAACATCTTTCACTAGTATCAATGCTACATCTGTGCCCGTTGATGACACGGGTGTTCCGGCGACGACACCGGGTAAAGGTGAAGCTACTGATCCTTTCATTATAGACGATAATGGATACTCTCCATCTTCGGCATCAACTGTACGTACAAAAGAGTTTCCGTCTATGTCCCGAACCCCGCAGAATGCTGATATTTCTGGTGAGTCTATGGATGCTTTGTCACCAACAAAGTCCGAAGACACGTTCGAGAGTTGCCCGGCAGAGAGCAACATAGGTAATGATGAAGGCAGTCAGGAAAATGATGGTAAGCGCAAAAGAAAAAAAATCGAAATATTGCCAATCCCCCTACGACATTCTCATTACCCGCAAGAAACGTGTTAAAAAAAGTAAGTCAAGTACTACTTTGTAATTCATTCACGCGTTTTGTAAATTTTTTATTATTTTTAATGACTGCAGCTGCATTGTTTTAGATCTGTTTGCATCGTCATCACAATCAATTCTAGCAAGTTTTCTTAATATGACTCCGGATCACATAGAGGCAGCCAGAGTTTTTGTTGAGACTCTCGCATCGACAAAGAAGCATGCACACCGAACCATGGTCGATATGCCGCCACCAGATGGGGACATATGCACGCCAGCTATGCTTCATGATGTCCTCACGATTAAATGGTTGAATGGCGCTGTAAGTATGAGTTTGGTTTTAACAAAACTCTCATTTGTACTTCACAACTTGATACAAATTTTTTGTTTATGTATGCAGATCATCAATGCATATTGTAAACACCTACAATACTGTGATTTTTCTGATCATTACATATCAACAACGTGGTTCCCCAAATTTATGTTGAGTAGGGCAAGGGGAAAGACCAAGTCAGTAAATGATTTAGACTCAGAACTTGTTACAAAGAAAACAAAAGTCATCGCAAGAGTAATGGATGAGTATTTTAGACGGGACAAGGTATTGCTTTCATATTTATTTGTTTTTATTAGTCATTACTATTTAATTGCACTAATGTCATTTGATTACTATGTAGGCGTATTTTCCTATGCACGTTAATGATAATCATTGGATAACCATAGTAATGCACACCGTCAAGGAGGAGTTTCAAGTTCTTGACTCAAATTCTAAAGGCGCAATTAGCCAAAGAATTCGCAATATGATTGCCACCCTGGTACGCTATAACTTTCACACTCGTATTCAGAAAAATATTGAGTCATACATTAAATTCTGGTTTTGTTAATTTGTTTCAGAGAGCTGAAATTTCTAAGGATATTATGGAGGCCAACTCAACTCTTGAATCAAATAAATTTCCAGATGTCGCATCGTGGCCAATTAATGAGTATAAAATGCCGAGACAAAAAGATGGGTAAGTTAAATGAGTATAAGCAAGTGCATGATATATCGTAAGCTGATCACACATGTTTATTGCAGAGTGTCTTGTGGACTTTTTGTGATGTGGTGCATAAAATCTTTGGGGACGGAGATTGCTGGACACATGAATTTGACCATGAAGAGATTAATGAGTCAAGGCCACGTATTGTCGCGGAAATCATTTTTTCTGAGGTGAACAAATTAGATAAGGTCAAGATGAAAATTGTTAAAATCATGGACAAGGAATAGGTATTAGCATCGGTAGGGTTTTAGTCCCGTAGAAGGTTTCCCTATCGGTGTTCGATACTTTGATCGATTGTAATCCGACATGGCACTTGGATAGATTTCGACAATTTTTCACGTTTTATTTATCGCTTTTATGTGAGACTAAATATTTAAATGCGTGTGGGCAAGTAATATTATTGCTGTCCGAAAATGTATCAGTTTGCGGCTGCGATGTTATATGTACTTTTGTTGTTTCAACTCGCGGCGGTCATTTATTTAATAAAAAATATCCCCGCCGTCCTGACTTGGCGCGATGTGGACAAAACCTGCACAATTTCCCACGTCGATTGTGGTGGCAGCAGCGGCGCTAGATCCGATAATATCCCAGCCCAGCCCGTGCGGTCACCGACAGCCGAGGCAGTGGCGGGCCCGCGCACTCCAGCTACTGCGGGTTGGTGCGATTCGCCGTGCGCCACGCGCGGGAATGCTAGCCCAGCAGCCGACCGACCGACAACCGCGCACCCGGTGGCACACGTCTCGTCCCGCCCCACCTAGCGGGCACATGCAACGATCCAAGGGGGAATATGGCGATCTGACGGCTCATAAATGACGCGCGTCGGGCGCGTGGGCGGATGGGGCGCTGGCGGCGTTGTGGCGACTAGGTTTTGTCCCACCTCGCCCGCGGAGACACGCGCCGACCGGTTTATATACCCGCGTCGTCGCCTTCTCACAGCCTCGCTAGACAACACTAATGAATGCCGTGTTGTACGTCGTGGCCTCCCCGCTCGGCGCCCGAAAGTCCTCCCAGGAAGGCAATTGTAGTATATTGTCCGTGCGCCCGCCCGGCCACGGAGTGGCCTTTTTTTCAAAAAAAAAAATCACATGCATTAAATTTTTTAAATGTTAATCAGTTGACAAATTCATGTTTCACACATAATAATAAAAATTGCATGTCTCATAACATCGAACAAGGTGGCATAAAGATTAACTCAAACTGCCATGTCTCTTATGCTTAAACAAATAAACTGAAAGTGCATGTGCCTTCCATCGAACAAGGTGGCTTAAAGAATAAACTCAAAGTGCCATGTCTCTTATCCTTAAACAAATAAACTAAAATTACCAGTTCCTTCAATTGATTATGAATACTTCATCTTTATGCCCTGTTCCTACATAATAAATTGTAAACAACTCATCAGACAATTGTAAAGAGAGAAACCAAAAATAATTAAAATAATGTAAAACTTACTTTTCATTCTCAGGGCACGTTTGCCGTCTATGCCCCTCTTTCTTACAAATGCCACAAAGAGGACCGGGTTTTTTCTCAGAAAATGATTTTGGTCTTCCATTTTTTGTAACATTTGGATCTTTCTTTGCCCGCCCTGTCATGCTCTGTTTAGGGGCGCCCTTCGTGGAAACTTTCACGGGATCACCTATGACATCAACATGTTGTTCCGGCTGACGTGGCTCTTCATGCACATTTCTTCTACTACCAACATCATTTTCGGGGACCTTTTTCTTCGCTATTATATTATGCAGACACTGCATCAACTCATCAAAGACGAATGGATCATTTGAAGCAACATGAAAAGCTTCAGCTCCTGTTATACTGAGTTGACTATAGGGAGTACGCTGCTCTTCCCCGGTCCAACCCCAGCCCAACATGTCACTCTTCCGCTGTGCAGGCAACCCACCTCTCGCAACTTTCGACATCCTCTTAAGGATGCAACACTTAGGTATTTTAGATATTTTCAGATGAACCAACACATACAGAATATGTTTGCAAGGCAATCCTTTCCGAAGCATTCGTCCACAACTGCAGTCTATCGTATTCTCAAAGTTTTCAGCTTGATAATTCACGCTGAACTGAAATTTGCGGTTATTTCTCCATGTCATGATGAAGGTGTGGCAGTCAACTCCCACTAGCGTCTCAAAAATCTCAAGCTCTCCCATCTTCTTCAGATCTTGTTGAAGAATATAAAAATTGGAATGAGTGAATACTTCGCAGCATGCTTCTCAATATCCTTATATTACATGTGGATGATGGTGGCGAAGACTGACTTGAAACACAGTCATCATGCGCCTCGTTCTCACGTAGTCGAACTATGCAATTCTCATAATGCACAACTAGGTCAACAATAGTCATACCGCCGTCCAGGTGAAGGTGAAGACAAGAGTTAAGGCTTTCACTCCTCTGATTACTGCGCATACCCAGAAAAAAACCATCTGACAAATATGATGTTGCCCACAGACTCCTCTTCCTGTACATCCTACTCAGCCACTCTTACATTTTATCGGTCTTGCATTTATTTAACGAAAGCGTGCCATCTCGCCTCAAAGTTAGGCTGGAGAGGTGGAGTAGTACAAGAGTGACCTGAACTCATTTAGCGATTTGTAATTAAGGTGCTTCGCATGTTTTTTCCACGTGCCATGAGCGAGACGGTGCAACACATCAACCAAAACCAACCGAATAGCTTCGTATCATTGCAGCGTCTCCATCTGTGATGATTGACCTTGGCTTTTTCGACAATTGGCCTTCAGGAATGTCTGGAGCAGCCACACGTACGTTGCTTCGGTCTCGTCGGACACAATGGCACAACCGAAAACTGTGGTGCAACGGTGGTTATTTACACCAACAAAGAGGATGAACGGCATACCATATCTGTTCATCTTATACGTGCTATCGAACACAGTCACATCTCCATACAACCGATAGTCCCGCTTGTTGTGCATCGCACGAACATGCTCTTCAAACGGCCCTCCTTATCGAGCACATACTCAAAGAAAAAGTCTGGATCCTTCTCCTTTACGCTCCTCATAATACCGATTGCTGTGTTAGCATCACCCTTCACAATCAACTTCATTTTTCTCGGCAACATAGGTTGTACACGTCTCGTCTCGAAACCCACACTTATCATACGAGCCATACCTGCTAATAAAGTTGTCGACGATGATATGCTTTCGATCCCAGCTCCTTCCATCGCCAAGATCTCAGCTATCTGGTGATCTCCCATCACTCGATGTGACCGTAGAAATACCACCTCATCTGGTCTAGCCAACAAATGGTTGTGATCATCCATAAAAGCTGCCACGAACCAAACTCCACGTCCTTTGTCCAACTTCACGACTAAATGTGCGCCACACTCGCATCGAGTCTCAGGTCTTAGCCTGCGGGTACGGCCCTTCGGGTTTAAAAATTTACTAAGACATTTTCCTGCCCTCGAGCAAACGTATAGCCTATACCGAACAGTGGTTGAAAGTCCTTTTCCTCGTTTCACCTTATCTTTTCTGATACTGAATCCACGATCTTTGGCGTAGTTATTATAGAACATGTACGCCTCCCATTTGATGCAAATGTCATACCCATAACCTTCAACTGTGTCTCCAGTATGCGTTGCTTTGGATTTCAGCTTCCTCAATGTCCATATTAGCTCCATCTTCATGCTCATATCCATCATCACCACTCCAACCATCAAAGTTAGCCTATAATATTCCACATAAGCAAGTGTAAGTTGTCATTAACAAGTTTTTATTATTCAATGACATCTTAAATTTTGGACCGAACCTGGCTTATGTTATCCGCGAAAGATTCAACACCATGATTTGCCTCATTCTGGACGTCAATATCCTCCTGCACATAAAAAAATTGTATGCACATGTAAGTAACATATGGTTCTTCATCCGACGAAAAGAATGTACACGTCACTTACGTTTTCACTACAAGCACCCTCCTCATTCTTTTGAAAATCCTCCTCAAGTAAATTATCGTACGACGACCAGGATTCATTGTCGCTGCTATCATCACCATTCGTACGATCAACACTATCGCTACAATCCCACTCACTCGTGTCCAAAAACAGATCCGTAAATCCAGTTTCTTTATCCATTGAATGATCTCACAACCAACACTGCAATATTAAAATAAAAATTGATCTATCATTTTTAAATAAAATTAAATGTACTACGATCATACAGATGAGAACTTCTTATCTAACAAGTGATTGCACATAATTATTTACAGATACCATTTTTTTGACAAACTAGACGGCTTACATGGCATGCACGTGCACTTCGGCCGGCCTGGCGTGGCTGCGGACGGCGAGGACGTTCCTGGAGAGTTTGATCACGGAGTTGCGGGCGGCGACGGCATCCACGTAGGCCACGTCACCACGAAGACCTGCACGGAGGCGACATCACGTACGGCGGGCGACTCCAACAACGTCCGCGCCGGCCAGATCTCGGGTGAAGACGGGGAGAATGGTCGGCGATCGGCAGGGAAAGGCGGCGATCGGCCGGACGGGTAGACGTTGGAATTGGCAGCATGATCACGGCTAGATCGGCGGGGAAAGGCGGCGATCAACGGGTAAGGGCGGCGATCGGCTGGGCGGGGCGACGTTGGAATGGGCCACGTGATCAACGCAGGTCATGGATTATTTTTTTTCACGCGACGGGGAGAGGGTAGATGCGAGCCGGCCGTATCGGCTCGAGCCGTGCGCTTGGCTCTACCCGTATGGGCACGCCGCATACGGCGCGGGATACGTTAAGCACCATGTGCCCAAAATGCCCTTATACGTTAAGCGGGGGGGGGGGGGGTGTACCGAAGCAGTTCTCTAGATAAAATATGATGAACATAGCAGGCATGATAATCGGACCAACGGAAGTACTAAGAGCATCTACAACCGGACTAGACAAAGGTGAACCCCTAAACGTCCGCCAGCGTGTCCGGACGCGTCCGCCAGCCCGCCCCTCATCTGTCATGCAAACACATGCCCATAGATCATATAGCACACAACCAATTAATCTCCAATTCAGTAATTCAACAAACCAATATACTCCACGATTCAACCATTCAATACATGCCAAAAAAAATTCATCATCTCATACATAGGCAATACATGAATGAATCAATCGGCTCTCTTGTTGTGCACATTGATCTCCTTCCTCCCGTTGTCGAACCACTTCTTGTTTTCCTCATCCAAGAGGCTAGTATCCCGCGACATGATCCGGGAATCCTCCATGTCCCTCACAAGCCTCGGGTTCTCTTTCTCAAGCTCAATTGATTCCAATGTCTTCACCTTTTCAAGCTCCCATTTTGCCCATTTTTCTTGCTTCTCTATTTCTATTTTCTCCCTCTCAATCCTCAACCTCTCCTACAACCTCTGCCAGCCGAACAACAACCTCTTCCTTTGCACATCCAAGAAGAGCTTGTACCTCTTCTCCTCCTTCTTCTCCTTGGTGGAAACAATGTCTGTCCATGTGACGAACATTGTTCTTACCACACCATCACGCGCGGCCTTCTCCTTCTCCCACTTCTTTCCCATCACCCGCCGTTCCTCTTTGCCATGACCTCTTGCCCCCGCCCCCGCCCCTCCACTTGGGTCATCATGTCCATCCAATTCAATAAATTTATGGGGTCTTGAGCCATCGTTGTTCTTGATCTTCTAGGTGGAGTTCCTGAGCTCATGATAAGGGGTTTGCTACTTCGGTTTTCCAATCAATTTCAACCAACAACAGTACATAGTGAATGATTTTTTTCTCAATTTATTGGTACAAAGTGGCAGCCAACCCCATCTAGCAAACAACAATCACTCAAGATAATACAAGAAATGAAGCAAACAATACAAATAAGGACAATGTGAAGCAAGTCAAACTTTAGATGGCTGTGGATTCCAACACCACTTTGGTTTTGACCAACCACTTGTGCATAGAAACGGCAAAACTTGTTCATGAAATCTTGGATGGTGACCCATCTATGTTGGAAAGATCCCTCATTGCAGGTGGTATGGATAGGATAGTGACTGACTCCATATAGCGCTTGTGTTCATGATAATGTTTGTGGATTTCTCGCCAATACTTTGTGCCCTTTTACTCGGTTACACAAACATGATCCATCCTTGTGGCCAATCGAGCTTCACACAACAACACATCTTCATGGTTTGTGAATGTCGGTCCTCTTGCCTTTGGTACCTTCCTTTTTTAGTGCCCGAAGTTTGCCCAACATCAAATAAAAGGTCATTGGTATCAAGTAACAATGTGGAGCCTCTTGACCATAATTTATCATGTTCATCATGAATGTGTCCTAACAGATACATCACAATGAAACAATCATCCAAAAATTGATCCGACGAAGTGTCCTTCAATGCATCTTCCTTCTTCGCTGCTTTGAGGGCTCACTGTCAGGCGTGACGCTCTCTTCGGGGACGGTCTTCGCGTTGCTCACAACGGTCGGGGACCCCACAAACTCGATCGAGCCATCATCCATGGCAGTAGGGGATGTTGTAGTGGACGTCAACGTCTAGGACTGCGACATGGACGAGGAGCAAGGGTGGAGGAGGTCGATGAATCATCGATAAAAGAGAGGGCAGACGACTTGGTGAACTTGCTCCATTTGGAGTGATTTGGAGTAGGTCCATGTTGGGGAACGTAGTAATTTCAAAAATTTCCTACGCACACGCAAGATCATGGTGATGCATAGCAACGAGAGGGGAAGTGTATCTTCATACCCTTGAAGATCGTTAAGCGGAAGCGTTTATCGACGCGGTTGATGTAGTCGTACCTCTTCACGATCCGACCGATCCAAGTACCGAACGCACGGCACCTCCGAGTTATGCACACGTTCAGCTCGATGACGTCCTCGCCTTCTCGATCCAGCAAGACGGGCGAAGTAGTAGATGAGTTCCGGCAACGACGGCGTGGTAGCGGTGTTGGTGAAGAACAATCTCCGCAGGCTTCGCCTAAGCACTACGGAAACTATGACGGAGGATAAACTAGAGGGACGGGGTTGTCGGCTGCGGCTTGGTGTTTCTTGATCTTTCTTTGGTGCTAGCCCTGCCCTCTATTTATATGTTGAGCCTTGGGGTCAAAACTTGGAGTAAAGCCTCCACAAAGTCGGTTTCACCCGAAAGGCAAGAGTCCTTCTCGGACTCCGGGGCGAACGCCAGGTTCCGGCGTCTGGACCTGCACGCCGAGACCCTCGCGTCGGCCTCGGACTCCATAAAACTTTCTTTTGCGCTTTCCAAAAACCTTGTGGGCTTTCCCCTTTGGCCCAGATAACGTGTTCCTGTACCCAAACATTTCGGGAAACATCCGGAACCCCTTCCGGTGAATTCCGGAACCCTTCCGGAGATCAAACACTATTATCCCATATATCAAACTTTATCTCCGGACCATTCCGAGTTCCTCGTCATGTCCATGATCTCATCCGAGACTCGAACAACATTCGGTTACCAACATACATAACTCATATAATACTATATAAATCAGCGAAAGCGTTAAGCGTGCGGACCCTACGGGTTCGAGAACTATGTAGACATGACCGAGACACGTCTCCGGTCAATAACCAATAGCGGGACCTGGATGCCCATATTGGCTCCCACATATTCTACGAAGATCTTTATCGGTCAAACCGCATAACAACATATGTTGTTCCCTTTTTCATCGGTATGTTACTTGCTCGAGATTCGATCGTCGGTATCTCAATACCTAGTTCAATCTCGTTACCGGCAAGTCTCTTTACTGCTACGTAATGCATCATTCCGTAACTAACTCATTAGTTACACCGCTTGCAAGGCTTATAGTGATGTGCATTACCGAGAGGGCCCAGAGATACCTCTCCGACAATCGGAGTGACAAAACCTAATCTCGAAATACGCCAACTCAACATGTACCTTTGGAGACACCTGTAGAGCTCCTTTATAATCACCCAGTTACGTTATGACGTTTGGTAGCACACAAAGTGTTCCTCCGGTAAACGGGAGTTGCATAATCTCATAGTTGTAGGAACATGTATAAGTCATGAAAAAAGCAACAGCAACATACTAAACGATCAAGTGCTAAGCTAACGGAATGGGTCATGTCAATCACATCATTCTACTGATGATGTGATCCTGTTAATCAAATGGCAACTCATGTCTATGGTTAGGAAACATAACCATCTTTGATTAATGAGCTAGTCTAGTAGAGGCATACTAGTGACACTAAGTTTGTCTATGTATTCACACATGTATTATGTTTCCGGTTAATACAATTCTAGCATGAATAATAAACATTTATCATGAAATAAGGAAATAAATAATAACTTTATTATTGCCTCTAAGGCATATTTCCTTCAGTCTCCCACTTGCACTAGAGTCAATAATCTAGTTCTCATCGCCATGTTATTTAACACCAATATTCATATCTGTATATGATTAACACCCATAGTTCACATCGTCATGTGACCAACACCCAAAGGGTTTACTAGAGTCAATAATCTAGTTCACATCGCTATGTGATTAACACCCAAAGAGTACTAAGGTGTGATCATGTTTTGCTCGTGAGAAAAGCTTAGTCAACGGGTCTGTCATATTCAGAGCCGTATGTATTTTGCAAATATTCTATGTCTACAATGCTCTGCACGGAGCTACTATAGCTAATTGCTCCCACTTTCAATATGTATCCAGATTGAGACTTATAGTCATCTGGATTGGTGTAAAAGCTTGCACTGTTGTAACTCTTTACGACGGGCTCTTTTATCACCTCCATAATCGAGAAATATGTCCTTAGTCCTCATTAAGGATATTCTTAACCGCTGTCCATTGATCTACTATTATATCAAAATTGTATTCCTTTGCCAAACTCAGAGCAAGGTATACAATAGGTCTGGTTCACAACATAGCATACTTTATAGAACCTATGACTGAGGCATAGGGAATGACTTTTCATTCTCTTTCTATTTTCTGCCGTGGTCGGGCTTCAAGTCTTACTCAATTTCACACCTTTTAACACAGGAAAGAAACTCTTTCTTTGAATGTTCCATTTTGAACTACTTCAAAATCTTGTCAAGGTATGTACTCATTGAAAAATTTATCAAGTGTCTTGATCTATCTCTATAGATCTTGATGCTCAATATGTAAGCAGCTTCACCGAGGTCCTTCTTTGAAAAACTCCTTTCAAATACTCCTTTATGCTTTGCAGAATAATTATACATTATTTCCGATCAACAATATGTCATTCACATATACTTATCGTAAATGCTTTGTAGTGCTCCCACTCACTTTCTTGTAAATACGAGGCTTCTCCAAAAGTCTCAGATAAAACCATATGCTTTGATCAACTCATCAAGCATATATTCCAACTCGAGATGCTTGCACGGTCCATAGATGGATCGCTGGAGCTTGCACATTTTGTTAGCACCTTTAGGATTGACAAAACCTTCTGGTTGCATCATATACAACTCTTCCTTAATAAATCCATTAAGGAATGCAGTTTTGACATCCATTTGCAAAATTTCATAAATGTGGCAATTGCTAACATGATTCGGACAGACTTTTAAGCATCGATACGAGTGAGAAAATCTCATTGTATTCAACACTTTGAACTTTGTCAAAAACCTTTTCGACAAGTCTAGCTTTGTAGATAGTAACACTACTATCATCGTCCGTCTTCCTCTTGAAGATCCATTTATTTTCTATGGCTTGCCGATCATCTGGCAAGTCAATTAAAGTTCACACTTTGTTCTCATACATGGATCCCATCTCGGATTTCATGGCCTTAAGCCATTTCGCGGAATCTGGGCTCATCATCGCTTCCTCATAGTTCGTAGGTTTGCCATGGTCAAGTAACATGACCTCCAGAATAGGATTACCATACCACTATGATGCGGATCTTACTCTGGTTGACCTACGAGGTTCGATAGTAACTTGATTTGAAGTTACATGATCATCATCATTAGCTTCCTCACTAATTGGTGTAGGAATCACTGGAACAGATTTCTGTGATGAACTACTTTCCAATAAGGGAGTTGGTACAATTACCTCATCAAGTTCTACTTTCCTCCCACTCACTTCTTTCGAGAGAAACTCCTTCTCTAGAAAGGGTCCATTCTTAGCAACGAATGTTTTGCCTTCAGATCTGTGATAGAAGGTGTACCCAACAGTTTCCTTTGGGTATTCTATGAAGACGCACTTCTCCGATTTGGGTTCGAGCTTATCAGGTTGAAAACCTTTTTCATATAAGCATCGCAACTCCAAACTTTAAGAAACGACAGCTTAGGTTTACTACTAAACCATAGTTCATACGGTGTCGTCTCAACGGATTTAGATGGTGCCCTATTTAAACGTGAATGCAGCTGTCTCTAATGCATAACCCCAAAATGATAGTGGTAAACCGATAAGAGACATCATAGATCACACAATATCTAGTAAAGTACGATTACGACGTTCGGACACACCATTACATTATGGTGTTCCAGGTGGCGTGAGTTGCGAAACTATTTCACATTGTTTCAAATGAAGACCAAACTCGTAACTCAAATATTCATCTCCACGATCAGATCGTAGAAACTTTATTTTTCTTGTTACGATGATTTTCCACTTCACTCTGAAATTCTTTGAACTTCTCAAATGTTTCAGACTTATGTTTCATCAAGTAGATATACCCATATCTGCCCAAATCATCTGTGAAGGTCAGAAAATAACGATACCCGCCACGAGCATCAACACTCATTGGATCGCATACATCGGTATGTATTATTTCCAACAAGTCAAGAGCTTCGTTCCATTGTTCCGGAGAATGGAGTTTTAGTCATCCTGCCCAAAAGGCACGGTTCGCAAGCATCAAATGATTCATAACCAAGTGATTTCAAAAATCCATCTTTATGGAGTTTCTTCATGCGCTTTACACCGATATGACCCAAACGGCAGTGCCACAAATAAGTTGCACTATCATTATTAACTTTGCATCTTTTGGCATCAATATTATGAATATGTGTATTATTACGATCGAGATCCAACAAACTATTTTCATTCGGTGTATGACCATTGAAGGTTTTATTCATGTAAACAGAACAACAATTATTCTTTGACTTTAAATGAATAACCGTATTGCAATAAACATGATCGAATCATATTCATGCTCAACGCAAACGCCAAATAACATTTATTTAGGTTTAACACTAATCGCGAAAATATAGGCAGTGTGCGATGATGATCATATCAATCTTGGAACCACTTCCAACACACATTGTCACTTCACCCTCAACTAGTCTCTGTTTATTCTGTAACTCCTGTTTCGAGTTACTAATCTTAGCAACCGAACAAGTATCAAATACTTAGGGGCTACTATAAACACTAGTAAGGCACACATCAATAACCTGTATATCAAATATACCCTTGTTCACTTTGCCATCCTTCTTATCCACCAAATATTCAGGGCATTTCCGCTTCCAGTGACCATTTCCTTTGCAGTGTAAGCACTCAGTTTCAGGCTTTGGTCCAGCTTTGGGCTTCTTCGCGGGACTGACAACTTGTTTGCCATTCTACTTGAAGTTTCCCTTTCCTTCCCTTTGCCCTTTTCTTGAAACTAGTGGTCTTGTCAATCATCAACACTTGATGCTCTTTCTTGATTTCTACCTTCGTCGATTTCAACATCACGAAGAGCTCGGGAATCGTTTTCGTCATCCCTTGCATACTATAGTTCATCACGAAGTTCTAGTAACTTAGTGATGGTGAGTAGATAATTTTGTCAATCACTATCTTTTCTGGAAGATTAACTCCCACTTGATTCAAGCGATTGAAGTACCCAGACAATCTGAGCACATGCTCACTAGTTGAGCGATTCTCCTCCATCTTTTAGCTATAGAACTTGTTGGAGACTTCATATCTCTCAACTCGGGTATTTGCTGGAAATATTAACTTCAACTCCTGGAACATCTCATATGGTCCATGACGTTCAAAACGTCTTTGAAGTCCCGATTCTAAGCCGTTTAAGCATGGTGCACTAAACTATCAAGTAGTCATCTTTTTGAGCTAGCCAAACGTTCGTAACGTCTGCATCTGCTCCTGCAATAGGTCTATCACCTAGCGGTGCATTAAGAACATAATTCTTCTGTGCAGCAATGAGGATAAACCTCAGATCACGGATCCAATCCGCATCATTTCTACTAACATTTTTCAACATAATTTTTCTCTATGAACATATCAAAATAAACATATGAAAGCAACAACGCGAGCTATTTATCTACAACATAATTTGCAAAATACTACCAGGACTAAGTTCACAATAAATTTAAGTTCAATTAATCATATTACTTAAGAACTCCCACTTAGACAGACATCCCTCTAGTCATCTAAGTGATCACGTGATCCAAATCAACTAAACCATGTCCGATCATCACGTGAGATGGAGTAGTTTTCAATGGTGAACATCACTATGTTGATCATATCTACTATATGATTCACGTTCGACCTTTCGGTCTCCGTGTTCCGAGGCCATATCTGTATATGCTAGGCTCGTCAAGTTTAACCTTAGTATTCCACGTGTGCAACTGTTTTGCACCCGTTGTATTTGAACATAGAGCCTATCACACCCCATCATCACGTGGTGTCTCAAAGACGAAGAACTTTCGCAACGGTGCATACTTAGGGAGAACACTTCTTGATAATTAGTGAGAGATCATCTTAAAATGCTACCGTCAATCAAAGCAAGATAAGATACATAAAGGATAAACATCACATGCAATCAATATAAGTGATGTGATATGGCCATCATCATCTTGTGCTTGTGATCTCCATCTCCGAAGCACCGTCGTGATCACCATCGTCACCGGCGCGACACCTTGATCTCCATCATAGCATTGTTGTCGTCTCGCCAATATTATGCTTCTACGACTATCGCTACCGCTTAGTCATAAAGTAAAGCATTACAGGGCGTTTGCATTTCATACAATAAAGCGACAACCATATGGCTCCTGCCAGTTTCCGATAACTTCGGTTACAAAACATGATCATCTCATACAATAAAATATAGCATCACGTCTTGACCATATCACATCACAACATGCCCTGCAAAAACAAGTTAGACGTCCTCTACTTTGTTGTTGCAAGTTTTACGTGGCTGCTACGGGCTGAGCAAGAACCGTTCTTACCTACGCATTAAAACCACAACAATAGTTCGTCAAGTTAGTGCTGTTTTAACCTTCGCAAGGATCGGGCGTAGCCACACTCGGTTCAACTAAAGTTGGAGAAACAGACACCCGCCAGCCACCTGTGTGCAAAGCACGTCGGTAGAACTAGTCTCGGCGTAAGCGTCTGGCGTAATGTCGGTCGGGCCGCTTCATCCAACAATACCGCCCGAACCAAAGTATGACATGCTGGTAAGCGGTATGACTTGTATCGCCCACAACTCACTTGTGTTCTACTCATGCATATAACATCTACGCATAAAACCTAGGCTCGGATGCCACTGTTGGGGAAACGTAGTAATTTCAAAAAAATTCATACGCACACGCAAGATCATGGTGATGCATAGCAACGAGAGGGGAAGTGTATCTTCATACCCTTGAAGATCGCTAAGCGGAAGCGTTTATCAACGCGGTTGATGTAGTCGTACGTCTTCACGATCCGACCGATCCAAGTACGGAACGCACGGCACCTCCGGGTTCTGCACACGTTCAGCTCGATGACGTCCTCGCCTTCTCGATCCAGCAAGACAGGCGAAGTAGTAGATGAGTTCCGGCAGCACGACGGCGTGGTGACGGTGTTGGTGAAGAACAATCTCCGCAGGGCTTCGCCTAAGCACTACGGAAACTATGACGGAGGATAAACTAGAGGGGACGGGGTTGCCGGCACATTGCTTGGTGTTTCTTGATCTTTCTTTGGTGCTAGCCCTGCCCCTCTATTTATATGTTGAGCCTTGGGGTCGAAACTTGGAGTAAAAGCCTCCACAAAGTCGGTTTCACCCGAAAGGCAAGAGTCCTTCTCGGACTCTAGGGCCAGACGCCAGGGTTCCCGGCGTCTGGACCCAGACGCGAGGGACCCTCGCGTCTGGCCCCTGGACTCCGCAAAACTTTTTTTGCGCTTTCCAAAAACCTTGTGGGCTTTCCCCTTTGGCTCAAATAACGTGTTCTTGTACCCAAACATTTCGGGAAACATCCGGAACCCCTTCCGGTGAATTCCGGAACTCTTCCGGAGATCAAACACTATTATCCCATATATCAAACTTTATCTCCGGACCATTCCGGAGTTCCTCGTCATGTCCATGATCTCATCCGGGACTCCGAACAACATTCGGTTACCAACATACATAACTCATATAATACTATATAAATCAGCGAAACGTTAAGCGTGCGGACCCTACGGGTTCGAGAACTATGTAGACATGACCGAGACACGTCTCCGGTCAATAACCAATAGCGGGACCTGGATGCCCATATTGGCTCCCACATATTCTACGAAGATCTTTATCGGTCAAACCGCATAACAACATACGTTGTTCCCTTTGTCATCGGTATGTTACTTGCTCGAGATTCGATCGTCAGTATCTCAATACCTAGTTCAATCTCGTTACCGGCAAGTCTCTTTACTCGTTACGTAATGCATCATTCCGTAACTAACTCATTAGTTACACTGCTTGCAAGGCTTACAGTGATGTGCATTACCGAGAGGGCCCAGAGATACCTCTCCGACAATTGGAGTGACAAAACCTAATCTCAAAATACGCCAACTCAACATGTACCTTTGGAGACACACCAGAGCTCCTTTATAATCACCCAGTTATGTTGTGACGTTTGGTAGCGCACAAAGTGTTCCTCCAGTAAACGGGAGTTGCATAATCTCATAGTTGTAGGAACATGTATAAGTCATGAAGAAAGCAATAGCAACATACTAAACGATCAAGTGCTAAGCTAACGGAATGGGTCATGTCAATCACATCATTCTACTAATGATGTGATCCTGTTAATCAAATGGCAACTCATGTCTATGGTTAGGAAACATAACCATCTTTGATTAATGAGCTAGTCTACTAGAGGCATATTAGTGACATTAAGTTTGTCTATGTATTCACACATGTATTATGTTTCCGGTTAATACAATTCTAGCATGAATAATAAACATTTATCATGAAATAAGGAAATAAATAATAACTTTATTATTGCCTCAAGGGCATATTTCCTTCAGTCTCCCACTTGCACTAGAGTCAATAATCTAGTTCTCATCGCCATGTTATTTAACACCAATATTCATATATGTATATGATTAACACCCATAGTTCACATCGTCATGTGACCAACACCCAAAGGGTTTACTAGAGTCAATAATCTAGTTCACATCGCTATGTGATTAACACCCAAAGAGTACTAAGGTGTGATCATGTTTTGCTCGTGAGAGAAGCTTAGTCAACGGTTCTGTCATATTCAGAGCCGTATGTATTTTGTAAATATTCTATGTCTACAATGCTCGCACTTGCGGAGCTACTATAGCTAATTGCTCCCACTTTCAATATGTATCCCGATTGAGACTTATAGTCATCTGGATTGGTGTAAAAGCTTGCACTGTTGTAACACTTTACGACGGGCTCTTTTATCACCTCCATAATCAAAAAATATGTCCTTAGTCCTCATTAAGGATATTCTTGACCGCTGTCCAGTGATCTACTATTAGATCAAAATTGTATTCCTTTGCCAAACTTAGAGCAAGGTATACAATAGGTGCAGTTCACAACATAGCATACTTTATAGAACCTATGGTCGAGGCATAGGGAATGACTTTTCATTCTCTTTCTATTTTCTGCCGTGGTCGGGCTTTGAGTCTTACTCAATTTCACACCTTGTAACACAGGAAAGAAACTCTTTCTTTGGTATTTCCATTTTGAACTACTTCAAAATCTTGTCAAGGTATGTACTCATTAAAAAATTTATCAAGCGTCTTGATCTATCTCTATAGATCTTGATGCTCAATATGTAAGCAGCTTCACCGAGGTCCTTCTTTGAAAAACTCCTTTCAAATACTCCTTTATGCTTTGCAGAATAATTATACATTATTTCCGATCAACAATATGTCATTCACATATACTTATCAGAAATACTGTAGTGCTCCCACTCACTTTCTTGTAAATACAGGCTTCTCCAAAAGTCTGTATAAAACCATATGCTTTGATCAACTCATCAAGCATATATTCCAACTCCGAGATGCTTGCACCAGTCCATAGATGGATCACTGGAGCTTGCACATTTTGTTAGCACCTTTAGGACTGACAAAACCTTCTGGTTGCATCATATACAACTCTTCTTTAATAAATCCATTAAGGAATGCAGTTTTGACATCCATTTGCAAAATTTCATAAATGTGGCAATTGCTAACATGATTCGGACAGACTTTTAAGCATCGATACGAGTGAGAAAATCTCATTGTATTCAACACTTTGAACTTTGTCAAAAACCTTTTTCGACAAGTCTAGCTTTGTAGATAGTAACACTACTATCATCGTCCGTCTTCCTCTTGAAGATCCATTTATTTTCTATGGCTTGCCGATCATCTGGCAAGTCAATTAAAGTTCACACTTTGTTCTCATACATGGATCCCATCTCGGATTTCATGGCCTTAAGCCATTTCGCGGAATCTGGGCTCATCATCGCTTCCTCATAGTTCGTAGGTTTGCCATGGTCAAGTAACATGACCTCCAGAATAGGATTACCATACCACTATGGTGCGGATCTTACTCTGGTTAACCTACGAGGTCCGATAGTAACTTGATTTGAAGTTACATGATCATCATCATTAGCTTCCTCACTAATTGGTGTAGGAATCACTGGAACATATTTCTGTGATGAACTACTTTCCAATAAGGGAGTTGGTACAATTACCTCATCAAGTTCTACATTCCTCCCACTCACTTCTTTCGAGAGAAACTCCTTCTCTAGAAAGGGTCCATTCTTAGCAACGAATGTTTTGCCTTCAGATCTGTGATAGAAGGTGTACCCAACAGTTTCCTTTGGGTATTCTATGAAGACGCACTTCTCCGATTTGGGTTCGAGCTTATCAGGTTGAAAACCTTTTCCATATAAGCATCGCAACTCCAAACTTTAAGAAACGACAGCTTAGGTTTACTGCTAAACCATAGTTCATATGGTGTCGTCTCAACGGATTTAGATGGTGCCCTATTTAAGCGTGAATGCATTGTCTCTAATGCATAACCCCAAAACGATAGTGGTAAACCGATAAGAGACATCATAGATCGCACCATATCTAGTAAAGTATGATTACGATGTTCAGACACACCATTACATTGTGGTGTTCCAGGTGGCGTGAGTCGCGAAACTATTTCACATTGTTTCAAATGAAGACCAAACTCGTAACTCAAATATTCATCTCCACGATCAGATCGTAGAAACTTTATTTTTCTTGTTACGATGATTTTCCACTTCACTCTGAAATTCTTTGAACTTTTCAAATGTTTCAGACTTATGTGAAGGTCAGAAAATAACGATACCCGCCACGAGCATCAACACTCATTGGATCGCATACATCGGTATGTATTATTTCCAACAAGTCAGTAGCTCGTTCCATTGTTCCGGAGAATGGAGTTTTAGTCATCTTGCCCAAAAGGCAGGGTTCGCAAGCATCAAATGATTCATAACCAAGTGATTTCGAAAATCAATCTTTATGGAGTTTCTTCATGCGCTTTACACCGATATGACCCAAACGGCAGTGCCACAAATAAGTTGCACTATCATTATTAACTTTGCATCTTTTGGCATCAATATTATGAATATGGGTATTATTACGATCGCGATCCAACAAACTATTTTCATTGGGTGTATGACCATTGAAGGTTTTATTCATGTAAACAGAACAACAATTATTCTCTGACTTAAAATGAATAACCATATTGCAATAAACATGATCAAATCATATTCATGCTCAACGCAAACGCCAAATAACATTTATTTAGGTTTAACACTAATCTCGAAAATATAGGCAGTGTGCGATGATGGTCATATCAATCTTGGAACCACTTCCAACACACATCATCACTTCACCCTCAACTAGTCTCTGTTTATTCTGTAACTCCTGTTTCGAGTTACTAATCTTAGCAACCGAACAAGTATCAAATACTCAGGGGCTACTATAAACACTAGTAAGGCACACATCAATAACCCGTATATCAAATATACCCTTGTTCACTTTGCCATCCTTCTTATCCACCAAATATTCAGGGCATTTCCGCTTCTAGTGACCATTTCCTTTGCGATTATAAGCACTCGGTTTCAGGCTTTGGTCCAGCTTTGGGCTTCTTCGCGGGAGTGACAACTTGTTTGCCATTCTACTTGAAGTTTCCCTTTCCTTCCCTTTGCCCTTTTCTTGAAACTAGTGGTCCTGTCAATCATCAACACTTGATGCTCTTTCTTGATTTCTACCTTCGTCGATTTCAACATCACGAAGAGCTCGGGAATCGTTTTCGTCATCCCTTGCATACTATAGTTCATCACGAAGTTCTAGTAACTTAGTGATGGTGATTAGAGAATTCTGTCAATCACTATCTTATCTGGAAGATTAACTCCCACTTGATTCAAGCGATTGAAGTACCCGGACAATCTGAGCACATGCTCACTAGTTGAGCGATTCTCCTCCATCTTTTAGCTATAGAACTTGTTGGAGACTTCATATCTCTCAACTCGGGTATTTCTTGGAAATATTAACTTCAACTCCTGGAACATCTCATATGGTCCATGACGCGTTCAAAACGTCTTTGAAGTCCCGATTCTAAGCCGTTTAAGCATGGTGCACTAAACTATCAAGTAGTCATCTTTTGAGCTAGCCAAACGCGTTACGTAGCGTGCATCTGCTCCTGCAATAGGTCTATCACCTAGCGGTGCATTAAGAACATAATTCTTCTGTGCAGCAATGAGGATAAACCTCAGATCACGGATCCAATCCGCATCATTGCTACTAACATTT
This sequence comes from Aegilops bicornis, assembly GCA_021605145.1. Taxonomy (NCBI): domain Eukaryota; kingdom Viridiplantae; phylum Streptophyta; class Magnoliopsida; order Poales; family Poaceae; genus Aegilops; species Aegilops bicornis. The sequence continues at coordinate 575,031,095 of CM038672.1, forward strand.
TTCAACATAATTTTTCTCTAGGAACATATCAAAATAAACATATGTAAGCAACAACGCGAGCTATTGATCTACAACATAATTTGCAAAATACTACCAGGACTAAGTTCACGATAAATTTAAGTTCAATTAATCATATTACTTAAGAACTCCCACTTAGACAGACATCTCTCTAGTCATCTAAGTGATCACATGATCCAAATCAACTAAACCATGTCTGATCATCACGTGAGATGGAGTAGTTTTCAATGGTGAACATCACTACGTTGATCATATCTACTATATGATTCATGTTCGACCTTTCGGTCTCCGTGTTCCGAGGCCATATCTGTATATGCTAGGCTCTTCAAGTTTAACCTGAGTATTCCGCGTGTGCAACTGTTTTGCACCCGTTGTATTTGAACATAGAGCCTATCACACCCGATCATCATGTGGTGTCTCATCACGAAGAACTTTCGCAACGGTGAATACTCAGGGAGAACACTTCTTGATAATTAGTGAGAGATCATCTTAAAATGCTACCGTCAATCAAAGCAAGATAAGATGCATAAAGGATAAACATCACGTGCAATCAATATAAGTGATATGATATGGCCATCATCATCTTGTGCTTGTGATCTCCATCTCCGAAGCACCGTCATGATCACCATCGTCACCGCGCGACACCTTCATCTCCATCGTAGCATCGTTGTCGTCTCGCCAATATTATGCTTCTCGACTATCGCTACCACTTAGTGATAAAGTAAAGCATTACAGTATGCGTTGCATTTCATACAATAAGCGACAAACATATGGCTCATGCCAGTTTCCGATAACTTCGGTTACAAAACATGATCATCTCATACAATAAAATATAGCATCACGTCTTGACCATATCACATCACAACATGCCCTGCAAAAATAAGTTAGACGTCCTCTACTTTGTTGTTGCAAGTTTTACGTGGCTGCTACGGGCTGAGCAAGAACCGTTCTTACCTACGCATTAAAACCACAACGATAGTTCGTCAAGTTAGTGTTGTTTTAACCTTCGCAAGGATCGGGCGTAGCCACACTCGGTTCAACTAAAGTTGGAGAAACAGACACCCGCCAGCCACCTGTGTGCAAAGCACGTCGGTAGAACTAGTCTCGCGTAAAGCGTCTGGCGTAATGTCGGTCCGGGCGCTTCATCCAACAATACCGCCGAACCAAAGTATGACATGCTGGTAAGCAGTATGACTTGTATCGCCCACAACTCACTTGTGTTCTACTCGTGCATATAACATCTACGCATAAAACCTAGGCTCGGATGCCACTGTTGGGGAACGTAGTAATTTCAAAATTTTCCTACGCACACGCAAGATCATGGTGATGCATAGCAACAAGAGGGGAAGTGTATCTTCATACCCTTGAAGATCGCTAAGCGGAAGCGTTTATCAACGCGGTTGATGTAGTCGTACGTCTTCACGATCCGACCGATCCAAGTACCGAACGCACGGCACCTCCGAGTTTTGCACACGTTCAGCTCGATGACGTCCTCGCCTTCTCGATCCAGCAAGACGGGCGAAGTAGTAGATGAGTTTCGGCAGCACGACGGCGTGGTGACGGTGTTGGTGAAGAACAATCTCCGCAGGGCTTCGCCTAAGCACTACGAAAACTATGACGGAGGATAAACTAGAGGGGACGGGGTTGCCAGCACACGGCGTGGTGTTTCTTGATCTTTCTTTGGTGCTAGCTCTGCCCCTCTATTTATATGTTGAGCCTTAGGGTCGAAACTTGGAGTAAAAGCCTCCACAAAGTCGGTTTCACCCGAAAGGCAAGAGTCCTTCTCGGACTTCAGGGCGACGCCAGGGTTCCGGCGTCTGGACCCAGACGCCGAGGACCTGGCGTCGGCCCCTCGGACTCGCATAAAACTTTCTTTTGCGCTTTCCAAAAACCTTGTGGGCTTTCCCCTTTGGCCCAAATAACGTGTTCTTGTACCCAAACATTTCGGGAAACATCCGGAACCCCTTCCGGTGAATTCCGGAACCCTTCCGGAGATCAAACACTATTATCCCATATATCAAACTTTATCTTGGACCATTCCGGAGTTCCTCGTCATGTCCATGATCTCATCCGGGACACCGAACAACAGTCGGTTACCAACATACAAAACTCATATAATACTATACCCTCAACAAAACGGTAAGCGTGCGGACCCAACGGGATCGAGAACAATGTAGACCTGACCAAGACACGAATCCGGTCAATAACCAATAGCGGGACACGGATGCCCATATTGGCTCCTACATATTCTCTGAAGATCTTTATCGGTCAAACCGAATAACAACATACGTTGTTCCCTTTGTCATCAGTATGTTACTTGCTCGAGATTCGATCGTTGGTATCTCAATACCTAGTTCAATCTCGTTACCGGCAAGTCTCTTTACTCGTTACGTAATGCATCATTCCGTAACTAACTCATTAGTTACACTGCTTGCAAGGCTTATAGTGATGTGCATTACCGAGAGGGCCCAGAGATACCTCTCCGACAATCGGAGTGACAAAACCTAATCTCGAAATATGCCAACTCAACATGTACCTTTGTAGACACCTGTAGAGCTCCTTTATAATCACCCAGTTACGTTGTGGACGTTTGGTAGCACACAAAGTGTTCCTCCGTAAGCAGGAGTTGCATAATCTCATAGTTGTAGGAACATGTATAAGTCATGAAGAAAGCAATAGCAACATACTAAATGATCAAGTGCTAAGCTAACGGAATGGGTCATGTCAATCACATCATTCTACTAATGATGTGATCCCGTTAATCAAATGGCAACTCATGTCTATGGTTAGGAAACATAACCATCTTTGATTAATGAGCTAGTCTAGTAGAGGCATACTAGTGACATTAAGTTTGTCTATGTATTCACACATGTATTATGTTTCCGGTTAATACAATTCTAGCATGAATAATAAACATTTATCGTGAAATAAAGAAATAAATAATAACTTTATTATTGCCTCTAGGGCATATTTCCTTCAGTCCAGACTATCGGGTACGATGCGGCGGTCGCACCCGGGCATGTCCGGCGGCACAAATCCTCCCCACATATGGGTTGGATTTGAGGGGTGCCAGACAGCCCAAACGTTTAGGAGGGAAGGAGGGTTCGGTTGTAGATGCTCAAAACAAACTAGACATGTAATCTAGTACATAAAAGAAATATAACAGGTCTAGATCAATTGCTAGTACCGAAGTCCCAAGAGTGATTCCTATAAAATAAGTGATAAGAGCATATACAATGTGCTGGATGACAATGTGTTTAATTTGTAGTGGTAGCGGGGTCAACAGTCATAGACATCATTGAGGAGGCAGTTGTCCGCGACAATTTTAGAGGAGATGCAAGCATTGGTCTCATCGGCTTGCTATCCTTCACGGTGGACGCCGGGAAGCGGGATGGAAAAGGCTTAGGCGACATAAAGCTTAGTAAACGAGGGGTGGTCTCATGTGTGTTATGTTTCATGAGACATGCAAAGGAGCAACATCGAAGGAGATATGAGTAGTGGTTTCAAAGGCCTGCTCTCCCCCTCGCGGTGGATGTCGGGAAGTGGGATGGAGAAGTATTAGGCGACATAAAGATCAATAACTGATGGGCAGTCTCATGTGCGTTGTGCTTCATGAGACGAACAGAGGAGTGACCTTCCGCAGAGAAGTCCCAGTTTGTTACAACTGGTGGGTGGGCGGGTTGGGGGAGGGGGATATAGTCAGACTATATTGTGATTTGTGAATTAGGGCAAAGAAGGGATAAGAAACTCTATGAACCTAAATTCCATCCCTACCAGAGATCGGTTTGGAATGGCTTTCGCTACCCAAAACTCTAGAGAGGGGAAACCTCTGGGTGTGCCGCGATGCCACTTCTTCTCTGCCAATAGGTCATCGCCCTCCCCTCTCAGCCAGTTCTGTTGGTATGGGAGTTCGAGAGGTCCCGTTTTGTGGCTTTTAGGTTGGTTTCTGTCTGTCCAATGTCCATCGCTTCCCCTTTACGACTATAGTGGCGATGACACACAATAAAAAATGTGTTGTTGTGTCGTTGATTCATGGAGGCGGCGGCATCTGACTGGCTAATAATCTTTCCCCAAGCCTCCCATCTCGGTGGTCATGTCTGCAGTAGTGTTGCTGGTTCGCGGGCATTGTTTCCTATTATACATTATAGATTGTAAAGTTAGTTTTGCATGGAATATCGCGCAGAGGTGACATCGACTTTCCTTTATAGCTGGGTCCCTTGATCTCATCTCCGTCATGTTGGTGTGCCCTCTGATCCCGGCATGAGGTCTGCGAAAATGAATGGAAGTCGGCATCTTAGATATGTGACTTTTCCGGTTGCGAGGACTTCTTCTCCAGGGCGATGGTCTGACAGGACCGTGGACTTGATGACTTCTTGTCCGTTATAGGTTGGCTTCGTCGATGAAGCAACATGTGGCGATGCACCATCATCCCATTCAAGAGGAAGAAGAGGTCGACCCCCATGGGACTATGATGTAATTTCATTGTTTTCCAGGATTGCTTCTATTGCGGGTTTGGTTAATATATCTGAGTGCTTTTTTGAAATAAAAATATATGCAAAACGACAATTTGTTTACACGATGTTTTCTTAACCATGCAAGAAAGATGCGTGCATTCATTAGATAGAAAAAAACTACAACGCTAGTGGGAGGAGGTATGTAGTAACACTATATTGTGATTTGTGCAAACAAGAGAATAAAAAAAACTCTACTAACTTGAATTCCATACCTACCCAAGATTGGCTTTGAACCGTTTTCTCTCCCCCAAACTCTAGAGCGAGGCAATCTTTGGGGGCAATATACTGCCACTTCTCCTCCACCGATAGGTCACCACACCCTCCTCCTCCATCGCTATGTCAGTGCGGGAGTGCGGGGAGGCCCTGTTTTGGTGTTTCAATTAGGCATCTGTTGTCTGTCGCTTCGGCCCTTTATGGCAGTGGTGGCGACAATGCACAATAAAATCATAGTCGGTGGCATTCAGCAATCGAATAATCGAGTCTTCCTATATCGGCGGTCTTGTCTGCAGCAGGGCTGCTGGTTTGCGAGCACATAGTCCTATCATATGTTCTGAACACTAAGACTAGTTTTCACAGGGTATGTCACGCTACGGTGGTGCGGTGGATTCCTTTTGCGGTCTGGTCAGCCGGCCTAATCTCTGTTACATCGATGCACTCTCCGATACCGGTGTGAGGCCTACAAGGGTTAATAGAGGACCCGTGACTCTTCTGGTTGTGATAACTTCTTTTTCTAGGGCGATGATCCGGCAAGACCATGTCCTTGATGACTTCTCGTCTACAATCAACAACGATAGGTTACCTTCATCTGCCATTCGAGAGGGGGAAAATAGTCAGGCACCACGGACTTCGATGTAATTTCTTTATTTATTTTTAAGATTGTTTGTACTATTGGTTTGGGTAATATAGATCCGAGTGCTTTTTTCTAAGAACAAGAAAAGATATGCAAAAAGGGTATATTCATTAGATAGAAAGAAATTACAGTTACAATAGTATCAAAGATGGCACAACACAATGTTGTTTGTCGAGACAGTGAACCAGTGGTTCAAACTTGCTGTTCCTTTGCCACAGTGAATAGATAATGGATAGGCATGAACAGCGAGACTACCAAACAAACACAGGCATGAAACCACACTAATCCAAGGCTTCAACTGCCGACCAAATTAATTGTTTATTCTCTCTTCCCTCCAATTTTAGCCAAGAAACTAGTACTAAAACACATCAAAGAAAAAAAAAATGCAAGTCCTGAACTCCCTGCAGAGGAGGAGGCAAAAGATCAGAATCAATGATTTGAAAGCAGCAAAAACAGAAAAATGCCGTGGAGATTATAGTGACAGGGAACTCTTCCGCACGATCTTTGCCAACCCCTGCACAACCATCGATTGCCTTTCTTTCTTTAATCCCCAAGCTCCAACTACAGTCCTACCATCCGTGTTTCTCGTTTCGCCGGAGTGCGTCAGTCATCCGGTGCAAATCACTCGTATGAGACCACCCCCGGCTCATTACTCTACTGGTGCTCACCCTAATCATGATCCTGATTGTTTACTCCCGCCATTATTCTTATGATGAATTATGATCATCGCATCGGCACTCCCGTTCTCAGTTTCTCACTCATTGCACCCTTTCAATGGTCTCACAGACGGTCGATCGAAGCCGTGCATATTGTATCCGCCTCGTTTTTTCTATTCCGCGGTTGCGCGAAATTCAGCGGTCTCCGGTAGCTGTCCGGCATCTCCAACTGGAACGAATGCTGCGTGTGTTAAACAATGGCGGCAAGCTGCCTTGATGTTGAAAGCGCAATGGTCAGACTTGTCCGCGCGCGGAACATTCCGTTTGTGTACCCCAAGATCACGAGTAGTCCCACATTCAGCTGCTGGTATAAATATCTGCACACGCGCATTGGCAATCTGGCATCTACAAGAGATACAACATACGTACTCAGCCAGCCGTCGAACAGCGTACGTCTAGTCGTCTACATCGAACAATGGAGTCCTCGGAGGCGAGCTGGCACTCGTTCGACCCGTCGGTGGCCGCGGAGGACTCCGAGGAGATGGCGCGGCTGCTCGGGGTGCAGTTCTTCGGCAACGAGCAGAAGCAGCATCCGGCAGCGGCGCCGCCGTCGTCCATGTACTGGCCTGGCCAGGAGGCTGCTGACCAGTACTACACCTCGGCGCCGTACTGCATGCAAATGCAGGAGCACGCCTCGGCCGGCGCAGGTTACTACAGCCACGGCTACTACGACGGCGATGCCACTGCCATGGCCGGTAACTTCTTCGTGCCGCCGGAGGAGCAGATCATGGCCGATCCGGCTGGATTCATGGTCGATCTGAACCTCCAGTTCGACGATCAGGACGACGGCGCCGGCACGTCGGCGGCCGCGTGCAAGAGGAAGTTCGGCGACCAGAACGGCACTCAGAGCGACGCGGTCGCCGCCCCGAAGAAGAAGGCGCGCTCCACGGCACCACCGGTACGTCAAACATTCTGTGACGTGATCCTCCTGAGTTCCTGGAAGCTCTTGACACATGTCACAGGATCAGGGTGCCTGACGGCGTTGGGTGTCTGTCTGATCGATGCAGGTGCAGAGAAAGGGCAAGAGCGGCGCGCAGCCCAAGAAGGCTTCGAAGGGCTCGTGCAGCCGAGGCGCCCAGGAAGAGAGCAATGGCGAGGCCAACAACAACGTGCAGAGCTCCAGCAACTACCTCTCCGACGAGGAGGGCTCACTGGAGATGACCTCCTGCAGCAACATGAGCTCGGCGTCCAAGAAGACGTCGTCGTCGCGAGGTGACCACGGCCACGGCGGCGCCAAGGCGAGGGCCGGGCGTGGGGCGGCCACCGACCCGCAGAGCCTCTACGCCAGGGTGAGTTAATCAGTGGATGCGCCAACGCAGTCGGTCGCAACGTCGTGATGAAGCCTGAATATTAATCTGAAATGGTTGTGTTGTCGTTAGCAGAAACGTAGAGAAAAGATCAACGAGCGGCTGAAGGTGCTGCAGAACCTCATCCCTAACGGAACCAAGGTAAGATTTTTAAAATTTAATAATCATTCGAACCACGACTGGAGCAGTTTTTATACTGATAGAAATTTCTAGGGAAATGATGATGCGGGTTATAATGCATGCGAGATTTGGCTTTCAGGTGGACATCAGCACGATGCTGGAAGAAGCAGTCCACTACATTAAGTTTATGCAGCTCCAGATCAAGGTCGGTTCCTGCGAAACGCCAACCATATGTGATCGATCATCGGAAACTGACCCAGTGTTTTGAACAACTATATTGATCCTGATTATTCCCCTTTCGTGCACAGCTTTTGAGCTCGGATGACATGTGGATGTTCGCGCCGATCGCCTACAACGGGTTCAACGTCGGCCTAGACCTCAAGATCGCTCCGCCGCAGCAATGATCAGCTCTGGAGCCAACGAGGCCCGAGCAACTTTCTCGGCAGTTCGCATGCAGTTCATATGTGCATTCGTGCACAATGATTCTGAAGTGTTTAGATTATTCCTTCTTGAATTCATTTCAGTCATAAATTAAACGGCATATATATATATATAATACAAATTGAACGATATCTTACCATTTCACCCTAATTTGTCCTCGAGATGAATCCTGTTTCGACGGACGCTGGTAGTTCCTCCCTTGTTTTCTCGATTAATAGCCAATGGATAGGTGTAACTTAAGGTGTATGATTAAACATAAGGTCAGTCCTATCTCTCATCCTTTCAGGGGTTTAAATTCCAACATAGCAGCAGGGAAGACAATAGTGCTGCTCACCGTTGTGCAAAGAGAGCACCTCCTTAAATTATTAGGTGATTCCTTTATGTTCGTTGTAATCCCTGTTTTTCTGATTGACGATGTACAATCGGATATGTTTCCGCCAAACGATGAATAAATTGCCTTGAAGGCGGATTCTAAAAAAAAAGAGGTCTAAGAAGACCGACAGAGAGGCACGATCTTGAGCATGATGACATATCCTGAGAGCAGAGAAGGCATATACTCCCTCCGTTTCTAAATAAACATCCGTACGTGGTTCATAATGAAATCTCTACAAAGACTTATATTTATGAACGGAGAGAGTGCTTGATAAAAAAAGTTTTGAATTGGATGGGGTATATATACAAGAGATAGCCCTGTGGTGCGCCCCATCCCTAGAGCATGTGGGGCCATCTTCGGCCACTGACCTTCTCCTTTTTACATTCTTCGACTTTTTGAACTGAGATCTCTGGATTTTTAGAGTTCATGAAGGTTCTTGAAACGAACATCTCTCAATTTATTAGTAAGTTAGCCCCAACAATAATGTTGGGTTTTTCCTTCGTCGACTCGTTGAACATGGCTAGTTGATTGGACTTTTGTTGACTTGACTTGACTTTGATAATTCATCATGTGTTAGATTAGCTATCCCACAATAAATGTCAGACTTTCTGTGATGGTCCATTAATGTACCATGGAATGGTGATATCGGTATATAATCGAATTATCGCAAATGGAAAATAGTTCATTGATTTTCATGTACTAACAGTAAGGAAGGAAAAATATTATATGTAGTTAATCTGATCTATGTTACATAAGACTAGCCATAGAGGGGAGTAAGTTACTAGTCTATGTTACTACCCCTATAGTGAGGAGTAACATGTGTGTGGTGTCATGCAACACTTCATTTATTGTTGTAACTCATCTTGTCTTGGTATGTGTGATGTTACCCATAGTGTGAGTAAATAGCTATATTACTCAAATCATTTCTCTCCTCATTAAATCATTGCCACATAAGCAAATTTGCTGAGTTGGACCCTATGTTACTGCTGAAGTTACTCCCAGCATGGACAATCTAAGGCCCTGTTTGGTTCCAAATAAGTCACCAACTTATAAGTCAAAAAGTGTAAATAGTGACTTATTTTACCAAACGGACCCAACTTATAAGTCACCTCAACTTATAAGTCATAAGTTGCTCCACCCCAACTTAAAACTTATAAGTCACCCCCTTTTGCATGGGTCCCATCATCTTTACATAAAAAACAAGGTGGGAAGATGTGCTCAGGTGACTTATAAGTCAGATGGCAACCAAACAGGCGTGACTTATAAGTCACTGGTTTTAAGTCACCTGACTTATAAGTCAGGTGACTTATTGGAACCAAACAGGCCCTAAGTGGTGTGCAAGATTGCACGTACCCCACCAAAAAAGGATGTTGATAAAATACAATTCAATTAATAAATAGATTCTCTTTTATAAGAGATTTGGTAAAACCATTATGAGTATGCACATAAAATGTACTGAACACAATCAATATATTCTCATGAAGCAATTCAACAACATTTCCATCTGAATAGATGTATTCTATAATGAGGGGAAAATGCTCTAAATTTCATAGTTTTAGCACTTGAGTTGTCAAATTCATGATTTTGTGTGGATAAGAGACACATAAGATGAAGATGTGTCCATGCATAAGATGAAGTACCTAAAACAAACCACATAATGCCTCAGTAATCTGTGCATGTATTCTTAAATGCGTTAAGAAAAATGAGTGAGCCATTTTGGGTTTTATGGCGAGACTGTCCTAATTAAAATCTGCTATGGCATATACAATGCTCAAAAAATTTGATGATTTGAGAAAATATTGCAACTCTTAAGTTGTGACCTACAGGATTACCAATATTTTTGTAGCAAAAGGTAGCGAATGGACATGAATTTTTGGGAACATGGTTCCACGCGCAACAATTAGAATAGTAAACTAGAAAATACTAGATAATTTTTTTTTTTTGAAAATATTGGGTATCAAACTTGATGGGCAATTCTACTCGCGTGTGAAGTTTCGTGAAGAAATGACATCCTTGGTGTTCTGAGCAAAAAGTAAAAAATCGAAGCTAACAAAACATTGTTTGAATAAATAGTAAGGCTCCGACTGTATTTTCTTCACTACGAATACCACTGGCATCATTCCTTCACGAACTTCACAAGTGAGTAGAATGATCGACCAAGTTTGATACCACAATTTTTATATTTTTATTTTATTTGTTCTAGTGTTTTCTTCTGGTTTTACTATTCATGGGGTGCGTGTGGAACCATGTTCATATGCAATGGAAAAATACATAGATGGAACTGCGAAAATGAGAGAAAACTGCTCGCTAGGAGGTTTCACTCGTACCCATACACCCCCACCAGCCAGGGTACCCCTCGGCTACTTGTTCTCGCACCCAAAGATCAACGTTAGTGAAAACAAGTACAAACCGTAAAGTGCAAGCAAACTTAGGGCAAAAGTTTAGGTTCCCCAAGGAAACATAGTCGACTTCATTGAAAACATCATTGGGAGATTAGGGCAAAATTTTAAGTTCCCCAAGGAAACACAGTCGACTTCATCGAATACATCATTCTGTTGAAGAATAATAGTTGAAGTTTAGCAAAGTAGAGATGATGTGAAGAATTTGGAGCATGCAGAACCACCCTTGGCCACCCAGGAAATCCTATATGCCGCTTATCAGGCCGTATAAGAGTTCTGCGGGACTTTTTGCCAGTGGGTCGAGCAAATAGACACAGATTTTTTTTTGTGATTTTCTATTTCTTTTTTTATTTCCTACACTTTTATTTCTCTATATCTATCATTTTCTTCCTTTTTAGACTTTATTTTTATTCCCCTTTTATTTTTGGTTTGTTTTGTTTCTTTTCTTTCAAGAAAATACATGAATAATATTCTTACTAATGCATGAATATTACTTTTTTAACATGCAGGAACAATTTTTTATTGGATGTATCATTATTTTCCTAATATTTTTTATTTTATATGCATAAATAAATATTTAAATATGAGATAAATATTTTCTTTCGCATGATAATATTTTACATGAAGGTATGTCAAAATTTTTCATTTTCTATAGATTTTCTTTTGCATGATAAGGTTTTACATGAAGGTATGTCAAAAATTTCATTTTCTATATCCTCTACTTGATTTTTTTAATAAAAATAGTGTTCATGTTTTAATAATAAATACAGTACAAAGAAAGTTAATTGTCTGCCTAAGGCGGGCCGAAGTCGACTCATTGCCGGTTGCCTCCTGGCCCAGCTAACCTCGTTACGCACAGGGCCAAACCGTAAAAAAAAAGCCGATGGGTCGGTACGGTGCTATTGGCTGCCGCTGCCATCCCTAAAAAGAAGAAAAAAAAAAGAGAAGAACTGCCGCTGCCGCATAGCCGCCACCCGCCACGGCCAACGCCCCCACACCGCCACGCCGCGCGCGAGCCAGCAAGAGGGCGACCGGCGTCGAGCAGGCCCCGGACGGCGGCACTGCGTCGTGCGACCCGTCCACCGCGAGTGGACTATCAGCGAGGAGCGGCCGCCGGATCGCGGGGCTCCGCGGACCGCACGGCGCGGACGGCGACCGCAGAAGATTGCCCCCTTTAAGACATCAATCCGAGCCTTCTCTTTGGTCAATTTCAGTGCCAGGTTTGTTGTGTCTCCTATCTCCTATTGTAATATACTTGGTGAAATTTGATTTATCTGGTATGAACTGCATATGCCTCACCATACCTTATATCGCTAGTCATGTGAAATTATAAATACGACACTAATTTTATTGGCCATATGACCACTTGCTAATCGAAAACTTCATCTTCTTTGCATAGTCATGTTTTCTCCTGAATCCCAATTGAATGGGTGTCTACAGCATGTTATGTGTTTTTATCTGTTTATCAATCTCAAATCATATTTGTGGGTATCCCCAAGACTCAGATTAGCTGTAATGGCAAATTATATCCTTTTTCATGCACACTTGTAAACACAAGCCTTTAACAGCAGTGGTGTGGAGGAATTTTGCACATGGTGGCACTTTGAACTACGGGTATGTTTGAATGCATTCTTTACATAAAAAAACTTGCTCTCTGCTTGTTAGGCACTTGTACTAGTACTACTAGTTGCTGTGGAGATATTCAGTATTGACTGTCTAATGGGGCTAGTCTAATTAATTGGGCGTGGAATATATATCTCTACAAGCGTACATAATTTTCATGTTTGTTTTTGTGTATATTGATGTATCACAAGCATGAGAATCAAGTATCGTACTAGCTATTTACTGTTCAAAATAGTACTGGTATTGGTTTTCGTCTATTTCTGGATCCTCCCCTTTTAGTAAATTTACAGTATGTGGAGGACAGCTTCTAGCTTGATTTGAAATAATTTCTAATCAGCCAAATAATTTGCAGGGAGCAGTACAAGGTTTTTCTTCTGTCAAGAGGGGTGGGTGTTCTCGCATTTCCTCAAGCAGAGGAGAAGCAGTATAAAGTTGTTTAGTGATAATGGAACCAAAGCATTCTGCTGAAATGTCCAGGTGCAACATCTTGACTAACCTTTAGCAACGAATGTGCCCTAACGATTTCAGTTGATTATATAACATAGAAATGATCTGCAGGCATTTGGACAAGCAAAGTCATGCCTTAATGGAAACATACCGAGCAATGTCCCATGAGTTGCATAAACTACAGGTGAGCCTCAATACTACTAGAATTTTATATTAAGAAGGAATCTCAGGGGTATTTCTTTAGTACTCAATTGCTGTCATTTTATATAGGTTGAAGAGGAAACAATCATGCGCAAGTTGTATGAGCTGATGTCTGCAGAAGGGCTTCTCCCAAAGGTACATTGTTGGTGCTGCTGTTCTGAATTTCGCCGTTGTAGTTGTTGAGCTTAGCATCACACTTACCATTAAACCAACTGTAACTATATATATCTATACGGTAAAATAGAGGGCTCAGCCAACAGTGCAGATTTACTAATAACTGAAATATAGCATGCAGAAAATAAATGATAACTTCATAAGTGAATGAGGAATTTGATTTTAGGAGGAAATAACCTGTCATGCTGCTAAGACTTTCCTGTTATTCTTAAATGGTAACAGCTACTTGTTTCCATATACTGATTATTAAGCCTTTTTATTTTAAGTTGGACAAATAACTAGTAGAATAACATTCTTTGGTAATATGTCTCGTCTAAGTAGAATCAATTGTTATTGAACCTCAAGTGATGTAACTGAGGATACAGTAATTCTTAACTTGAATTGCTGCCACTCATTTTTTGGGTCTTGCATTTTTTATTATTCAAACAATTTGGCATCCATGTCTAATAAGACTATAAAGAAATGCTGATTGAGCTAGCATTATTCATACAAGTAGCATTTTTCTAGAAACCACTTTAAATGTAAAGTTGAGCTATTCTCAATCCTCACCCGCAAAAAAAAAGAGCTATCAATCCTATGTGCTCATACCTGTGTATGTGTTGACACTTCAAGAGAGAATCACTGATTCCTAAGAAAAGCCTACTTTCTCCACTTATGGTTTCATGCATTCATGAACTTAGGTCATAAAAGAAACGCTTATTTAGTCCATTTTTCTGTCTTAGGCACTTGAAACGTAAGACAATCAACTTCATTTCATGCTGCTCTGCCTCCTTTAACCAATCTCCCAATAATTGATGCAGCACAAGGAAAAAAGGCAGCCGGAGAAAGCAGGGGAATCAAGCCAGGAAAACGAAGAACAAGAACCATAGAATGTTAACCGTGAATCTGCAATATATGATGTTCCATGGGGATGGAACCGATCTTGATATCCACTCCAATGGATATTACCGTAGTGAAATTTTTGTCTCAGTTCCAGCAGTTAGTTTCCCTGTAATTTTCCAAACTGCACAACGGAACCTTGAATCTGGCTACTGTTCTGTGAGGAATTTTGAGATGGATTTCGAACCTTGTTTGTTCCTAGACGCTTTGGAAAGCTTGGGGCATGCATGACTAGCACATGAATTTTATGAATCTTGAATGTGACTACTGTTCAAACTTGTCAGTGAGGAATGGGCAGCTGACTCTAGTCTGTTTTACCATACGCACATGTTGTGTATGAGAATATTGTGTTTTGAGATGGGTTTCCTGTCGTGCTACTTGTTTGTTCCTGGTCGCTTTGGAAAACCTGGGGCATAACTAGCACATGGTTTTTGTGAAGTTAGTAGATTCTTGGACAGTGGACGCAATATGAAATGTTTAACAGGCCAGATAATTTTCATCATTGCTAATATATTTTCCATTCCCTTTGCTTGGAGCAGGGCGACACGATACTGACTACTCTCCATTGCAACGCTGGATGCATTCAGTGTCCATTGGATAGTGGAACACAGTTCTCTGGTAGTCTATGCATAATCTTTCAAGCTTCAGCACGGTCAGTGTATGGATGGAATTACCTGATGATGCATGTTAGCATTCTGACGAAGCAAGCTAAAAGCACATGTGTTATCGTAGCTACAATCACAGGTGTGCCCATAATCGGGTCACAGCCACCATAACTTTGACCTCGGCCTCTGAAATGATCAAGTGTTGATCCATGTTAGATATGCGGTAGCATATGATCAGGAACAGTTGTGTGGGTTTCACTCAGACCTGCATCTACACTCGGATGATCTTCTTTAGTTAGGTGTTCACTCTGATCTTGATCCAGCGACCCCCTGTCATTCCTGTGAACCAGTATGTAGATAGTCGAGAAGATGACCTGGGGGACGCAAGATCTTCATCTAACGACGCCTTTTACTGTTTCTGTCTAGTTACTTTACTTTAGCTCTTTTATTACTGCTATTTGGACTGTAATGGCTATAAAAGCCATTGATCCCAGCTGCCCTATGTATCAAGTTGTAATCGGGTTGTAACCCTAGCTACTACCGAGTGGTTGGCTCTACTTTCCCCGTTTCAAGTTATAGAACCGTAGCTAGTTCACTTTGAATCCGGTGCTAGTTCCTTCTGGTGCACTAGTGGTGGCGGGGGTTGATGAAAGGATTTGGAGGCAGATTTGACTACCCTTGTGGTAGTAAAATCCCCGTTAGCCCACCCAGATGAGTTTGAACAAGCTACAAAAGTTCACCGCTTTCTATAAATCTCTATACTTCAATGGCAAATTCGGGCGATTCAGGAAGCACAACACGACTAAAACTCAAATCTACGCAACTGGACGTGCAAACTCTACAACAAACAGTGTGCAGCTGATAAGCAGGAGTTTACTAAATTTGCAACATCGGTCACCAAGAATTTCGCAACATTCCAAGGTAGTTTCTCCAAAATTCATCTAGTTTTGGCAGGATTTTTGCTGAGCAACAGAATTTTGGTAAACAACCAGCTGAAGTGGTAGCCCCTGCCCTACCTGGTACTCCTGACAATATAAACCAGGCAAGAACTGTTATAATTTTACCGGGACAAGGCAGTGTTAATCAAGATCCACATAACATGGGCAGACCCAAGGACAAGCAACCTCTATAGTCCATGGGACAGCAGGAAGAGAAAATCTTGTGAAAAACAATACGATGGTTCCCTACAGACACCCATCTTCACGTAGAAGGAGCTGAACCTCGGGCAGAGGAGGTGGTTGGAGCTCATAAAGGATTATGACATTAGATTGCATTATCACCCAAGGAAGGCCAATGTTGTGGCAGATGAGTTGACCGTAAGAGTTATGTTAATACTCTCACCATAGGAGGATTACCTCAGGAGTTAGCTGACGATCTCAGAGGTCTCCACTACGCGCAGCATCAGCATGGTGCAAACAATATGCATAAACAAGACAATGCTCGGTATAATTATGAGGATGAGGATTTGAACAATATACCTCAGTCTGAAGAAGACGATGATGTAGGCCACTGGATACAAACTATTAAGAAATACTTTGATACCGAACACCTTTAGAGCAAAGAATTGAATTTGCAGTTTCTTATCCAAAGGGACCTGTAGTGCAATGGTGGAGAGGCTCCAGATACAATGTTCAGACACTTCCATGGCACATATTCTGTAGATATTTGGGAGACAGATACTCTAAAACTTCTATCACTAATAATGTGAGATCTTCCCATGCACCAAGTCAAACGGGAACAGTGGGAAAATACATTGAAAAGTTTGAGAGAACACTAAAACCGATGAGAAGAGATAACCCACACTCCTGATGATTATTTTGTAACTAGTTTCATGGTAGGTTTATCAGATTACATCAAAGCTCATTTGGAATGTCACAAACGCAAAGACTTGCAAACTGCCATGTGGTTAGCTAGACAAATGGAAGCTGCAACCCCTCCTAAAAGGTCAGCATTCACTCCTTTGCAATTAGAAGACAAGTCAACTTTGACACTCCAAAACATGCTACTACCTTGCCACCAAATCAAGTTGTGATACAACAAGCCAGGCAAACATGACATAGACAAGTTTGCAAACCCGGTTGAAAAAAATGGTGCATGCGGAACCTTCTGAAAATTCAAACTTGATCTATATTATTAATAGTGAAGAAGATCTATTCGAATTCCAAGCACAACAAGAAGATGAGGTCCTGCAAATTTCTATGCATGCTGCAATGGGCAGTTGAGCAGCTAAAAATACAGTCATTGTCAATATCCAGTTGAGCAATACTACTACCACTACATTTACTAACAGTGGGAGTACTTCCACTTTCATCTCCCCTAAAATTGCAGAAAAACTTCCTGGCAAACCAACCCATGCAAGAAACTAAAAGTTCCGGTGGCTAGTGGGGGTATACTGTGGAGTCAATTTATCTATTCAGGATTGCTCTTACAGTAGAAAATTTCCGAGATGACGTGTTACACTTAAAGGGATATGACATTATATTGAGGGTTGATTGGTTGAGGAAGTATAGTCCAGTGAAACTACATCAAATGCAAATGAGAATTACATATTGCAAAGGAGAACATGTGATTTTTAATCATGAGACCTTGCCTTCCAGTACTAAAATTCCTGTAACTTTCAGTATATCCAAACTAACGGGTAGGCTGGTTGTAGTGCTTTTGTCTTGGTTTCTGCTGCTACCCTAGATAGTGAAGAGACTACAATACCAATTCCTGCTGAAGTCCAGTCCCTTACTCAGGAATTTGCAGATATTTTTACGGAACCTAGCACACCACGCCCAAAGAGTAGATTTTGTGACCATACCATTCCCATCTCAAAATATGCTAATGTGATAAACGAGAGTCTTGAAGACTACCTCATCACCAAAACACGCCCTTGAAGAAATTATCAAGCAACTGATATGGCTGGAGTAATTCAGCCTAGCTCAAACCCATACTCCTCACTAGCTATACTAGTCAATAAAAAGGATAGGACTTGAGGTTGTATGGATTACAAAAAACTCTGTCCATGACTATTAAAATATCATATCCCTATTATCGAGGACCTCCTGGATGAATTGCATGGAACAATGTTCTTTTCCAAAATTGATTTGAGGAGTGGCTACCATCAAATCAGAATGAAGACTGAAGATATTGAAAGACTGCTTTTTCAACATAACGTGGACATTAGGAGTACTTGGTTATGCCATTTGGTCTCACTAATGCTCCAACAACCTTTCAATATCTCATGAAATAAAACTGGGAGCCGTTTTAAAGAAAATTTGTGGTAGTATTCTTTGATGATATTCTAGTTTACAAGCAAGTGTTTATTACACTCGGAGCTAACAAACTACTACAAAACCTAAGTGCACCTTTGGCCAGAAAAAGTGGATTATTTGGGACATATAATACAAGGAGGTGGAGTTGCTATTGACCCTATTAAAATACAAGATGTGGTTGATTGGCCTGTTCCCAAAAATGACACTCAACTAAGAGGATTTTTGGGGTTAACTGGCTATTACAGATGATTCATACAAATCATGGCATAATTTACAGACCCTTATTTGACTCTTTCAAAAAGGACTCCTTTCTATAGTCTGATACACAACAAGAAACATTTACCACACTTAAGAGCAAGCTCACATCAACTCATGTTCTAGTTCTGCAAACTTTCACAAACCCGTTGTATTGGAAGAAGATGTAAGTGGGTATGGCATAGGAGAATTTCTAATGCAAGGGGGCAAACCAATTGCCTACACGAGCAAGAGCATTGGACGTAAAGCACAATGATTTAGCACTGACGGCAAAGTGCCACTAGCAATTATAGAAGCATTAAAAATGTGGAACATGCCAATCAAACACTGGTCAAGAGAGTTTGAAATACATGCAAGAGCAAAAGCTCACTAAGGGCATCCGATATAAATTACTTGTAAAACGGTAGGAGTACAACTACAATGTTGAGTACAATAGAGGAAGGGAAAATAGAGCAGCAAATGCTTTCTCAAGGGTTAAAGGTATAGTGAACAGTTTGATTGCTAGTACTGTTCTTCCTCCATGGATCATTGATGTGGTCAAGTCTTATCAAAATGACCAAAAATGCACTAACATTATCTCTAAATTGGCAGTTAGGATAACAAACCCATTTCACATTAAAATGGATTTTCAGATACAAAAGCAAAAATTTGGTTTGCAGCACGGCTAATCTTTAGACATGAGTTGATACAAGATTTTCATAAGTCTGAACTAGGGGGACACTATGGTGAAAATGCAATTTATCAGAGATTACACCTATTGTTCCATTGGGCAGGGCTGAAACAAGATGTAATTGCATATGTCCAAGCTTCTCATATGTGCCAATTAAATAAAGCAAAGCACACCCATTACCCTAGATTGTTGCAGTCACTTCCAATTCCTGGCCTTGCTTGGTGACATGTAAGCATGAACTTTGTAGAAGGGCTGCTTCTATTTGAACACAAGGACCTGATTTTAGTGGTGGTGGATAAATTCACTAAGTATGCTCATTCATCTCTATTAAACACCACATTTCAGTACAGTCAATTGGAACGACCTTTCTAGGCAACATACTCAAATTGCACCATGTAAGCATGGACTTTGTGGAAGAACTACTTCTATTTGAACATAAGGACCTGATTTTAGTGGCGGTGGATAGATTCACTAAGTATGCTCATTAATCTCTATTCGGCACCCCATTTCAGTACAGTCAGTTGCACAGGCCTTTCCAGGCTACATACTCAAATTGCATGGATTACCTGCTGTGATAGTGACTGGTAGATACATAATCTTCACAAATCACATGTGACAATCCTTGTTTAAGATGCTTAGAGTCAAGTTTCATATCACCCTCAATCTGACGGCCGGAAAAGAGAGTCAATCAGTGCCTAGTATCATATTTGAGGTGCATAGCTTTTCAAATTCAAAAAAAGTGGCACTCATGGCTAGCTCTAGCAGAGTGGTTCCTAAAAAATGACACATTTTCAGGCATTGTATGGATTTCCCCCATCACTCGTAGCCGAAACTAGTCTGCATGAACTCATTTCACTAGATTCAACGAACTTAGTGCAAAACAGATAAATAGCCACTCAATTGCTTAAGGTTATTACAAGAATATGCCAGGATGAGGCAGTTTGCTGACAAAAAAAAGAATTCCTAGAGAATTTCTAGTGGGTACAATGGTCTACTTAAAGATTCAACCTTATAGGCATACTTTCCTAAGCATTCACAGACATTTGAAACTACACAAGTTCTATCGCCCATTGAGAATGTTGGGGAACGTAGTAATTTCAAAAAAAAATCCTACGCACACGCAAGATCATGGTGATGCATAGCAACAAGAGGGGAAAGTGTTGCCCACGTACCCTTGTAGACCGAAAGAATAAGCGTTAGCACAACGCGGTTGATGTAGTCGTACGTCTTCACGATCCGACCGATCAAGTACCGAACGCACAACACCTCCGAGTTCAGCACACGTTCAGCGCGATGACGTCCCTCGAACTCTGATCCAGCCGAGTGTTGAGGGAGAGTTTCGTCAGCATGATGGCGTGGTGACGATGATGATGTTCTACGGATGCAGGGCTTCACCTAAGCACCGCTACAGTATTATCGAGGTGGACTATGGTGGAGGGGGGCACCGCACACGGCTAAAAGATCAACAGATAAATTGTTGTGTCTCTAGGGTGCCCCCTGCCCCCATATATAAAGGAGCAAGGGGGGGAGAGGCGGCCGACCAAGAGGGGCGCGCTAGGAGGAGTCCTACTCCCACCGAGAGTAGGACTCCCTCCCTTTTCCTTGTTGGATTAGGAGAGGAGAGGGAAGGAGAGAGAGGGGAAAGGAAGGGGCGGCGCCCCCCTCCTTGTCCAATTCGGACTTGGGGGGGGGGGAGGGGCGCGCGGCTGCCCCTTGGCCGCCTCTCCTCTTCCACCCCTTGTGCCCATGAGGCTCAATACCCCCTGGGGGGGGGGTTCCGGTAACCCCCCGATACTCCGGTATATATCCGATAACCCCCGGAACCATTCCGGTGTCCGAATATAGTCATCCAATATATCAATCTTCATGTCTCGACCATTTCGAGACTCCTCGTTATGTCCGTGATGACATCCGGGACTCTGAACAACCTTCGGTACATCAAAACATATAAACTCATAATATAACTGTCATCGAAACTTTAAGCGTGCGGACCCTACGTGTTCGAGAACTATGTACACATGACCGAGACACGTCTCCGGTCAATAACCAATAGCAGAACCTGGATGCTCATATTGGCTCCCACATATTCTACGAAGATCTTTATCGGTCATACCGCATAACAACATACGTTGTTCCCTTTGTCATCGGTATGTTACTTGCCCGAGATTCGATCGTCGGTATCTCAATACCTAGTTCAATCCCGTTACCGACAAGTCTCTTTAATCGTTCTGTAATACATCATCCCACAACTAACTCATTAGTTGTAATGCTTGCAAGGCTTAAGTGATCTGCATTACCGAGTGGGCCCAGAGATACCTCTCCGACAATCGGAGTGACAAATCCTAATCTTGAAATACGCCAACCCAACAAGTACCTTCGCAGACACCTGTAGAGCACCTTTATAATCACCCGATTACGTTGTGGACGTTTGGTAGCACACAAAGTGTTCCTCCGTAAACGGGAGTTGCATAATCTCATAGTCATAGGAACATGTATAAGTCATGAAGAAAGCAATAACAGAATACTAAACGATCGTGTGCTAAGCTAACGGAATGGGTCAAGTCAATCACATCATTCTCCTAATGATGTGACCCCAATAATCAAATGACAACTCATGTCAATGGCTAGGAAACATAACCATCTTTGATCAACGAGCTAGTCAAGTAGAGGCATACTAGTGACACTCTGTTTGTCTATATATTCACACAAGTATTATGTTTCCGGTTAATACAATTCTAGCATGAATAATAAACATTTATCATGATATAAGGAAATAAATAATAACTTTATTATTGCCTCTAGGGCATATTTCCTTCAGTCTCCCACTTGCACTAGAGTCAATAATCTAGATCACATCGCCATGTGATTTAACATCAATAGTTCACATCACCATGTGATTAACACCCATAGTTCACATTGTCACGTGACCAACACCCAAAGGGTTTACTAGAGTCAATAATCTAGTTCACATCGCTATGTGATTAACACCCGAGTACTAAGGTGTGATCATGTTTTGCTTGTGAGAGAAGTTTAGTCAACGGGTCTGCCATATTCAGATTCGTATGTATTTTGCAAATTTCTATGTCTACAATGCTCTGAACGGAGCTACTTTAGCTAATTGCTCCCACTTTCAATTTGTATCCAGATGAAGACTTAGAGTCATCTGGATCAGTGCCAAAACTTGTATCGACGTAAACCTTTTACGACGAACCTTTTTTCACCTCCATAATCGAGAAACATATCCTTATTCCACTAAGGATAATTTTGACCGCTGTCTAGTGATCTACTCCTAGATCACTTTGGTACCTCCCTGCTAAACTTATAGCAAGGCACACATCAGGTCTGGTACACAACATTGCATACATGATAGAGCCTATGGCTGAAGCATAGGGAACATCTTTGATCTTCTCTCTTTCTTCTGCAGTGGTCGGGCATTGAATCTTACTCAACTTCACACCTTGTAACATAGGTAAGAACTCTTTCTTTGACTGTTCCATTTTGAACTACTTCAAAATCTTGTCAAGGTATGTACTTATTGAAAAAAATTATCAAGCGTTTTGATCTATCTCTATAGATCTTGATGCTCAATATGTAAGATGCTTCACCGAGGTCTTTCTTTGAAAAATTCCTTTCAAACACTCCTTTATGCTTTGCAGAATAATTCTACATTATTTCCGATCAACAATATGTCATTCACATATACTTATCAGAAATGTTGTAGTGCTCCCACTAACTTTCTTGTAAATACAGGCTTCACCGCAAGTCTGTATAAAACTATATGCTTTGATCAACACATCAAAGCGTATATTCCAACTCTGAGATGCTTGCAACAGTCCATAGATGGATCGCTGGAGCTTGCATACTTTGTTAGCACCTTTAGGATTGACAAAACCTTCTGGTTGCATCATATAAAACTCTTCTTTAATAAATCCATTAAGGAATGCAGTTTTGTTTATCCATTTGCCAGATTTCATAAAATGCGGCAATTGCTAACATGATTCGGACAGACTTAAGCATCTCTACGAGTGAGAAAATCTCATCGTAGTCAACAGCTTGAACTTGTCAAAAACCTTTTTGCGACAATTCTAGCTTTGTAGATAGTAACACTACTATCAGCATCCGTCTTCCTCTTGAAGATCCATTTATTTTCTATGGCTTGCCGATCATCGGGCAAGTCAACCAAAGTCCACACTTTGTTCTCATACATGGATCCCATCTCAGATTTCATGGCCTCAAGCCGTTTTGTGGAATCTGGGCTCATCATCGCTTCCTCATAGTTCGTAGGTTCGTCATGGTCAAGTAACATGACCTCCAAAATAGGATTACCGTACCACTCTGGTGCGGATCTCACTCTGGTTGACCTACGAGGTTTGGTAGTAACTTGATCTGAAGTTATATGATCATCATCATTAGCTTCCTCACTAATTGGTGTATGAGTCACAGAACAGATTTACGTGATGAACTACTTTCCAATAAGGGAGCAGGTCTGATTACCTCATCAAGTTCTACTTTCCTCCCACTCACTTCTTTCGAGAGAAACTCCTTCTCTAGAAAGGATCCATTCTCAGCAACGAATGTCTTGCGTTCGGATATGTGATAGAAGGTGTACCCACCATTTTCTTTTGGGTATCCTATGAAGATGCACTTCTCCGATATGGGTTTGAGCTTATCAGGTTGAAACTTTTTCACATAAGCATCGTATCCCCAAACTTGGGTTTCTTGCCAAACCATAGCTCATACGGTGTCGTCTCAACGGATTAGAAGGTGCCCTATTTAATGTGAATGCAGCTGTCTCTAATGTATAACCCCAGAACGAGTGGTAAATCGGTAAGAGACATCATAGATTGCACTATATCCAATAAAGTATGGTTATGACGTTCAGACACACCATTATGCTGTGGTGTTCCAGGTGGCATGAGTTTGTGAAACTATTCCACATTGTTTTAATTGAAGGCCAAACTTGTAACTCAAATATTCATCTCTGCGATCAAACCGCAGAAAAACTTTTATTTTCTTGTGACAATGATTCTCCACTTCGCTCTGAAATTCTTTGAACTTTTCAACTGTTTCAGTTTCATTAAGTAGATATACCCATATCTGCTCAAATCATCTGTGAAGGTAAGGAAATAATGATACCCGCCGCGAGCTTCAACACTCATCGGACCACATACATCAGTATGTATGATTTCCAACAAATTTGTTGCTTGCTCCATTGTTCCGGAGAACGGCGTTTTAGTCATCTTGCCCAAGAGGCATGGTTCGCAAGCATCAAGTGATTCATAATCAAGTGATTCCAAAAGCCCATCAGCATGGAGTTTCTTCATGCGTTTTACACAAATATGACCTAAACGGTAGTGCCACAAATAAGTTGCACTATCATTATTAGCTTTGCATCTTTTTGGCTTCAATATTATGAATATGTGTATCACTACGACCGAGATCCAACAAACCATTTTTGTTGGTGTGTATGACCATAGAAGGTTCTATTCATGTAAACAGAACAACAATTGTTCTCTAACTTAAATGAATAACCGTATTGCAATAAACATGATCAAATCATATTTATGCTCAACGCAAACACCAAATAACACTTATTTAGGTTCAACACTAATCCCGAAAGTATAGGGAGTGTGCGATGATGATCATATCAATCTTGGAACCACTTCCAACACACATCGTCACTTCACCCTTAACTAGTCTCTGTTCATTCTCAGAACTCCTGTTTCAATTACTAATTTTTAGCAACCGAACAAGTATCAAATACCTGTGGGGCTACTATAAACACTAGTAAGGTACACATCAATAACATGTATATCAAATATAGCTTGTTCACTTTGCCATCCTTCTTATCCGCCAAATACTTGGGGTGGTTCCGCTTCTAGTGACCAGTCCCTTTGCAGTAGAAGCACTTAGTCTCAGTCTTAGGTCCAGACTTGGGCTTCTTCACTTGAGCAGCAACTTGCTTGCCGTTCTTATTGAAGTTCCCCTTCTTCCCTTTGTCCTTTCTCTTGAAACTAGTGGTCTTGTCAACCATCAACACTTGATGTTTTTCTTGATTTCTACCTTCGCCGATTTTAGCATCGCGAAGAGCTTGGGAATTGTTTTCGTCGTCCCTTGCATATTATAGTTCATCACGAAGTTCTACTAACTTGGTGATGGTGACTAGAGAATTCTGTCAATCACTATTTTATCTAGAAGGCTAACTCCCACTTGATTCAAGCGATTGTAGTACCCAGACAATCTGAGCACATGCTCACTGCTTGAGCTATTCTCCTCCATGTTTTAGCTATAGAACTTGTTGGAGACTTCATATCTCTCAACTCGGGTATTTGCTTGAAATATTAACTCCAACTCCTGGAACATCTCATATGGTTCATGACGTTCAAAACGTCTCTGAAGTCCCAATTCTAAGCCGTTAAGCATGGTGCACTAAACTATCAAGTAGTCATCATATTGAGCTAGCCAAACGTTCATAACGCCCGCATCTCGCTCTGCAATAGGTCTGTCACCTAGCGATGAATCAAGGACATAATACTTCTGTGCAACAATGAGGATAATCCTCAGATCACCGATCCAATCCGCATCATTGCTACTAACATCTTTCAACTCAGTTTTCTCTAGGAACATATCAAAATAAAACAGGGGAGCTAAAACGCGAGCTACTGATCTACACCATAGATATGCTAATACTACCAGGACTAAGTTCATGATAAATTAAAGTACAATTAATCATATTACTTAAGAACTCCCACTTAGATATACAGCCCTCTAATCTTCTAAGTGATCACGTGATCCATATCAACTAAACCTTGTCCGATCATCACGTGAGATGAAGTAGTTTCAATGGTGAACATCACTATGTTGATCATATCTACTATATGATTCACGCTCGACCTTTTGGTCTCAGTGTTCCGAGGCCATATTTGTTATATGCTAGGCTCGTCAAGTTTAACCTGAGTATTCCACGTGTGCAACTGTTTTGCACCCGTTGTATTTGAACGTAGAGCCTATCACACTCGATCATCACGTGGTGTCTCAGCACGAAGAACTTTCGCAACGGTGCATACTCAGGGAGAACACTTATACCTTGATAATTTAGTGAGAGATCATCTTATAATGCTACCGTCAATCAAAGCAAGATAAGATGCATAAAAGATAAACATCACATGCAATCAATATAAGTGATATGATATGGCCATCATCATCTTGTGCTTGTGATCTCCATCTTCGAAGCACTGTCATGATCACCATTGTCACCGGCACGACACCTTGATCTCCATCGTAGCATTGTTGTCGTCTCGCCATCTTATGCTTCTACGACTATCGCTACCGCTTAGTGATAAAGTAAAGCATTACAGGGTGTTTGCATTGCATACAATAAGGCGACAACCATATGGCTCCTGCCAGTTGCCGATAACTCGGTTACAAAACATGATCATCTCATACAATAAAATTTAACATCATGCCCTGACCATATCACATCACAACATGCCCTGCAAAAACAAGTTAGACGTCCTCTACTTTGTTATTGTAAGTTTTACGTGGCTGCTACGGGCAGAGCAAGAACCGTTCTTACCTACGCATCAAAACCACAATGATAGTTTGTTAAGTTAGTGTTGTTTTAACCTTCTCAAGGACCGGGCGTAGCCACACTCGGTTCAACTAAAGTTGGAGAAACTGAAACCCGCCAGCCACATGTGTGCAAAGCACATCGGTAGAACTAGTCTCGCGTAAGTGTACACGTAATGTCGGTCCGGGCCGCTTCATCCAATAATACCGCCGAACCAAAGTATGACATGCTGGTAAGCAGTATGACTTATATCGCCCACAACTCACTTGTGTTCTACTCGTGCATATAACATCTACGCATAAAACCAGGCTCTGATACCACTGTTGGGGAACGTAGTAATTTCAAAAAAAATTCCTACGCACATGCAAGATCATGGTGATTCATAGCAACGAGAGGGGAGAGTGTTGTCCATGTACCCTTGTAGACCGAAAGCGGAAGCGTTAGCACAACACGGTTGATGTAGTAGTACGTCTTCACGATCCGACCGATCAAGTACCAAACGCACGGCACCTCCGAGTCCAGCACACGTTCAGCCCGATGACGTCCCTCGAACTCTGATCCAGTCGAGTGTTGAGGGAGAGTTTCATCAGCACGACGGCGTGGTGACGATGATGATGTTCTACCGACGCAGGGCTTCGCCTAAGCCCCGCTACAGTATTATCGAGGTGGACTATGGTGGAGGGGGGCACCGCACACGGCTAAAAGATCAACAGATAAATTTTTGTGTCTCTAGGGTGGCCCTGCCCCCGTATATAAAGGAGCAAGGGGGGAGAGGCGGCCGGACAAGAGGGGCGCGCCAGGAGGAGTCCTACTCCCATCGGGAGTAGGACTCCCTGCCTTTTCCTTGTTGGATTAGGAGAGGAGAGGGAAGGAGAGAGAGGGGAAAGGAAAGAGGGGGCGCCGCCCCCCTCCTTGTCCAATTCGGACTTGGGGGGGGGGGGGCGCGGCTGCCCCTTGGCCGCCTCTCCTCTTCCACCAGTTGGGCCTATGAGGCCCAATAACCTCCGGGGGGTTCCGGTAACCCCCCGGTACGCGGGTATATATCCGATAACCCTCGGAACCATTCCGGTGTCCGAATATAGTTGAGGGAGTCCCGGACTAGGGGGTGTCCGGATAGCCGGACTATCATCACGGCCGGACTCCAAGATTATGAAGATACAAGATTGAAGACTTCGTCCCGTGTCCGGATGGGACTTCCCTTGGCGTGGAAGGCAAGCTTGGCGATACGGATATGTAGATCTCCTACCCTTGTAACCGACTGTGTAACCCCGACCTATCCGGTGTCTATATAAACCGGAGGGTTTTAGTCCAGAGACGTAACAACAATCATACCATAGACTAGCTTCTAGGGTTTAGCCTCCTTGATCTCGTGGTAGATCTACTCTTGTACTACCCATATCATCAATATTAATCAGCGGGAGTAGGGTATTACCTCCATCGAGAGGCCCGAACCTGGGTAAAAACATCGTGTCCCTTGTCTCTTGTTACCATCCGCCTAGACGACGCAGTTCGGGACCCCTACCCGAGATCCGCGGTCTTGACACCGACATTGGTGCTTTCATTGAGAGTTCCTCCGTGTCGTCACCGATAGGCCCGATGGCTCCTTCGATCATCAACAACGACGGTCCAGGTGAGACTTTTCTCCCGGACAGATCTTCGTATTCGGGCGGCTTTGCTGCTGCGGGCCAATTAAGCAGCCATCCGGAGCAGATCGAAAGCTACGCCCGCCATCGTGTCAGATTTGGAAGTTTGAACTATACGGCCGATATCCGCGGAGACTTGATCTTCGATGGATTCGAGCCGCGGCCAAGCATGCCGCACTGTCTCGAGGGGCATGATCTAGCTCTGCAGCCTAACAAAGGTCACGAGGCCGCACCAGCATCCGCTCCGGCCCTTGATCCGGAGCCGGATTCCCCGATCGAGGACGAGTGGTTGGACACCGCCTCGGGGGCTACGATCTCTACGGCAATTGAGCCGAATTCCATCCCTGTCCTTTGCGAAGACCTCGACTCCAGGGCGCCGGACTCCTCTCCGGACTCCGAACCCTCCGCGCCCCTGCCAATCGAATCCGATTGGGCGCCGGTCATGGAGTTCACGGCCGCGGACATCTTTTAGCACTCGCCCTTTGGCGACATCCTGAATTCACTAAAGTCTCTCTCTTTATCCGGAGAGCCCTGGCCGGACTATGGTCAGGAAGGTTGGGACGCGGACGACGAAGAAATTCAACGCCCACCCACCACCCACTCCGTAGCCACCGTCGGAAGCTTACACGACGTGCTCAATTTCGACTCCGAAGACATCGACGGTATGGACGACGATGTAGGAGACAACAATGAACCAGCACCTATAGGATGCTGGCCAACCACCTCATCCCATGATGTATACATGGTGGATACACCTAAAGGAAATGAAGACGAGGAACAACGGGACGCTACGAAGGATAAATCCCTCGAAAAGAAGTCAAAACGGCAACGTAAACGCCGAACCAAGTCCGGCCTCAACAAAGACCCAGCCATAGAGCCGGGCGAACAGGTGGACGACGAACATGCTATCGAGCAATCGCCCGAACAAGACAACTTGGATAAACAACCAGTCCCCGGCGAAGACAACAGTCCGGAAGATCTCACGCCGGACAAAATGTTGGAGAAAGATAACCTCCAGAAAAGGCTCGTCGCCACTGCGCGTAGCCTGAAAAAGCAGAAGCGGAAGCTCAAAACAACGGAAGATGCACTCACGATCAGATGGAGCAAAGTATTCAACACCGCAGACAAATACGGCGACAGTCGCCGAATAAAGAGCTACCCAAAAATAAAGCTACTGCCCGAATTCGACGAAGAGGCCTTAGAGCCCCCACAATCAAAAAACAAGAAGGCCACCCGGTCGGTTGGACGACCTCACGGCAAAAAGAGAGCGGCAAATGGCGCCAAGACACAAGCCGCACGTGATCCGCATAAGGATTCACATCAAAAGGATGGCCCGATTAGGTCCGTCTATGGGCCGAGAAAGCAAGCTCTTCAAAGCAATGCAACACGCCAAATATCCGAACATCACGGCACACCCAAATATAGGGCGCCAGACATCCCCTATGTTTCACCGATGAGGTGTTGGATCATGAATTTCCAGCGGGATTCAAACCCGTAAACATAGAGGCATACAACGGAACAACAGACCCTGGAGTCTGGATTGAGGATTACATCCTCCACATACACATGGCTCGAGGAGATGATCTCCACGCCATGAAATATTTACCCCTTAAACTCAAAGGGCCAGCTCGGCATTGGCTTAAAAGCCTCCCCGAAAGTACCATTGGAAGCTGGGAAGAGCTCGAGGATGCGTTCTAGGCAAATTTTCAGGGGACCTATGTCCGCCCTCCGGATGCAGACGATCTAAGTCACATAACTCAACAACCCAGAGAATCAGCCCGGAAATTCTGGAACAGGTTCTTTACTAAAAAGAACCAAATAGTCGACTGTCCGGACGCCGAAGCCTTAGCAGTCTTCAAACACAATGTCCGTGACGAATGGCTCGCCAGGCACCTCGGCCAAGAAAAGCCAAGAACAATGGCCGCATTAACAAGCCTCATGACCCGCTTCGCTGGAGAGGACAACTGCTAGCAAGATGCAAAGACCATGACCCAAGTACATCCAAATCAGGGATGGAAACGGAAACCACGCAAGAACAAGGACCAAATACCGGACTAAAGGGAACGGTCCAAAGAGCGGCCAAAAAGCCGGATTCAAAAGCTCACGGCAGAACAACAAAAACTGCCCTTAAGGACAATAGCGATGAGCTATCCAACTTCAACAAAATCTTGGACAAGATATGTCAAATCCACAGTACTCCCGGGAGGCCTGCAAACCATACCCACAGAAATTGTTGGGTCTTCAAACAGTCCGGCAGACTCAACGCCGAACACAAGGGGCTCGACACACCAAGTGAAGATGATGACGAGCACCACAAGCAGAGCCCCGGAAAACAAAAGAATTTCCCACAAGAGGTTAAAACAATAAACTCACTTCACGTGATCAAAGGGAAAAACAGAGCGGCGCCCATTGAAATGCGCTACGACATTAATCGGGTTGTCAAAACCAATCACCTTCGACCATCGTGACTATTCCGAAAGTATCCGGAACGCAGGATGGACTGCCCTGATATTGGATCCTATAATTGACGGATTCCAATTTACACAAGTCCTCATGGATGGCGGCAGTGACATAAACCTGAGATATCAGGACACAATCCGCGGGATGGGGATAAACCCAACCAAAATTCGCCATAGCAACACCTCCTTTAAAGGGGTAATGCCAGGCCCATATGCCCATTGTACGGGCTCCCTACTGCTGGAAGTCGTGTTCGGTTCATCCGACAACTTCCGTCGCGAAAAGTTAGTCTTCCATGTCACCCCATTTAAAAGTAGCCATCAAGCACTATTGGGACGCGAAGCTTTCGCCCGCTTTAACGCAATACCGCATTACGCATCTCTAACACTTAAAATGCCCGGTCCACGCGGCATCGTCTCACTAAAAGGGAGTATTAAGTGTTACTCGAGCACGGAGGAACGTGAGACTGCCTTGACAGCCCCACACCTATCCGGCTCCGCTAGTCAAAGAACCTGAATAGGTCATTCCAACTCCGACACGGCTAGACGAGTCCGGCGCCCACTAGCGGCCTACCCCCATACAAGGGGCTGCATGCAAGAGACAATAAAGCTCAATTTTCTCCACTTCTTCAAATCGTACCCTGTTTATTTAATACAAAGTACATCTTTCACACGATCCTTTTTCTTTTAAACTAAGTTCCTCTCTTTTTTACAGATGAACAACATGCTACACCCGTCCAGGATACGGCACAACGGAGACACAGGCGCAGACGCAAGAGGGACCCGTTGCAAGGATTCTTTTCAGATTAAGACCCTGCGTAAACCTTTTTACTGTCTCTTGTTGATATCGTCCCCGGTTTCTTACTATAACCGAGGAGGAGGCTGGCGTTTTGGCATTGGCCGCACCAGAATTTTGCACGCACGGACACTGTGGGGCTTAGGGCATTATTCGCGCCCATTTTATAAAGACCGAATACCTTAGGGAGTGTTCGGCGTCTCGAGTTAGGCCTTATATGCATCAGCTCGAATCATGTCTTTGGTCAAATGTTGGGTTTGCCCGGCTCCGTGTTTTGCTGCCTTACGCCCGCTTTTATCGGCTAATGTGGCACCGGAGAACTACTGATTGTGCCCCGGTTCACCGGGCGAGCACCTCGAGAGAAAGCCAAAACCGATCGTCATGATATAGCGAGAGACTGGTCAACCACTCGATGACTCATTGTAATGTTTAGGATTCCTCCGCATTAACGAAGGACCGGTTTTCGGTCAGGCACATACGCACTTTAATTCGGGAGAGCGCTGGTGCCCCCAGGGGCTATATAGTAGCCCCACCCTCGAACTCCTATGGCTAAGTGAAAGTGATAAAGCATTATAGTCCGGTTGCCTGGTTTGCTACGCTATCACCTCCTTAACAGGACCAAGACGTTGGATTAAGTGTGAAAAAGGCGCTTTCTTTGCAAACACCCCCGCACTATGTGCGTGGGGGCTGAAGCCAAGGACTGCCATCTTCGAGTTATATATACATATACATAAACGGCCGACAGTGGAGTAGTTTACTACTTGAACGCACAAGTATAAAAAGCTCTTATATTATATTGAAACATTGTTTTCACAAATCATACATGTCATTTAAACATAATATCCTTCGAGCACTGCGTCTCTATTAAACGAAGCGTGGCAGACTTCTTCAAAGTAGTGCTCGGCGGTACTAAACTTCATGCGAATCTTGGGATGCAACGTCGGTGGCCTTCATCTACGCGGTATGTCTTGACACGGGCCAGAGCCATCCGCGCTCCCTCAATACACGCCGACCGCTTCATTGCGTCGATACGCGGTACCGCACCAAGGAACTGCTGCACTAAACCAAAATAGCTCTTCGGCTGGGGTCCGCCCGGCCACAAATGAGTCAAGACATGCTTCATGGCAAATCCGGATAACCGATTCAGCTCGGCCCATTCGGCCAACCGATCGGTCAACGGCAGAGGACGCTCCGGACTATGGAATTGCGACCAATATAGCTCTTCCCTTACAGCCCCTTACGGCCCCGGAAGTGCTCAACAGCGTCCGCGGCCTTTCGCTGCCAAGTCGAGATAAGCATCCTCCGAACTCCACAACTTGTCCAACCGAGCATACTTTGGATCCAGATATTTCCTCCGCAGTGAAAGCGGTTTCACCGCAATTGCCCCGACCTGACTCAGCTCCTCCTTGGCAGCTCTCAAAGCCGAATGGGCACTCTTGGATTCGGCGGCGGCCTTTTTTAGGCCCTGTTGCTCCGCTTGACGTTCTATTTCAAGAAGCTCGCAGCGATCGGTAGTATTCTTCAACTTTCTGGCCATATCGGCCATTTCCTCCTTGCTTCGGCAGTGAGCAGCCCGTTCGGCTTCTAGCTCTTCGACCGCCTTTAAAGCGTCAGACATTATTTCTGGCTTGCTCTTTCGCTCGGGCGAAGTTCCGCCATAGCTCCTCCACAAGCGGCACCATCTGCATTAAGCATACAAATAGTAAGACATGGGCGTCAAGCTCCCTTACTAGGTGTCCGCATAGAAGTCGCATACCTTGCGACTCGTCAAACCGTTTATTGACCAACGCGATGTCCGCATCCGCTTCGTCAAGTTGCCGCTTTAGTTTGGCGTATTCATCAGTCAGCTGGCCACCGGACGCCCCGCCACCTGTTTAAGAGCAGCGATATGTTATAACTGAGATTTTGATCCTCAGCACGCTGTCAATTTTGACAACATACCGAGTCTCAGGGGCTACTATCTATACAGGGCGCATTCTATATGCATAACTATCAGAAGGTACATCATTTTTGCGTACCTCGAACCCCGTCAGTAAGCTTCTGACGGCTTCATGCAATCCGCTCTCGGCGGATGCAATTCTTTCAATCACCATACCCATTAGAGCACGGTGCTCCTCTGAGATAGCCGCTCGCCCGAGCAGATCCTTCAGATCCTCCGACCGCACGCCAGTTGGCGCAAAACCCTCCGGCCCCGCCGGACTTGGGGAAATCCTCCGCGACGACACCTCGGGGTCATCCGCCTCGCACGAGGGTGCGAAAGGTGGAGGCGTTTCGCTCTCCATCATCTCCGGAAGAAGATCCCCCGAAGACGACCTCTGCTGAGAAGGGCTGAGATCCGAACTACAAGGTACAATTTCGGTTATCTTTAGAAATAAATACAGGGATGTTCCTTATTTACAAGACCCCTTCTTTTTACTTACGGCTCGCTGGAGGGCTGATCCCCTTGGGGAAATAGTGCGGCTGGGTTACTTCCCTGCGCCGGACTCTCCGACAAAGATTCCCTTCCCCTCTTTGAGGCCTTGACCTCCGGATCTTCCGAAGCGGTCCTCTTCTCTCCTCGAGAGACGGGACTTTTAATCTCTCCTTCCTTGGTAGCCTCCTTCGTAGGGGCAGTTGCTTCCCCGCTCCCCCTTCGCCTTCTTCAAAAGGCACGGCCTTCAACATCTTGGTCAGCAGGGGATCCGGCATGGTCTCCGGGAGGGGAGCCGGACACCTTATTAACTTTGCCTTGGCTATCCACTCCTGTTCAAGAAACGACTCCTTTAAAGGGCATATATATATGATAAATGAATGAACAGCTTGTCCGGTTACAGGACTACTTACTTGAGTATTCACAGGCGATTGTAGCTTAGTCCTGCGTCCTCGGTCAGTCCGGACACCTCTCTTGTGATCCAAGAACAGCTTATACATCTCCTTTGGCGTCGTGCCCATAAAATTTTGGAGAGCTCGTGGTCCCTCTGGATTAAATTCCCACAGGCGGAGGGGGCGTTGCAGAGGCGTATACGCCGGATCAACATAACTGCGCCATCGCAACCAAATTGATCTCTCTTCCTTGGAGGTCTCGAATACGGCCCTGCAACAAAGGAACATCCTTGGACGGTCCCAGCCGAGCCCCTTGTTGACCCATGACGCCCCGGCTGTGGTGGACCGGAGCGGAAGGCGGGGAGCGCCGCCCATTTGGTGCCCCTTGGAGCGGTGATATAAAACCACTCCCATTGCCACAAACCAAGCTCCTCTTGGAATGAGCCCTCGGGCCACGGAGCATCAGCACATTTGCTTATGGCCGCCCCTCCGCACTCTGCTTGCTGCCCCTCAATCATCTTTGGCTCCACCTTGAAGGTCTTGAGCCACAATCCAAAGTGAGGGGTAATATGGAGGAAGGCCTCACATATGACAATAAATGACGAGATATGGAGGATGGACTCAGGATTCAACTCATGAAAATCAAGCCCATAATAAAACATGAGCCCCCGCACAAAGGGATCCATCGGGAAGCCTAAACCCCGAAGGAAGTGGGACACGAACACCACGTTCTCGCCAGGATCGGGAGTGGGAATGACCTGCCCTGGAGCACGAAGCCTATGCGAGATCTCGCCGGTTAGATACCTGGCGTCTCGCAGCTTTAGCACATCTTCTTCTGTGACGGAGGAAGACATCCATCGGCCGTGCTGGTCGGGGTCGGACATCGTCGAAAGTCCGAAGCGCCTAAATCTGAAGCTTTGGGTGTTGGAACTCGAAGCGCGAGGCGAAATCGATGGAGGGTGTAAAAAGAAGAGGGCCTTGGTCTCATTATAAAGAGGTTGAATACCAAGAGCCCACCCCATGGTCGATTAGGACTCGCCTTTGATAGAGGAGGCGTGCCAACGAGCACGGTTGGGTTACCCACGTCCGTATTGATGAGAATCCCGGAATAAGGGGGCACGATCTATGCTTTGATAAGACGTGCCAAGGAAACCGCCTCGCTAAACGCGCTAAGGTGGAACGGTAAAAAACGATTCATATAAAGGCCTGGCCGTGGTGTGATGTCATGCCGCGGAATACGTCAGCAGATCTGTGCAAAAGTTATTCTCTCTACGGTGGTATGTGGAACTTGTTTTGCAGAGCCGGACACTATCCTTGTGTTCAAAACCTTCTATGAAGTATTCGGAGGAGGAACCCGCCTCGCAATGCCGAAGACAATCAACGCGCCGGACTCATCGTCATTGAAGCCTGGTTCAGGGGCTACTGAGGGACTGCCGGACTAGGGGGTGTCCGGATAGCCGGACTATCATCACGGCCGGACTCCAAGATTATGAAGATACAAGATTGAAGACTTCGTCTCTTGTCCGGATGGGACTTTCCTTGGCGTGGAAGGCAAGCTTGGCGATACGGATATGTAGATCTCCTACCCTTGTAACCGACTCTGTGTAACCCTGACCTATCCGGTGTCTATATAAACCGGAGGGTTTTAGTCCGTAGGACAGAACAACAATCATACCATAGGCTAGCTTCTAGGGTTTAGCCTCCTTGATCTCGTGGTAGATCTACTCTTGTACTACCCATATCATCAATATTAATCAAGCAGGAGTAGGGTATTACCTCCATCAAGAGGGCCCGAACCTGGGTAAAAACATCGTATCCCTTGTCTCCTGTTACCATCCGCCTAGACGCATAGTTCGGGACCCCCTACCCGAGATCCGCCGGTTTTGACACCGACAATAGTCATCCAATATATCAATCTTCATGTCTCGACCATTTCGAGACTCCTCGTTATGTCCGTGATCACATCCGGGACTCCAAAAAACCTTCGGTACATCAAAACATATAAACTCATAATATAACTGTCATCGAAACTTTAAGCGTGCGAACCCTACGGGCTCGAGAACTACGTACACATGACCGAGACACATCTCCGGTCAATAACCAATAGCGGAACCTGGATGCTCATATTGGCTCCCACATATTCTACGAAGATCTATATCGGTCAGACCGCATAACAACATACGTTGTTCCCTTTGTCATCGGTATGTTACTTGCCCGAGATTCGATCGTCGGTATCTCAATACCTAGTTCAATCTCATTACCGGCAAGTCTCTTTACTTGTTCTGTAATACATCATCCCGCAACTAACTCATTAGTTGTAATGCTTTCAAGGCTTAAGTGATGTGCATTACCGAGTGGGCCCAGAGATACCTCTCCGACAATCGGAGTGACAAATCCTAATCTCGAAATACTCCAACCCAACAAGTACCTTCGGAGACACCTGTAGAGCACATTTATAATCACCCAGTTACGTTGCCAGGACGGTTGGTAGCACACAAAGTGTTCCTCCGTAAACGGAGTTGCAAAATCTCATAGTCATAGGAACATGTATAAGTCATGAAGAAAGCAATAGCAGAATACTAAAAGATCGTGTGCTAAGCTAACGGAATGAGTCAAGTCAATCACATCATTCTCCTAATGATGTGACCCCGTTAATCAAATGACAACTCATGTCAATGGCTAGGAAACATAACCATCTTTGATCAACGAGCTAGTCAAGTAGAGGCACACTAGTGACACTCCGTTTGTCTATGTATTCACACAAGTATTATGTTTCCGGTTAATACAATTCTAGCCTAAATAATAAACATTTATCATGATATAAGGAAATAAATAATAACTTTATTATTGCCTCTAGGGCATATTTCCTTCAGAGAAGACTTGAGAAAATAGAAAAATCCTCTTACAAATTGTTGTTGCTAGAAGGTTGTAAATGTCGGGGAACGCAGTATTTCAAAAATTTCCTACGAACACGCAAGATCTATCTAGGTGATGCATAGCAACGAGCGGGGAGAGTGTGTCTATGTACCCTCGTAGACCGAAGTGGAAGCGTTTAGTAACACGGTTGATGTAGTCGAACGTCTTCGCGATCCAACCGATCCAAGTACCGAATGCATGGCACCTCCGCGATCTGCACACGTTCAGCTCGGTGACGTCCCTCGAACTCTTGATCCAGTTGAGGCCGAGGGGGAGTTCCGTCAGCACGACGGCGTGGTGACAGTGATGATGAAGTTACCAGCGCAGAGCTTCGCCTAAGCACTACGACGATATGACCGAGGTGTGTAACTGTGGAGGGGGGCACCGCACACGGCTAAGACATTGTCTGTTGTGCTATTGGGGTGCCCCCTGGCCACGTATATAAAGGAGGGAGGGAGAGAGGAGGCCGGCCAGGTTGAGCGCACCAAGGGGGGAGTCCTACTTGGACTCCTAGGATTCGACCCCCCCCCCCCTTTTTCCTTTCTCCCACCGGAGGGAAATGGAAGGGAGAGAGAGGGGGAAGGAAAGAGGGGGGCCGGCTCCCTCCCCTAGTCCAATTCGGTTTGGGCAAGGGGAAGGGCGCCCCTCCCACGTGGCCCTTTATCCTCTCCTCCAATAAGGCCCAATAGGTACTCCGAAAAATACTCTTGGCCCTTACTTCTCCCAGCGAATTCCCGTAACTCTCCGGTACTCCGAAAAATACCCGAATCACCTGGAACCTTTCCGATGTCCGAATATAGCCTTCCAATATATCGATCTTTACGTCTCAACCATTTCGAGACTCGTCGTCATGTCCGTGATCTCATCTGGCATTCTGAACAACCTTCGGTAGATCAAATCACATAACTCATAATACAAATCGTCATCGAACATTAAGCGTGCGGACCCTACGGGTTCGAGAACTATGTAGACATGACCGGGACACATCTTCGGTAAATAACCAATAGCGGAACCTGGATTCTCATATTGGCTCCTACATATTCTATGAAGATCTTTATCGGTCAAACCGCATAACAACATACGTTGTTCCCTTTGTCATCGGTATGTTATTTGCCCGAGATTCGATCATCGGTACCTCAATACCTAGTTCAATATCGTTACCGGCAAGTCTATTTACTCGTTCCGTAATGCATCATCCCGCAACTAACTCATTAGTCACATTGCTTGCAAGGCTTATAGTGATGTGCATTGCCGAGAGGGCCCAGAGATACCTCTCCGATATACAGAGTGACAAATCCGAATCTCAATATATGCCAACTCAACAAACACCTTCGGAGACACATGTAGAGCATCTTTATAATCACCCAGTTACGTTGTGACGTTTGATAGCACAGAAAGTGTTCCTTTGGTATTCGGGAGTTGCATAATCTCATAGTCAGAGGAACATGTATACGTCATGAAGAAAGCAGTAGCAATGAAACTGAAACGATCATAATGCTAAGCTAACGAATGGGTCTTGTCCGTCACATCATTATCTAATGATGTGATCTCGTTCATCAAATGACAACACATGTCTATGGCTAGGAAACTTAACCATCTTTGATTAACGAGCTAGTCAAGTAGAGGCATACTAGGGACACTCTGTTTATCTATGTATTCACACATGTACTAAGTTTCCGGTTAATACAATTCTAGCATTAGTAACAAACATTTAACATGAAATAAGGAAATAAATAATAACTTTATTATTGCCTCTAGGGCATATTTCCTTTCAGTCTCCCACTTGCAATAGAGTCAATAATCTAGTTCACATCGCTATGTGATTTAACACCAATAGTTCACATCACCATGTAATTAACACCCATAGTTCACATCGCCATGTGGCCAACACTCAAAGTGTTTACTAGAGTCAGTAATCTAGTTCACATCGCCATGTGATTAACATAGGGATGGCAATGGGTAGGGTATGGGCGGGTATGAACTTCTTCCACCCAAACCCATACCCACCGAAACCTTCTATACCCACCCATTTCAATACCCATGGGCATAAATTGATACCCATGCCCATACCCATCGGGTATCCTATACCCAATGGGTATCCAATGGGTAAAATCTATGGCATTTATTTTTTTTAAGTAGAGAAATGAGTCTAAAATTCAAGTGATGATGGGCGAGCACTATAGCATCAACGCGGCCTCATCCGGTGGGTGGCCTTTTGGAGGAATCAAGCGATATGAGCAATGTTTAGCGGTACTCCAACATTGTGAGAGGCGGCAGTGGGAATTGGGGATCACTAGATCGAGAGATGGACAGGTGTTTGATGACGATAACTCGAGATTTCATCACTTGAGGAGACACATATGACGTAGGAGGAGTGGCGAGCAAGTACCTGTGGCCCTATGTGCTATGGCCGGTTTAGGGAATATGAGATTTAGGGTGGGCCATGAGAGTTGGATGTTGACTCCACATATCATAGGAGTTAGTTTCATTTAACATTGTTTGTGGGTATCCATTGGGTTACCCATGGGCGCAATTTCATACCCATGCCCTACCCATATATTTTGCGGGTATGGATACCCATTACCCGTGGGTACAAAACCTCTCCAAGTATTGCCCGTGCCCATTGTTTTCGGGTAGGGTACCCGCGGGTACCCATACCCATGGGCAAAACTGCCATCCCTAGATTAACACCTAAAGAGTACTAAGGTGTGATCATATTTTGCTTGTGAGAGAAGTTTAGTCAACGGGTCTGCCAAATTCAGATCCGCATGTATTTTGCAAATTTCTATGTCTACAATGCTCTCCATGGAGCTACTTTAGCTAATTGCTCCCACTTTCAATATGTATCCGGATTGTGAAATATTTCCTTAGTCCTCTAAGGATAATTTTGACCGCTATCCAGTGATCTACTCCTAGATCAAAATTGTACTCCCTTGCCAATCTCAGGGCAGGGTATACAATAGGTCTGGTACACAGCATGGCATACTTTATAGAACCTATGACTGAGGCATAGGGAATGACTTTTCATTCTCTTTCTATTTTTCTGCCGTGGTCAGGTTTTGAGTCTTTACTCAACTTCACACATTGTAACACAGGCAAGAACACCTTCTTTGACTGTTCCATTTTGAACTACTTCAAAATCTTGTCAAGGTATGTACTCATTGAAAAAACTTATCAAGTGTCTTGATCTATCTTTATAGATCTTGATGCTCAATGTGTAAGCAGCTTCATCGAGGTCTTTCTTTGAAAAACCCCTTTCAAACACTCCTTTATGCTTTCTAGAAAATTCTACATCATTTCCGATCAACAATATGTCATTCACATATACTTATCAGAAATGCTGTAGTGCTCCCACTCACTTTCTTGTAAATATTGGCTTCACCATAAGTCTGTATAAAACCATATGCTTTGATCACCTTATCAAAGCGTATATTCCAACTCCGAGATGCTTGCACCATTCCATAGATGGATTGCTGGAGTTTGCACATTTTCTTAGCACCTTTAGGATCGACAAAACCTTCTGGTTGCGTCATATACAACTCTTCTTTAACAAATCCATTAAGGAATGTAGTTTTGACATCCATTTGCCAGATTTCATAAAATGTCGCAATTGCTAACATGATTCAGACAGACTTAAGCATTGCTACGAGTGAGAAAATATCATCGTAGTCAACACCTTGAACTTTGTCAAAAACCTTTTTCGACAAGTCTGGCTTTGTAGATAGTAACACTACTATCAGCGTCCATCTTCCTCTTGAAGATCCATTTATTTTCTATTGCTTGCCGATCATCGAGCAAGTCATCCAAAGTCCATACTTTGTTCTCATACATGGATCCTATCTCAGATTTCATGGCCTCAAGCCATTTTGCGGAATCTTGGCTCATCATTGCTTCCTCATAGTTCGTAGGTTCGTCCTGGTCTAGTAATGACTTCCAGAACCGGATTACCGTACCACTCTGGTGCGGAACTTACTCTGGTTGACCTATGAGGTTCGGTAGTAACTTGATCTGAAGTTTCATGATCATCATCATTAACTTCCTCACTAATTGGTGTAGGCATCACTGGAACTGATTCTTTGATGAACTACTTTCCAATTTGGGAGAAGGTACAATTACCTTATCAAGTTCTACATTCCTCCCACTCACTTCTTTCGAGAGAAACTCCTTCTCTAGAAAGGATCCATTCTTAGCAACAAAGATCTTGCCTTCGGATCTGTGATAGAAGGTGTACCCAACATTTTCTTTTGGGTATCCTATGAAGACGCACTTCTCCGATTTGGGTTCGAGCTTTATCAGGTTGAAACTTTTTCATATAAGCATCGCAACCCCAAACTATAAGAAACGATAGCTTAGGTTTCTTGCCAAACCACAGTTCATATGGTGTCATCTCAACGGATTTAGATGGTGCCCTATTTCACGTGAATGCAGCTGTCTCTAATGCAGAACCCCAAAACGATAGTGGTAAATCAGTAAGAGACATCATAGATCGCACCATATCAAATAAAGTATGGTTATGACGTTCGGACACACCATTACGCTGTGGTGTTCCAGGTGGCGTGAGTTGCGAAACTATTCCACATTGTTTCAGATGAAGACCAAACTCGTAACTCAAATATTCGTCTCCGTGATCAGATCGTAGAAACTTTATTTTCTTGTTACGATGATTTTCCACTTCACTTTGAAATTCTTTGAACTTCTCAAATGTTTCAGACTTATGTTTCATCAAGTAGATATACCCATATCTGCTCAAATCATCTGTGAAGGTCGAAAATAACTTGATACCCGCCATGAGCCTCAACACTCATCGGATCGCATACATCAAGATTTATTATTTCCAATAAGTTAGTTGCTCGCTCCATTGTTCCGGAGAACGGAGTCTTAGTCATCTTGCCCATGAGGCATGGTTACATAAGCATCAAGTGATTCATAATCAAGTGATTCCAAAAGCCCATCAGCATGGAGTTTCTTCATGTGCTTTACACCAATATGACCTAAACGGCAGTGCCACAAATATGTTGCACTATCATTATCAACTTTGCATCTTTTGGCATCAATATTATGAATATGAGTATCACTACGATCGAGATTCAATAAACCATTCACCTTGGGTGTATGACCACAGAAGGTTTTATTCATGTAAACAGAATAACAGTTATTCTTTTGACTTAAATGAATAACTGTATTGCAATAAACATGATCCAATCATATTATGCTCAACGCAAACACCAAATAACATTTATTTTAGGTTCAACACTAATCCCGAAGGTAAATGGAGTGTGCGATGGTGATGTTATCAACCTTGGAATCACTTCCAACACACATCGTCACCTTGCCCTCAACTAGTCTTTGTTCATTTTTTAACTCCTGTTTCGACTTACTAATCATAGCAACTGAACCAGTATCAAATACCCAGCAGCTACTATGAACACTAGTAAAGTACACATCAATAACATGTATATCATATATACTTTTGTTCACTTTGCCATCCTTCTTATCCGCCAAGTATTTGGGACAGTTCCACTTCCAGTGACCATTTCCTTCACAGTGGAAGCACTCAGTTTCAGGCTTGGGTCTAGCTTTGGGCTTCTTCATGGGAGTGGCAACTTGCTTGCCATTCATCTTGAAGTTCCCCTTCTTTCCCTTGCCCTTTTACTTGAAACTAGTGGTCTTTTCAACAATCAACATTTGATGCTTTTCTTGATTTCTACCTTCCGATTTCATCATCACGAAGAGCTCGGGAATCTTTTTCATCATCCCTTGCATATTATAGTTCATCATGAAGTTCCAGTAACTTGGTGATAGTGACTAGAGAACTTTGCCAATCACTGTCTTATCTGGAAGATTAACTCCCACTTGATTCAAGCGATTGTAGTACTCGGACATTCTGAGCACATGCTCACTGGTTGAGCTATTCTCCTCCATCTTGTAGGCAAAGTACTTGTCAGAGGTCTCATACCTCCCGACACGGGCATGAGTCTGAAATACCAATTTCATCTCTTGGAACATCTCGTATGATCCGTGGCATTCAAAACGTTTTTGAAGTCCCGGTTCTAAGCCGTAAAGCATGGTGCACTAAACTATCAAGTAGTCATCATACCGAGCTTTGCCAAACGTTCATAATGTCTGCATCTGCTTCTGCAATAGGTCTATCACCTAGCAGTGCATCAAGGACATAATTCTTCTGTGCAACAATGAGGAAAAATCCTCAGATCACGGACCAAGTCCGCATTATTGCTACTGTCGGTGTACAAAAGTAGGGACTCTGCTTTTGAACCCTTTACTTGTGCACGGGCAGTCAGAGCCTCCCGCCACAGCCATGCATAGACATAGTAGGAAAGGGGAGCTGGAGAGAAGCCGAAGCCACGAGGACAAATGAAGCAAGAAGGACCAAGGCCACAAGGATCAGATAGGCGTAGCAGGTTCCCCCGGCAAGGACCCTTGCCGGGGTAGCTCGCCCACGCCGGCCGAAGTGAGCCGCCCTTGAGCCCACCAACGCTCGACAAATGCGTTGGGACAGGGCTCGGGAGGCACCTCCGTGGTGGCATGAAGATCTTTGTGAAGACATAGAATGCTCAAGATCAAATGAGGATAAGAGAGCGACCATCGTCACCGAAGAACCCCACAAGACCCCCGGCAAGACCCTTGCCGGGGAGGTCAGCGTGCCACGGCAAGATCCTTGCCGGGCCACCCGGCAAGACCCTTGCCGGGCCACCCGACAAGGCATTCGCCAAAGCGCACCGGCTGGGCCACTGCAAGTCCCGCACCAGATAAGTATTCGATGTCAGCCAGATGCATTTGCCGACCCAACCACCAAGGTGCACCTGCGTGGCGGCATGCAATCCTTCGTGGAGGCTCCACCACCGCGCCACCTCAGCTGCCCTGCCCGCCTACATGGCATCGCATGCATCGCTGGCCAGGGCGCGTGTCGAAGCGGGGAGGAGCGGCGACGGACGGGACGGGCCTCGTCCCCGTCCCCAATAAAGCAAAGGGACACCTAAGCCTCACATTAAATGCGTCTTGTCCTGTAATACTAGCGATAGACTCGCGACACTGTAGCACTTTCCACCTCATGTGTGCCACTGTGGCAGCCCCTTTCGCCTATAAAAGGAGGCCCATGGCACACAGAGAAATGATTCGTCTCTTTCGAACCTCGCAGCACATATAGCTAGTTCGAGAGCTCAAGAACACTAAATACATCCACCAAAGCAGGATCGTAGGGTTTACGCACCTTTGCGTCCCGAACCTGGGTAAAATCCCTTTGTGTTGTCTGCTGGTCCCTCTCTTCTCACGATCCCCGCACCCCGCAACAGTAGAAGGGATTCCAGTGATCCCATAGGTATCGTTTCCCACCGACATCTTTGGCGCGCCAGGGTGGGGGGCGTTGTTGTGAGAATCTGGTCCAGCAGTCGACCTAGCTATTCTTCATCGCCCCGGCCCCTGCAGGGAAGGCGGCCAAGGAGGCGGCGCTGCCCATGGCACGAAAGACACCAAGGCGGCGACGAGAGAGCTAAGTCATGTTGAACTTTAAGTTCTTCTCTTTAAACATAAGGTTATTATCCTCGATGGTTTGGCCTATGTATGGGAAGCCTGTACGCAGAGGGGCCCTCCTGCGATCGGCAACACCTTTGTTCTGTTTCGAGTCCGCTCAACAGTTCAAGCGGCCGCGTCGAGAGCGGCATGGTAGCCTTTTTCCATCAGCAACACTCT
This sequence comes from Aegilops bicornis, assembly GCA_021605145.1. Taxonomy (NCBI): domain Eukaryota; kingdom Viridiplantae; phylum Streptophyta; class Magnoliopsida; order Poales; family Poaceae; genus Aegilops; species Aegilops bicornis. The sequence continues at coordinate 575,075,834 of CM038672.1, forward strand.
CGGTCCTGACTCGAGTCAAGCTCGACATATTGAGCGGCCGCGCCAAGGGCGGTAAGGTGCTTTACCCAGCAACAAGCACACCCGGCAGGCTAATGAGGATCCGTCCTCAAAACGCCGCCACAGGTTTACGTGCTGACAAGCTTACCCGATTGGCGTGGGGTGGACATACAAAGGAAAATCGAACAGGAAAATAACATGCATAAGTTTGTGGGCATTACAGAGTTATATTACACAAATTGCCGCCGCGGTTCTAACTAAAGATAGCTTTGTCTTGGTCATGAACCCGCAGTGGCGACGAAGAACGGGATGCCTAGTCCCGGCGCTGGCTCTCAACCCTCTTGATTTTGTCGATGCAGTTGAGGATGGGCTGGATACGCTAATTGAGTGTCGCGATGTCGGCATCCTCCGGCAAGCTCTTCAGCACAGCTCCGAAGTCGAGGTCTGGGTGCCAGTGCGCAATCATGGTGAGCACCCTGGTCATGGTCCCCCGGCAGAGTATCCAGGATTCCTCGGCCAGGGAGGCCGCCCGGTTGGAGTGAAGCCGCTTCAGGGCGTCGACGACCTTCTCAAAGTATATGGTCAGGTTGGCGTTGGGGCTCAGGTTCGCCTCTGGGGCGTACCCCATCTCCGGCATCCCCATGATTCTCAATTGATCGGTGGCCGAGTTTGCGACGGCGGCAAGGCGCCCGAGCAAGCGTTTCTTGCCCGCCTTGTAGTCCTTGAGGTTGGCGGTCTCGTTCTTCAGCAGTTGCTTCTCCGTCTCCAGCTCCTTGGCCAGGATCCCTGAAGGAAATATGCCCTAGAGGCAATAATAAAGTTATTATTTATTTCCTTATTTCATGATAAATGTTTATTATTCATGCTAGAATTGTATTAACCGGAAACATGATACATGTGAATACATAGACAAACATAACGTCACTAGTATGCCTCTACTTGACTAGCTCATTAATCAAAGATGGTTATGTTTCCTAACCATAGACATGTGTTGACATTTGATTAACGGGATCACATCATTAGGAGAATGATGTGATTGACTTGACCCATTCCGTTAGCCTAGCACTTGATCGTTTAGTATGTTGCTATTGCTTTCTTCATGACTTATACATGTTCCTGTAACTATGAGATTATGCAACTCCGTTTACGGAGGAACACTTTGGGTACTACCAAACGTCACAACGTAATCGGGTGATTATAAAGGAGTACTACAGGTGTCTCCAAAGGTACATGTTGGGTTGGCATATTTGAGATTAGGTTTTGTCACTCCGATTGTCGGAGAGGTATCTGTGGGCCCTCTCGGTAATGCACATCACTATAAGCCTTGCAAGCAATGTAGCTAATGAGTTAGTTACGGAATGATGCATTACGTAACGAGTAAAGAGACTTGCCGGTAACGAGATTGAACTAGGTATTGCATACCGACGATCGAATCTCGGGCAAGTAACATACCGATGACAAAGGGAACAAAGTATGTTGTTATGCGGTTTGATCGATAAAGATCTTCGTAGAATATGTAGGAGCCAATATGGGCATCCAGGTTCAGCTATTGGTTATTGACCAAGAATAGTTCTAGGTCATGTCTACATAGTTCTCGAACCCGTAGGGTCCGCACGCTTAAGGTTTCGATGAAAGTTATATTATGAGTTTATGAGTTTTGATGTACCGAAGGATTTCGGAGTCCCGGATGAGATCGGGGACATGACGAGGAGTCTCGAAATGGTCGAGACATAAAGATCGATATATTGGACGACTATATTCGAAGTTCGGAAAGGTTCCGAGTTATTCGGGTATTTTTGGGAGTACCGGAGAATTACGGGAATTCGTATTGGGCCTCTTTGGGCCATATGGGAAAGGAGAGAAAGGGCCAAAAGAGTGGCCGCACCCCTCCCCTTGGACTAGTCCGAATTGGACTAGGGAGAGGGGGCGCACGCTTCCTTCCGTCGGGTTCTCTCTTCCCTTTCCGTCTCTCCTACTCCTACTACATGGAAGGGTTCCTAGTTGGACTAGGAAGGGGAATCCTACTCCGGTGGGAGTAGGACTCCCCTAGGGCGCGCCATAGAGAGGGCCGGCCCTCCCCTCCTCCACTCCTTTATATACGGGGGCAGGGGGCACCCCATGGACACAGAAGTTGATCTACGGATCGTTCCTTAGCCGTGTGCGGTGCCCCCCTCCACCATATTCTTCCTCGGTCATATCGTCGCGGAGTTTAGGCGAAGCCATGCGCCGGTAGAGCATCATCATCGTCACCACGCCGTCGTGCTGACGGAACTCATCCCCGACACTTTGCTGGATCGGAGTCCGGGGATCGTCATCGAGCTGAACGTGTCTTTGAACTCGGAGGTGCCGTGACGTTCGGTACTTGGATCGGTCGGATCGTGAAGACGTACGAATACATCAACCGCGTTGTCATAACGCTTCCGCTTACGGTCTACGAGGGTACGTGGACAATACTCTCCCCTCTCGTTGCTATGCCATCACCATGATCTTGCGTGTGCGTAGGAAATTTTTTGAAATTACTACATTCCCCAACAGTGGTATCAGAGCCTGTTTTTATGCGTTGATGTTATATGCACGAGTAGAACACAAGTGAGTTGTGGGCGATACAAGTCATACTGCTTACCAGCATGTCATACTTTGGTTCGGCGGTATTGTGAGATGAAGCGGCCCGGACCGACATTACGCGTACGCTTTACGCGAGACTGGTTTCACCGCTGCGAGCACTCGTTGCTTAAAGGTGGTGGCGGGTGTCTGTCTCTCACTTTAGTTGAACTGAGTATGGCTACGCCCGGTCCTTGCAAAGGTTAAAACAGCACCAACTTGACAAACTATCGTTGTGGTTTTGATGCGTAGGTAAGAACGGTTCTTGCTCAGCCCGTAGCAGCCACGTAAAACTTGCAACAACAAAGTAGAGGACGTCTAACTTGTTTTTGCAGGGCATGTTGTGATGTGATATGGTCAAGACGTGATGCTATATTTTATTGTATGAGATGATCATGTTTTGTAACCGAAGTTATCGACAACTGGCAGGAGCCATATGGTTGTCGCTTTATTGTATGAAATGCAAACGCCCTGTAATGCTTTACTTTACCACTAAGCGGTAGCGATAGTCGTAGAAGCATAAGATTGGCGAGACGACAACGATGCTACGATGGAGATCAAGGTGTCGCGCCGGTGACGATGGTGATCACGGCGGTGCCGGAGATGGAGATCACAAGCACAAGATGATGATGGCCATATCATATCACTTATATTGATTGCATGTGATGTTTATCCTTTATGCATCTTATCTTGCTTTGTTTGACGGTAGCATTTTAAGATGATCTCTCACTAAAATTATCAAGAAGTGTTCTCCACGAGTATGCACCGTTGCGAAAGTTCTTCGTCTTTGAGACACCACGTGATGATCGGGTGTGATAGGCTCTACGTTCAAATACAACGGGTGCAAAACAGTTGCAAACGCAGAATACTCAGGTTAAACTTGACGAGCCTAGCATATAACAGATATGGCCTCGGAACACGGAGACCGAAATTTCGAGCGTGAATCATATAGTAGATATGATCAACATATTGATGTTCACCGTTGAAACTACTCCATCTCACGTGACGATCGGACATGGTGTAGTTAATATGGATCACGTAATCACTTAGAAGATTAGAGGGATGTCTATCTAAGTGGGAGTTCTTAAGTAATATGATTAATTGAACTTAAATTTATCATGAACTTAGTACCTGATAGTATTTTTGCTTGTCTATGTTTGTTGTAGATCAATAGCTCGCGTTGTTGTTTTCATATGTTTATTTTGATATGTTCCTAGAGAAATTTGTGTTGAAAAATGTTAGTAGCAATGATGCGGATTCGATCCGTGATCTGAGGTTTATCCTCATTGCTGCACAGAAGAATTATGTTCTTAATGCACCACTAGGTGACAGACCAATTGCAGGACCCGGATGCACGGATGTTATGAACATCCGGCTAGCTCAATATGATGACTACTTGATAGTTTAGTGCACCATGCTTAACGGCTTAGAATCGGGACTTCAAAGACGTTTTGAGCGTCATGGACCATATAAGATGTTCCGGTATTGAAGTTAATATTTCAAGCAAATACCCGAGTTGAGAGATATGAAGTCTCCAACAAGTTCTATAGCTAAAAGATGGAGGAGAATCGCTCAACAGTGAGCAAGTGCTTAGATTGTCTGAGTACTACAATCGCTTGAATCAAGTGGGAGTTAATCTTCCAGATAAGATAGTGATTGGCAGAGTTCTCTAGTCACCATCACCAAGTTAGTGGAAATTCGTGATGAACTATAATGCAAGGGATGAAGAAAAGCGATTCCCAAGCTCTTCGTGATGTTGAAATCGTGAAGGTAGAAATCAAGAAAGAGCATCAAGTGTTGATGATTGACAAGACCACTAGTTTCAAGAAAAGGAAAGAAAGGGAAACTTCAAGTAGAATGGCAAACAAGTTGTCACTCCCGTGAAGAAGGCCAAAAGCTGGACCAAAGCTCTAAATCGAGTGCTTACCGCAAAAGGAAATAGTCCGGAAGCGGAAATGCCCTAAATATTTGGTGGATAAGAAGGATGGCAAAGTGAACAAGGGTGTATTTGATATACAGGTTATTGATATGTGCCTTACAAGTGTTTATAGTAACCTGAGTATTTGATACTTGTTCGGTTGCTAAGATTAGTAACTTCGAAGCAGGAGTTCTGAGAATAAACAGAGACTAGTTGAAGGGGAAGTGACGATGAGTGTTGGAAGTAGTTCCAAGATTGATATGATCATCATCGCACACTCCCTATATTTTCGAGATTAGTGTTAAACCTAAATAAATGTTATTTAAGCGTTTGCGTTGAACATGAATATGATTTGATCATGTTTATTGCGATACGGTTATTAATTTGAAGTTTAAGAATAATTGTTATTACTGTTTACATGAATAAGACCTTCGATGGTTACACACCCAATGAAAATAGTTTGTTGGATCTCGATCGTAGTGATACACATATTCATAATATTGATGCCAAAAGATGCAAAGTTAATAATGATAGTGCAACTTATTTGTGGCACTGCCGTTTGGGTCATATCGGTGTAAAGCGCATGAAGAAACTCCATAAAGATGGATTTTTTGGAATCACTTGGTTGTGAATCATTTGATGCTTGCGAACCGTGCCTTTTGGGCAAGATGACTAAAACTCCATTCTCCGGAACAATGGAACGAGCTACTGACTTATTGGAAATAATACATACCGATGTATGCGATCCAATGAGTGTTGATGCTCGTGGCAAGTATCGTTATTTTCTGAACTTCACAAGATGATTTGAGCAGATATAGGTATATCTACTTGATGAAACATAAGTCTGAAATAGTTGAAAGGTTCAAAGAATTTCAGAGTGAAGTGGAGAATCATCGTAACAAGAAAATAAAGTTTCTACGATCGACCGTGGAAGAGAATATTTGAGTTACGAGTTTGGCCTTCATATAAAACAATGTGAAATAGTTTCGCAACTCACGCCACCTGGAACACCACAGCTTAATGGTGTGTCCGAACGTCGTAACCGCACTTTATTGGATATGGTGCGATCTATGATGTCTCTTATTGCTTTACCATTATCGTTTTGGGGTTATGCATTAGAGACAGCTGCATTCACGTTTAAATAGGGCACCATCTAAATCCGTTGAGACGACACCGTATGAACTTTGGTTTAGCAGTAAACCTAAGCTGTCGTTTCTTAAAGCTTGGAGTTGCGATGCTTATATGAAAATGGTTTTCAACCTGATAAGCTCGAACCCAAATCGGAGAAGTGCGTCTTCATAGAATACCCAAAGGTAACTATTGGGTACACCTTCTATCACAGATCTGAAGGCAAGTTATTCGTTGCTAAGATGGATCCTTTCTAGAGAAGAAGTTTCTCTCGAAAGAAGTGAGTGGGAGGAAAGTAGAGCTTGATAAGGTAATTTGTACCATCTCCCGAATTGGAAAGTAGTGCATCACGAAATCAGTTCGGTGATTCCTACACCAATTAGTGAGGAAGTTAATGATGATGATCATGAAACTTCAGATCAAGTTGCTACCAAACCTCGTAGGTCTTCCAGAGTAAGATCCGCACGCAGAGTGGTACGGTAATCATGTTACGGAAGTCATGTTACTAGACCATGATGAACCTACGAACTATGAGGAAGCGATGATGAGCCCAGATTCCACGAAATGGCTTGAGGCCATAAAATCTGAGATATGATCCATGTATGAGAACAAAGTATGGACTTTGATTGACTTGCTCAATGATCAGCAAGCCATGTTAAATAAATGGATCTTCAAGAGGAAGACGGACACTGGTAGTAGTGTTACTATCTACTAAGCTCGACTTGTTGCGAAAGGTTTTCAACAAGTTCAAAGTGTTGAATACGATGAGATTTTCTCACTCGTATCGAAACTTAAGTCTGTCCGAATCATGTTAGCAATTGCCACATTTTATGAAATCTGGCAAATGGATGTCAAAACTGCATTCCTTAATGAATTTATTAAAGAAGAGTTGTATATGATGCAACAGAAGGTTTTGTCAATCCTAAAGATGTTAACAAAGTGTGCAAGCTCCAGCGATCCATCTGTGGACTGGTGCAAGCATCTCGGAGTTGGAATATACGCTTTGACGAGTTGATCAAAGCATATGGTTTTATACAGACTGTTGAAGAAGCCTGTATTTACAAGAAAGTGAGTGGGAGCTCTGTAGCATTTCTAATATTATATGTGGATGACATATTGTTGATTGGAAATGATATCGAAATTCTGGATAGCATGAAAGGATACTTGAATAAGAGTTTTTCAAAGCAAGACCTCGGTGAAGCTGCTTACACATTGAGCATCAAGATCTATATAGATAGATCAAGACGCTTGCTAAGATTTTTCAATGAGTACATACCTTGATAAATTTTGAAATAGTTCAAAATGGAACAGTCAAAGAAGGAGTTCTTGCCTGTGTTACAAGGTGTGAAGTTGAGTAAGACTCAAGACCCGACCATTGCGAGAAAATAGAAAGAGAATGAAAAGTCATTCCCTATGCCTCGGTCATAGGTTCTATAAAGTATGCTATGCTCTGAACAGGACCTCTGTATACCTTGCTACGTGTTTGGTAAAGGAATACAATTTTGATCTAATAAGTAGATCACTGGACATGGGTCAAGAATATCCTTAGTGAGGACTAAGGAGATGTTTCTCGATTATGGAGGTGATAAAAGAGCCCGTCGTAAAAGTTACAACGATGCAAGCTTTTACACCAATCCAGATGACTCTAAGTCTCAATCTGGATACATATTGAAAGTGGGAGCAATTAAGCTAGAGTAGCTCCATGCAGAGCATTGAAGACATAGAATATTTGCAAAATACATACGGCTCTGAATATGACAGACCCGTTGACTAAGCTTCTCTCACGAGCAAAACATGATCACACCTTAGTACTCTTTGGGTGTTAATCACATAGCGATGTGAACTAGATTATTGACTCTAGTAAACCCTTTGGGTGTTGGTCACATGACGATGTGAACTATGGGTGTTAATCATATCTGAGATATGAATATTGGTGTTAAATCACATGGCGATGTGAACTAGATTATTGACTCTAGTGCAAGTGGGAGTCTGAAGGAAATATGCCCCAGAGGCAATAATAAAGTTATTATTTATTTCCTTATTTCATGATAAATGTTTATTATTCATGCTAGAATTGTATTAACCGGAAATATGATACATGTGTGAATACATAGACAAACATAACGTCACTAGTATGCCTCTACTTGACTAGCTCATTAATCAAAGATGGTTATGTTTCCTAACCATAGACATGTGTTGACATTTGATTAACGGGATCACATCATTAGGAGAATGATGTGATTGACTTGACCCATTCCGTTAGCCTAGCACTTGATCGTTTAGTATGTTGCTATTGCTTTCTTCATGACTTATACATGTTCCTGTAACTATGAGATTATGCAACTCCGTTTACGGAGGAACACTTTAGGGTACTACCAAGCGTCACAACGTAATCGGGTGATTATAAAGGAGTACTACAGGTGTCTCCAAAGGTACATGTTGGGTTGGCATATTTCGAGATTAGGTTTTGTCACTCCGATTGTCGGAGAGGTATCTCTGGGCCTTCACGGTAATGCACATCACTATAAGCCTTGCAAGCAATGTAGCTAATGAGTTAGTTACGGAATGATGCATTACGTAACGAGTAAAGAGACTTTCCTGTAACGAGATTGAACTAGGTATTGGATACCGACGATCAAATCTCGGGCAAGTAAATATACCGATGACAAAGGGAACAAAGTATGTTGTTATGCGGTTTGACCGATAAAGATCTTCGTAGAATATGTAGGAGCCAATATGGGCATCCAGGTTCCGCTATTGGTTATTGACCAAGAATAGTTCTAGGTCATGTCTACATAGTTCTCGAACCCGTAGGGTCCGCACGCTTAAGGTTTGATGTGACAGTTATATTATGAGTTTATGAGTTTTGATGTACCGAAGGATTTCGGAGTCCCGGATGAGATCGGGGACATGACGAGGAGTCTCAAAATGGTCGAGACGTAAAGATCGATATATTGGACGACTATATTCAGAGTTCGTAAAGGTTCCGAGTGATTCGGGTATTTTTGGGAGTACCGGAAAGTTACGGGAATTCGTATTGGGCCTCTTTGGGCCATACGGGAAAGGAGAGAAAGGGCCAAAAGAGTGGCCGCACCCCTCCCCTTGGATTAGTCCGAATTGGACTAGGGAGGGGGGGCGCATCCTTCCTTCCTTCTCCTTCTCTCTTCCCTTTCCTTCTCTCCTACTCCTACTACATGGAAGGGTTCCTAGTTGGACTAGGAAAAGGGGAATCCTACTCCCGGTGGGAGTAGGACTCCCTAGGGCGCGCCATAGAGAGGGCCGGCCCTCCCCTCCTCCACTCCTTTATATACGGGGGCAGGGGGCACCCCATGGACACAGAAGTTGATCTACGGATCGTTCCTTAGCCGTGTGCGGTGCCCCCCTCCACCATATTCTTCCTCAAGGGTGGCCGCACCCCTCCCCTTGGTCTGGTCCGAATTGGACTAGGGAAGGGGGGCGCCCCTTCCTTCCTTCTCCTTTTCCCTTCCCTTTCCTTCCCTCCTACTCCTACTACTTGGAAGGGCTCCTAGTTCTACTAGGAAAGGGAGAATCCTACTCCCGGTGGGATTAGGACTCCCCTAGGGCGCGCCATAGAGAGGGTCGGCCCTCCCCTCCTCCACTCCTTTATATACGGGGGCAGGGGGCACCCCATAGACACACAAGTTGATCTTCGTGATCGTTCCTTAGCCGTGTGCGGTGCCCCCCTCCACCATAGACCACATCGATAATATTGTAGCGGTGCTTAGGCGAAGCCCTGCGACGGTAGAACATCAAGATCGTCACCACGCCGTCGTGCTGACGGAACTCATCCCCGACACTTTGCTGGATCGGAGTCCGGGGATCGTCATCGAGCTGAACGTGTGCTGAACTCGGAGGTGCCGTACGTTCGGTACTTGGATCGGTCGGATCGTGAAGGCGTACGACTACATCAACCGTGTTGTCATAACGCTTCCGCTTACGGTCTACGAGGGTACGTGGACAATACTCTCCCCTCTCGTTGCTATGCCATCACCATGATCTTGCGTGTGCGTAGGAAATTTTTTAAAATTACTACGTTCCCCAACAATCCCCTCTTGGGTCATGGCCCCCGACAGCGTCTCCTCGAGCTCTCCCAGCTTCAGCTTGATATCTTCGATGGAGGCATTGGCCTCAGAGAGCTCTCCAGACTTGCTGATGACCTCACCCTGCGCCACCGTCAGAGCACCATTGAGCGTGTGCTTCTCCTGGTCCAGCTTCAGAGCTTGCTACTCCAGCTCCTTCACCTTGCCGGCTTGTCCACCTCTTCGTCCTTACCGCAGAGTGATACGTCTCCAATGTATCTATAATTTTTGATTGCTCCATGCTATATTATCTATTGTTTTGGACTATATTGGGCTTTATTTTCCACTTTTATATTACTTTTGGACTAACCTATTAACCGGAGGCCCAGCCTGAAATTGCTGTTTTTGCCTATTTCAGTGTTTCGAAGAAACGGAATATCAAACGGAGTCCAAACAGAATGAAATCTTCGGGAACGTGATTTTCTCATCAGATAAGACCCAGAAGACTTGGACCCTCCGTCAAGAAAGCCATGGGGGGTCACGAGGGTGGAGGGCGCCCCCCCTAGGGCGCGCCCCCTGCCTCGTGGGCCCCTCGAAGCTCCACCGACATACTCCTTCCTCCTATATATACCTACATACCCCCAACAGATCAGATATGGAGCCAAAAACCTAATTCCACCGCCGCAACTTTCTGTATCCATGAGATCCCATCTTAGGGCCTGTTAGGAGCTCATGGAAGGGGATTCCACCATGGAGGGCTTCTACATCAACATCATAGCCTCTCCGATGAAGTGTGAGTAGTTTACCTCAGACCTTCGGGTCCATAGTTAGTAGCTAGATGGATTCTTCTCTCTTTTTGGATCTCAATACAATGTTCTCCCCCTCTCTCGTGGAGATCTATTCGATGTAATCTTTTTTTTACGGTGTGTTTGTTGAGACGGATGAATTGTGGGTTTATAATCAAGATTATCTATGAGCAATATTTGAATCTTCTCTGAATTCTTTTATGTATGATTGAGTTATCTTTGCAAGTCTCTTCGAATTATCCGTTTGGTTTGGCCAACTAGATTGGTAGTTCTTGCAATGGGAGAAGTGTTTAGCTTTGGGTTCAATCTTGCGGTGTCCTTACCTAGTGATGTAAAGGGTTGCAAGGCACGTTTTGTATTGTTGCCATCGAGGATAACAAGATGGGGTATTTATCATATTGCATGAATTTATTCCTCTACATCATGTCATCTTGCTTAAGGCGTTACTCTGTTTTCATTAACTTAATACTCTAGATGCATCTTTGGATAGCGGTCGATGAGTGGAGTAATAGTAGTAGATGCAGGTGAGTCGGTCTACTTGTCTCGGACGTGATGCCTATATACATGATCATACCTAGATACTCTCATAACTATGCTCAATTCTGTCAATTGCTCAACAGTAATTCGTTCACCCACCGTAAAATACCTATGCTCTTGAGAGAAGCCACTAGTGAAATCTATGGCCCCCGGGTCTATTTTCATCATATTAATCTTCATACGCTTTATTATTGCTTTGCTCTTTACTTTGCCTTTTTATTTTACTTTGCATCTTTATACCAGAAATACCAAAAATATTATCTATCATCTCTATCAGATCTCACTCTCGTAAGTGACCGTGAAGGGATTGACAACTCCTATTCGCGTTGGTTGCGAGGAGCTATTTGTTTTGTGTAGGTACGAGGGACTTGTGCGTGCCCTCCTACTGGATTGATACCTTGGTTCTCAAAAACTGAGGGAAATACTTACGCTACTCTGCTGCATCATCCTATCCTCTTCGGGGAAAACCAACGCAAGCTCAAGACGTAGCATGGAGCGTGGCGGCAAGTTTCTCCTCGCGCTCGGTAAGGTTCTCCTCATGGGTCTTCAGGGCGGCCTCGTGCTGGGACCGGACGGCTTCGGCTTCATCGGCCAACCTCTTCGCCGTCTCCTGGGCCTTCTCGATGTCGGCCAGCTTCAGGGCGAGCTCCACCTCACGGTTGGCCAGCTCGCCCTGGGCGGCCTTCACTCGTCCCCGAGCTGGCGGAACTAGTCTTGCGCCTCGGCGTCGCGCCCCAAAGTCCTCCTCCATCCTCTCCACCTTTGCCGATCGGACTTGGCCTTGTCCAGCGGCGCGGTGGAGTGCTCGAAACTTCGGAAGCCGGGCGCCCATGGCACAGGCAGTTGCTCCTCCTGGGAGCCAGCGCCACCAACGCCTGGCTCGTCAACAACCTCAAGCCCGGCGGTGGCAAGCGCCTCCTCGTCGAACACCTCTATCTCAAAGGGAGCCCTGGTGCTCGACACGCCAAGGAGATGGACGAAGAGGTCGTCGCTGACCCTCAGGTACCTGCCAGAGCCCGAGGCAGCGGAGGAGGAGGGCAGGTCGTCAAACGCCCCCTCCTCGGCAGCGGCCTTGCCGGCTCCCTCGGTAGGCCCCTTGCCGGGCTCCTCGGCGGGCCCCTTGGCGGCGCCCCTGGCTCCCACCTCAGCAGCGATCTTCTTCGCCTCTGCTGCGGCATCCGTGGCAATGTCCTTGATGGTGGCGTCGACGTCCTCTAAGGAGAATTCTGGATGCCACAAAAGAGATAGGGCGGAGCCAAGGTCGAAGGTCAATAAGGGAAAAAGAAGAACGCAAGCGGAAGTGGAGAGCGAGTGGTTTACCCGTGCCAGGCCGAGAGGCGGAAGCCCTTCTCCGCCAAGGTCTGGCGTCGAGGCAAAGCCACCGGCGCCTGCGTTCCCCTTCCCCTCCTCCGCGTGCACAACCTCGGTGCTCGGTGTCCTTGCCGGGGACGCCCCTTGGGATGGTGTAGTCGACAGGGGCGGCACGACCGGAGAAGCCCCCTGTGGCTCCCCTTGGTGTTGCTCCTCTCCTGCACCCACGACACGGTTAACACTGAAGCATCACGTGCGACACACGTTGATTAAGGGTGGGTGGTGGACTCACGCTAGGGGCTGGGCCGGGGGCTGCTCTCCGGACTGCTCGACACCACCAGTGGCGTACTGGAGGTACCTGCCGGGGGCTGGCCGCTCGCCGAAACCCTGGCCCTCTTGATCCTCTGGGCCAGCATCTCCACTTCCATGCAAGATGAAGACAGGTAAGCAACGCCGTCAAGGGGGGTGCAAGGAATGAGGGAAGAAAGCAGAGGCTTACTCTTCGTTCTCTTCCTCCTCCTCCTCTATTGCTTTCCTCTTCTGCTCCTGGCTGAGAGGCCCGAGCTCTCTCTCCGGGCTGAGAGGCCCGAAGTCAAACAAGTCACCCCCAATCCCTGCGCTGATGTTTGCCGGCGAGGAGGGAGGCGATGGCGTCCGGGCGCGCTTGGACGATGAAGAAGCAGGCGTCCTCTTCTTCGACGCCACGACTTTCGCCGTTTTCTTTGCCGCCACCGCCCTCGTCTGGCGCACAGGCACCTCCTGGGCTTGCCGCAGCTGCACAGCCCGGTCGAGGCGGACCGGCTCACTGGAGGTGGCCCGCCGCAGGACCCGCCTCCTTCCGGTGGTCGGAGGGTCGGCGGTTGCGGTCCTCCCCTCCTCGCCCTCCTTCTCCGACGACCCGTCGGCGGCATCCTCGACGAGGGGAGCCCCGGTGTCGACACCGCTAGCCTTCCCAGCGGTTGCTGCCCACTAGGCGAGCTCCACCTCCTCCGCCTCCGCCGCGGCCTTGTCCACCACGACGCCGGCGCTGCCGGCCTCCTTGACGAGCCTTGCCTCCTCCTCGGCAAGCCTCGCCTCCTCCACCCTGGCGGCAATATAGTCCAGCTCCGCCGGGGAGGTGTCCTGGATGAGCCGCGGCTCGTCGGTGATGTATATCTTGTGCAGAGTGTCGAAGAACTCCTGCACCGCGAGCTCGTCCGGCTCAGCCCAATTCGGGTCGAGGCCGTGCGCGTTGAAGAGTGGCATCATGGCGATGATCTCATTCCGACAAGAGTTGTTGCTCAGCGGAACCACTCCCACCGGCAGCTTGAAAACAGGATCCTTGTCGACCTTGCTGGCCTTCGCGACGGCCCTGGCAAGCTTGCCGAACCGCTCGACCTCGCCCACGTCGTCGACCTCGAGCTGGAAGATTCGCTGGCAAAGATGGGCGTGCTGCAGCACCGTCAGGTTGTTATCGAGGACGAGACGAAGCCTCATGATGTTGGCGACGCTCACATAGAGCCAGGCCGGCCTCCCCTTGTCATGCAGAGGGGCAATCCGGCGGCGGATGAAGTCCGCCCCGATCATCTCGAGGGTGAGCCCGGCCTGGGTAAGCCGGAGAATCCTGGTGGTGGCGATCGTGAGCTTCACGTCGTCGGCGTCGACATCACCCCAATCGGTGCCACGAACCGGCGGCTTCTGGCGAACCTCGCAGAACGCTGGCGGGTCTTTTTCCTCAATCCAGCACCACCGGCCCCACCATTCTTCCGACCTCTCCTTCATGGCGCCATCCGGGTACGCCCCCTTGGCCCTCGGGATCCAGGTGACGCAGCCAGCAATGGCGCCCCCTGCCTTGATCCGAGGGGAGAAGTAATGGCGGAAAAGCGCCGTGTTGGGGTGCACCCCGACGAAGCCCTCGCAGAGATGGGCGAAGAGGGCCATACACGCCACGGCATTCGGAGTAAAATCAAGGAGGTGGAAGCCGTAGGTGTGCATGATGTCCTTGAAGGAATCGGAGAAGGGGGGACAGAGCCCGCAAGAGAAATAGTCGACGAAGAAGGGGTACCGGTGCGGGAAGGGCCCAGCGCTGGCAGGGACGACGGTCGTGGCTGGATGCCCCGTCTTCTCTCCCCCCCGTCTTCACACCCCACAAACACTTGAACATCTCCCGAAGCTCGGGCATGCCAACCATCGAGGGGAAATAGGCGGATTGCGCTCGCCGTGCCACCAGCTCGCTCTCCGGCTGCTCCGACAAGCCGGCATCCTTCGCCACTCCGTTGCTCTTGGTGGACTTGGGCGCCATGGCGACTGCGGAAAGCGGAAAAGCAGAGGACGGCGAAAGCACGACGGCGATGGGTGAAAGCAGAGAGGCTCGAGAAGAAGGGGGCGGCGGTTCTGAGATTGGAGGAAGGCGCAGGGAAGGGGTAAAAGTGAGCAGCACGCCCGCGATTATTCCTTTTTATGGGGGAAGGTGCGGGCCGCCTCCTTTCCCATTAACTGTGATGCTACGCATGCGTGCGGACGCTGTCCCACACATGCCTCCCACGTCATGGCGCGCTACAGACGACCCACGCCACGCTGCTCAACGCTGGTCGGGGAAGCGCAGCAGACGCAAGCGATGGTCAGCGGTAAAAATCCGCTAACCGCTCACAAGACTGCTCGGCCTGGCCCAACAACGTGCTGCGCCTGTGTGTGGCCTAGGCCCGGGGCTCTTGTCGGTGTACAAAAGTAGGGGCTCTGCTTTTGACCCCTTTACTTGTGCACGGGCAGTCAGAGCCTCCCGCCACGGCCAGCATAGACATAGCAGGAAAGGGGAGCTGGAGAGAAGCCGAAGCCACGAGGACAAACGAAGCAACAACAAGGACCAAGGCCACAAAGATCAGATAGGCGTAGCAGGTTCCCCGGCAAGGACCCTTGCCGGGAGTTTCAAGAGCCCGGCAAGGACCCTTGCTGGGGCAGCTCGCCCACGCCGGCCGAAGTGAGCCGCCCTTGAGCCCACCAACGCTCGACAAATGCGTTGGGACAGGGCTCGGGAGGCACCTCCGTGGTGGCATGCAGATCTTTGTGAAGACATAGAATGCTCAAGATCAAATGAGGATAAGAGGGCGACCATCGTCACTGAAGAAACCCACAAGACCCCCAGCAAGACCCTTGCCGGGGAGGCCAGCGTGCCACGGCAAGACCCTTGTCGGGCCACCCGACAAGGCCCTCGCCAAAGCGCACCGGCTGGGCCCACACCAGATAAGTCTTCGCCGCCGTTCGCATGCAGCTGCCAACCCAACCAGCTGGGCAGGCACCTGCGTGGCGGCATGCAATCCTTCATGGAGGCTCCACCACCGCGCCACCTCGGCTGCCTGCCCACCTACATGTCACCGCATGCATCGCTGGCCAGGGCGCGTGTCGAAGCGGGGAGGAGCGGCGACGGACGGGACGGACCTCGCCCCCGTCCCCAATAAAGCGAAGGGACACCTAAGCCTCACATTAAATGCATCTTGCCCTGTAATACTAGCGATAGACTCGTGACACTATAGCACTTTCCACCTCCTGTGTGCCACTGTGGCAGCCCCTTTCGCCTATAAAAGGAGGCCCATGGCACACAGAGAAAGGATTCGGCTCTTTCGAACCTCGCAGCACCTAGAGCTAGTTAGAGAGCTCAAGAACACTAAATACATCAACCAAAGCAGGATCGTAGGGTTTTATGCACCTTTGCAGCCTGAACCTGGGTAAAATCCCTTTGTGTTGTCTGCTGGTCCCGCTCTTCTCACGATCCCCGCACCCCGCAACCGTAGAAGGGATTCCAGTGATCCCATAGGTGTCGTTTCCCACCGACAGCTACTATCATCTTTCAACTTATATTTCTCTAGGAACATATAAAAAATAAACCGGGAGTTACATCGCGAGCTATTGATCTACAACATAGATATGCTAATACTACCAGGACTAAGTTCATGATAAATTAAAGTTCAATTAATCATATTACTTAAGAAGTCCCACTTAGATAGACATCCCTCTAGTCATCTAAATGATCACGTGATCCAAATCAACTAAACCATGTCCGATCATCACGTGAGATGAAGTAGTTTTCAATGGTTAACATTACTATGTTGATGATATCTACTATATGATTCACGCTCGACCTTTCGGTCTCCAGTGTTCCGAGGCCATACCTGCATATGCTAGGCTCGTCAAGTTTAACCCGAGTATTCGGCATGTGCAAAACTAGCTTTCACCCGTTGTATGTGAACGTAGAGCTTACGACACCCGATCATCACGTGGTGTCTCGGCACGACGAACTGTCGCAACGGTGCATACTCAGGGAGAACACTTATACCTTAAAATTTAGTGACAGATCATATTATAATGTTGCCGCCGAGCTAAGCAAAAAAAAGATGTATAAAAGATAAACATCACATGCAATCAAAATATGTGACCTGATATGACCATCATCATCTTGTGCCTTTGATCTCCATCTCCAAAGTACCGTCATGATCTCCATCGTCATCAGCATGACACCATGATCTCCATCATCTTGATCTCTTTCAACGTGCTGTCATGATGACCCACAAGTATAGGGGATCTATCATAGTCCTTTCAATAAGTAAGAGTGTCGAACCCAACGAGGAGCAGAACGAAATGATAAGCGGTTTTCAGCAAAGTATTCTCTGCAAGCAATGAAATAAGTGGTAAGAGATAGTTTTCTGATAAGGTAAATTGTAACGAGCAACAAGTAACAAAAGTAAATAAGGTGCAGCAAGGTGGCCCAATCCTTTTTGTAGCAAAGGACAAGCCGGAACAAACTCTTATAATAGGAAAACCGCTCCCGAGGACACATGGGAATATCGTCAAGCTAGTTTTCATCACGCTCATATGATTCGCGTTCGGTACTTTGATAATTTGATATGTGGGTGGACCGGTGCTTGGGTGCTGTTCTTACTTGAACAAACATCCCACTTATGATTAACCTCTATTGCAAGCATCCGCAATTACAACAAAAGTATTAAGGTAAACCTAACCATAGCATGAAACATGTGGATCCAAATCAGCCCCTTACGAAGCAACACATAAACTAGGGTTTAAGCTTCATCACTCTAGCAACCCATCATCTACTTATTACTTCCCAATGCCTTCCTCTAGGCCCAGATAATGGTGAAGTGTTATGTAGTCGACGCTCACATAACACCACTAGAGGCTAGACAACATACATCTCATCAAAATATCAAGCGAATACCAAATTCACATGACTACTAATAGCAAGACTTCTCCTTGTCCTCGTGAACAAACGTAACTACTCACAAAGCATATTCATGTTCATAATCAGAGGGGTAATAATATGCATAAAGGATCTGAACATATGATCTTCCACCAAGTAAACCAACTAGCATCAACTACAAGGAGTAATCAACACTACTAGCAACCTACTAGCACCAATCCCGGACTTGGAGACAAGAATTGGATACAAGAGATGAACTAGGGTTTGGATATGAGATGGTGCGGGTGAAGATGTTGATGCAGATTGCCCTCTCCCGATGAGAGGAGCCTTGGTGATGATGATGACGATGATTTCCTCCCGAGGGAAGTGTCCCGGCCGAGCGATTGCCCTAGATTGGTTCCGCCAAGGTTCCGCCTCGTGGTGGCGGAGTCTCGTCCCGAAAGGTTGCCTTCTATTTTTTTCTCATCGAATGACTTCATATAGGAGAAGATGGGCGTCCGAGAGCCACCACGGGGCCCACGAGGTAGGGGGGCGCCCGAGGAGGGCGCCCCCACCCTCATGAGCAGGGTGTGGGCCCCTGGCCTTCATCTTTGGCGATGATTTTTCTTTATTTATTTTAAGGTATTCCGTGGAGTTTCAGAACTTTTGGAGTTGCGCAGAATAGTCCTTCAATATTTTCTCCTTTTCCAGCCCAGAATTCCAGCTGCCGACATTCTCCCTCTTCATGTAAACCTTGTAAAATAGGAGAGAATAGCCATAAGTATTGTAACATAACGTGACATAACAGCCCATAATACGATAAATATCGATATAAGAGCATGATGCAAAATGGACATATCAACTCCCCCAAGCTTAGACCTCGCTTGTGCTCAAGCGAAAAGCTGATAACAATAAATATGTCCTCATGTTTAGAGGTAGAGGCGTCTATAAAAATAGAATACGGACATGAAGGCATCATGATTATTTTCATAACAACAACATAAATAGATTTTGTCATATGATTACTCATGTTCAAGTGATGATCTTTTCACAAGGCCAAAGTATGAATCAGAAACCTATTGGGCACTAACAAACTATAACCTCAGTCATTGAAGCAATTGCAATTTATCATAACATCGGAAATATTCTATGTCAGAGCTTAAAAGCAAGTCCACATACTCAACTATCACTTAGTCCTTCATAATTGCTAACACTAACGCAATACTTGTGGTTACGAAGTTTTAATCGGACACAGAGAAAGATAGGGGCTTATAGTTTTGCCCCACAACCTTTTACCTCAAGGGTAATGTCAACAATAATAATTCATGCTCCCCCACATCCAATTAGATATATATATCATGTTCTTTTCAACATGTTGGGCTTGCCAAAGGATAAAATGAAAAAGGAAAGGTGAAGACCACTGTGACTCTTGCATAAGGTAGAAGATAATAATAAAAGATAGGCCCTTCGCAGAGGGAAGTAGAGGTTGCCATGCGCTTTTATGGTTGGATGCACAAAATCTTAATGCAAAAGAACGTCACTTTATATTGCCCCTTGTATGTGAACCTTTATTATGCAGTCAAAATCGCTTTTATTGCGTCCACAACAAGTTCAGACAAAGCTTATTTCTCTGCACTAAGAAGTCGTGCATATTTAGAGAGCAATTTTTATTGCTTGCACCGATGACAACTTACTTGAAGGATCTTACTCAATCCATAGGTAGATATGGTGGACTCTCATGGCAAAACTGGTTTAAGGGTATTTGGAAGCACAAGTAGTATCTCTACTTGGTGCTGAGAATTTGGCTAGCATGAGGGGGAAAGGCAAGCTCAACATGTTAGAGGATCCATGACAACATACTTTATCTCAGATACAAGAAAACATAACTCATTATGTTGTCTTCCTTGTCCAACATCAACTCTTTAGCATGGCATATTCTAATGAGTGCTCCCAATCATAAAAGATGTCAATGATAATATATCTATATGTGAAACCTCTGTTTCCTTATTACTTCCTATTAATTGCAACGATGACCAAAGCTATATTTGTCAACTCCCAGCAACTTTTAATCATCATACTCTTTCTATGTGAAGTCATTACTTTCACTAAGATCAATATGAACTCTTTGATTCTTTTTATTCTTTTTTTCTAATCCCCCAAGATCATGGCAAAATACTCAAGCCCTTGACTCAACACTAATCTTTATTATATAGCTCACAGACTCGATTACAAAGAAGGATCATAAAGCAAAACTCAAAACTAGATCATGCCATGACTTTATTCTACTAAATCAATATACTACTAATAGGATCGAACTAAGAAAAACGGTAAAGATAGGAGTTGTGATGGTGATACGATAAAGGGCACCTTCCCCCAAGCTTGGCAGATGCCAAGGAGTGCCCATACCCATGTGATTATATCTCCTTCTTTGTTGTTGGCGGTGGAGGTGTTGTTGATGATGCAAGCTTGTCGTCCACCTTCCATGGCATAGGCTCACCATCATAGAAGGATGATCGAGTCTCCGGAATCCTCAAATCTGCAGCCAAAATCATCCTTTTGAATCTATATTCATACTCACAGTTTTGGTTTTGCAGATCATAGATTTGGGCTTGGAGGTGCTCGACCTTCTCATGTAGCTTGAAGATGGCCTCCTCGGTTCTCTTGCCGTCCGGCTCGTAGTTGTTGGCGAACTCCGCGAGCATCTTGTGGGTAGCGTTGATTCCACGCTCCACCATCCCCTGGCACTTGAAAACTTGTTGCTCCATTTCTTTGAGCCTCGACTCCACGCTTCCGGTTCCCTTTGGTCCCTCAACATCGCGGATGTGCAGCAACCCATCACGCATCTCAATGGTTTGAGGGTGTCGCAGCACCTCCATGAGGTAAGGTTGATCACCTTCTCAAGAACTTGTCCTTGGAAGCACTTGGGGTCGTCATGATGATCTAGACCTGTCAGAAAAACAGCTCGAAACAAGAACAGGAGATATTTGCGTGATACGAGAGTCAAAACCTTCGGGAGAATATATAATGAATTTTTACCGACCAAAATACGTATCGTGCAAGAAAACGGAGTCCGGAGGGCACACGAGGTGCTCACGAGGTAGGGGGGCGCGCCCAGGGGGTAGGGCGCGGAGGCCTCGTGTCCTCCCCGGACTGCTACTTATTTTCCTATTTTTCTAAATATTCCAAAACGGAGAAATATTGCCTTAAAAATTGTTTTGGAGTCGGTTTACTTACCGTACCACATACCTATTCCTTTTCGGAGTCTGGAACGTTCTGGAAAGTGTCCCTTATGTATTCCTCCGGGGTTACGGTTTCAATAATATTGGTTTCAACATTTATAGGATTACCTGAGATATAGTGTCTGATCCTTTGCCGTTTACCACCTTCGGATTAGTGCCTGCGAAGTTGTTGATTTTTATGGCACCGGAACGATAGACCTCCTCGATAACGTAGGGACCTTCCCATTTAGAGAGAAGTTTTCCTGCAAAAAATCTTAAACGAGAGTTGTATAGCAACACATAATCACCTACATTAAACTCATGCTTTTGTATCCTTTTGTCATGCCATCTTTTAACCTTTTCTTTAAACAACTTGGCATTTTCATAAGCTTGGGTTCTCCATTCATCAAGTGAGCTAATATTAAATAACCTCTTCTCACCGGCAAGTTTGAAATCATAATTGAGCTCTTTAATAGCCCAATATGTCTTATGTTCTAGTTCGAGAGGTAAGTGACAAGCTTTTCCATAAACCATTTTATACGGAGACATACCCATAGGATTTTTATATGCAGTTCTATAGGCCCACAATG
Organism: Aegilops bicornis; assembly: GCA_021605145.1. Taxonomy (NCBI): domain Eukaryota; kingdom Viridiplantae; phylum Streptophyta; class Magnoliopsida; order Poales; family Poaceae; genus Aegilops; species Aegilops bicornis. The sequence continues at coordinate 575,097,147 of CM038672.1, forward strand.
CGTCATTCAGTTTCTTGGACCAATTCTTTCTAGACCTATTGATGGGTCTTTTGCAAAATTAATTTGAGCTCTCTATTACTCAATTCTACTTGACCACTAGACTGTGGGTGATATGGAGATGCAATTCTATGATTAACATCATATTTAGCAAGCATCTTACGGAAAGCACCATGAATAAAGTGTGAACCACCATCGGTCATCAAATATCTAGGGACTCCAAACCTCGGAAAATAACTTCCTTGAGCATTTTAATAGAAGTATTATGATCGGCACTACTAGTTGGAATAGCTTCTACCCACTTAGTAACGTAATCAACGACAACTAAAATATGTGTATATCCATTAGAGGCGGAAAAGGTCCCATATAATCAAAGCCCCAAACATCAAATGGTTCAATAACAAGTGAATAATTCATAGGCATTTCTTGACGTCTACTAAAATTACCAATTCTTTGACATTCATCGCAAGACAAAACAAACTTATGAGCATCCTTGAAGAAAGTAGGCCAATAAAAACCGGATTGTAGTACCTTATGTGCAGTTCTATCTCCAGCGTGGTGCCCTCCATAAGCCTCGGAGTGACACTTGCGTAGGATCTGTTCATGTTCATGCTCAGGTACACAATGGCTAATAACACCATCTACCCCTTCTTTATAAAGATGTGGGTCATCCCAAAATTAATGTCGCAAATCATAAAAGAACTTTTTCTGTTGTTGGTATGTGAAGCTAGGTGGTATAAACTTAGCAAAAATATAATTAGCATAATCAGCATACCATGGAGTGCTATGAGAAGTGCTATGACATTTAATTGTTCATCAGGAAAGCTATCATCAATAGGTAGTGGGTCATCAAGAACATTCTCTAATCTAGATAAATTGTTTGTAACGGGGTTCTCAGCTCCTTTTCTATCAAAAATATGTAAATCAAATTCTTGCAGCAGGAGAATCCATCTAATAAGTCTAGGTTTTGCATCTTTATTTTCCATAAGATATTTAATAGCAGCATGATCTGTGTGAATAGTTACTTTAGAGTCAAGAATATAGGGTCTGAATTTATCACAAGCAAATACAATTGCTAAGAGTTCCTTTTCGGTAGTAGCATAATTTCTTTGAGCATTGTCTAGAGTCTTACTAGCATAATGGATAACATTCAATTTCTTATCAACTCTTTGCCCTAGAACGGCACCTACAAAGATAATCACTAGCATCACACATAATTTCAAAGGGTAAATTCCAATCGGTGGCTGAACAACAAAAAGAGACTAATGCTTTCTTAAGTATTTCAAATGCTTCTACACAATCATCATCAAAGACAAATGGTACATCTTTTTGTAATAAATTAGTCGAGGTCGAGAAATTTTTAGAAGTCCTTAATGAACCTCCTATAAAATCCGGTAGCGACCAAGGAAACTTCTTATACCTTTGATGTCCTTGGGACATGGCATCTTTTCAATAAGCGTCCACCTTGGCTTTATCAACTTCAATACCTCTTTTCGTAAACTTTGTGCCCCAAGACAATACCTTCATTAACCATAAAGTGGCACTTTTCCCAATTCAAGACAAGATTAATTTCTTCACATCTCGCAAAACTCGATCAAGATTGCTCAAGCAATCGTCAAAAGAGGAACCATAGACGGAAAAGTCGTCCATGAAAACCTCGCAAATCTTTTCACAAAAGTCAGAGAATATAGCCATCATGCATCTTTGAAAGGTAGCAGGTGCATTACATAAAACAAAAGGCATACGTCTATAAGCAAAAGTACCAAAAGGGCATGTAAAAGTAGTCTTTGATTGATCTTTAGCCGACACAGGTATTTGAGAGAAACCAGAATAACCATCTAGAAAGCAATAATGTGTATGTTTGCATAATCTTTCTAGCATTTGATCAATAAAAGGTAAGGGGTAATGATCTTTCTTAGTAGCTTTATTTAATTTGTGGAAATCAATTACCATCCTATAACCTGTGATAATTATTTGCGGAATTAATTCATCTTTATCATTAGGGACAACAGTAATACCTCCCTTCTTAGGGACACAATGGACAGGACTTACCCACTGACTATCAGCAACGGGATAAATTATACCTGCCTCCAGAAGCTTGAGTTTATTTTCTTACCACTTCTTTCATTTTAGGATTCAAACGTCGTTGAGGATCATGAACTGGTTTGGCATCCGCTTCCAAATTTATTTTATGTTGACATAGAGTGGGACTGATGCCCTTAAGATCATCCAGAGTATATCCAATAGCGGCACGGTGCTTTTTTAGAGTTTTCTGTAATCTTTCTTCTTCACGCTCTGAAAGGTTAGCACTAATAATAACAGGATATATTTTCTTTTCATCAAGATAAGCATATTTAAGATTATCAGGCAACGGTTTAAGCTCAAACACGGGATCGCCCTTGGGTGGAGGAGGATCCCCTAGGATTTCAACAGTAAATTGTGTTGCGTAATAGGTTCTTGTTTAAAGAATACTTCATCTATTTCCCTTCTTTCATTCATGAACATATCATTTTCATGGTCTAGCAAATAGTGTTCTAAAGGATCACTAGGAGGTACGGCAATAGAAGCAAGACCAATAATTTCATCTTTACTAGGCAATTCTTCCTCACGATGTTGTTTACTAAATTTAGAGAAATTAAACTCATGAACCATATCATCCACGCCAATAGTATAAAGATTCTTTTCGCAGTCTATCTTAGCATTAACAGTATTCAAGAAGGGTCTACCAAATATAATGGGACAAAAGCTATCTTGTGGAGAACCAAGAACAAGAAAATCAGCGGGATATTTAGTTTTCCCACACAAGACTTCAACATCTCTAACAATTCCTATTGGAGATATAGTATCTCTATTGGCAAGTTTAATTGTGACATCAATATCTTCTATCTCGTGGTGCAATTTCATGCTTAATTTCTTCATACAAAGTAATAGGTATAACACTAGCACTAGCACCCATATCACATAAGCCATCATAACAATGATCTCCTATTTTAATGTAAATAACAGCACGCCTACCACATGTCTATGTTTATCTTTAGCATGTGGTTTAGCAATTCTAGCAGTTTCACCAGAGAATTGAATGACATGCCCATCAATATTATCGACAAGAGATCTTTAACAATAGCAATATTAGGTTATACTTTGACTTGCTCAGGAGGTGTACTAGTTCTAATATTGATTTTTCGAACAACATTTGAAGCTTTAGCATGATCCTTTACTCTAACAGGGAAAGGTGGTTTCTCAACATAAGATGTAGGAACAATAGGATCATTATAAGTGACAGTCTTTTCTTCAACTTTAATAGGTGCAGCTAGTTTTACTTCTATGGGAGGATGATATTTAAACCACTTCTCTTTAGGGAGATCAACATAAGTAGCAAATGATTCACAGAAAGAAGCTACTATCTCAGAGTCAAGTCCATATTTAGTGCTAAACTTACGGAAAATATCGGTATCCATAAAAGATTTAACACAATCAAACTTAGGCGTCATACGACTCCTTACCTTCGTCGAGGTCCCAATCTTCAGAATTGCGTTTAATTCTATCCAATAAATTCCATTTGAATTCAATAGTCTTCATCATAAAAGAGCCAGCACAAGAAGTATCGAGCATGGTACGATTGTTATTAGAAAGACGAGCATAAAAATTCTGAAGAATTGTCACTTTTGAGAGCTCATGATTGGGGCATGAATATAACATTGATTTAAGCCTCCCCCAAGATTGAGCGATGCTTTCTCCTTCGCGAGGCCAAAAATTATATATATAATTGCGATCACGATGAACAAGATGCATAGGGTAATACTTTTGATGAAACTCCAATTTCAATCTTTTATAGTTCCATGATCTCGTATCACATAGCCTATACCATGTCATTGCGTCTTCCTTCAAAGATAAAGGGAAAGCCTTCTTGTTAACAACATCATCGGGTACACCTGCAAGCTTAAATAATCCACAAATTTCATCCACATATATTAAGTGCTCATCGGTGCTTTGTTCCATCTCTGTAAAAGGATTAGCTAGCAGTTTTTCCATTATACCGAAGGAAATTCAGAAGGAGTTTCATTTTCAATAGGTTCAAGAGGTTGAATAGGTTGAGGAGCAACTCTTTGCTCTCATCGACGGGGTGAAGATACCCCGAACAAGCCCCTCAGACAATTACTTTCCATAGTAACAAGTGACAGAAAATTTCAGCACAATAAATAATTTTTTCCTTACCAAATTCCACCTACCAAAGGCGCTTCACTCCCCGGCAACGGCGCCAGAAAAGCGTCTTGATGACCCACAAGTATAGGGGATCTATCGTAGTCCTTTCGATAAGTAAGAGTGTCGAACCCAACGAGGAGCGTATGAAATGATAAGCGGTTTTCAGCAAGGTATTCTCTACAAGCACTTTGAAATAAGTGGTAACAGATAGTTTTGTGATAAGGTAAATTGTAACGAGCAACAAGTAACAAAAGTAAATAAGGTGCAGAAGGTGGCCCAATCCTATTTGTAGCAAAGGACAAGCCGGAACAAACTCTTATAATAGGAAAAGCGCTCCCGAGGACACATGGAAATATCGTCAAGCTAGTTTTCATCACGTTCATATGATTCGCGTTCGGTACTTTGATAATTTGATATGTGGGTGGACCGGTGCTTGGGTGCTGTTCTTACTTGAACAAACATCCCACTTATGATTAACCTCTATTGCAAGCATCCGCAACTACAACAAAAGTATTAAGGTAAACCTAACCATAGCATGAAACATATGGATCCAAATCAGCCCTTACGAAGCAACGCATAAACTAGGGTTTAAGCTTACATCACTCTAGCAACCCATCATCTACTTATTACTACCCAATGCCTTCCTCTAGGCCCAGATAATGGTGAAGTGTTATGTAGTCGATGTTCACATAACACCACTAGAGGCTAGACAACATACATCTCATCAAAATATCGAACGAATACCAAATTCACATGACTACTAATAGCAAGACCTCTCCCTTGTCCTCAGGAACAAATGTAACTACTCACAAAGCATATTCATGTTCATAATCAGATGGGTAATAATATGCATAAAGGATCTGAACATATGATCTTCCACCAAGTAAACCGACTAGCATCAACTACAAGGAGTAATCAACACTACTAGCAACCTACTAGCACCAATCCCGGACTTGGAGACAAGAATTGGATACAAGAGATGAACTAGGGTTTGGAGATGAGATGGTGCTTTGGTGAAGATGTTGATGGAGATTGCCCTCTCCCGATGAGAGGAGCGTTGGTGATGATGATGACGATGATTTCCCCATCCGGAGGGAAGTGTCCCCGGCAGAACAGCTCACGGGAGCCCTAGATTGGTTCCGCCAAGGTTCCGCCTCGTGGCGGAGTCTCGTCCCGAAAGGTTGCCTTCTATTTTTTTCTCATCGAAAGACTTCATATAGGAGAAGATGGGCGTCGGAGAGCCACCAGGGGGCCCACGAGGTAGGGGGGCGCGCCCAGGAGGGGATGGCGCGCCCCCCACCCTCATGAGCAGGGTGTGGGCCCCGTGGCCTTCATCTTTGGCGATGATTTTTCTTTATTTATTTTAAGGTATTCCGTGGAGTTTCAGAACTTTTGGAGTTGCGCAGAATAGTCCTTCAATATTTGCTCCTTTTCCAGCCCAGAATTCTAGCTGTCGGCATTCTCCCTCTTCATGTAAACCTTGTAAAATAGGAGAGAATAGCCATAAGTATTGTGACATAACGTTAAATAACAGCCCATAATACGATAAATATCGATATAAAAGCATGATGCAAAATGGACGTATCACGTCACATGGTCGTCTCGCCAACTATTGCTTTTGCAACTATTGCTATCGCATAGCGATAAAGTAAAGAAATTATATGGCGCTTGCATCTTATGCAATAAAGAGACAACCATATGGCTCCTTCCAGTTGCCGATAACTTCAACAAAACATGATCATCTCATACAAGAATTTATATATCATAACGTCTTGACCATATCACATAACAGCAAGCCCTGAAAAAATAAGTTAGACGTCATCTACTTTGTTGCTGTAAGTTTTACGTGGCTGCTACAGGCTTAGCAAGAACCGTTCTTACCTACGTATCAAAAACCACAATGATTTTTTGTGTTTTACGTGGCTGCTACAGGCTTAGCAAGAACCGTTCTTACCTACGCATCAAAAACCACAATGATTTTTTGTCAAGTGTGCTGTTTTATCCTTCAACAAGGACCGGGCGTAGTCACACTCGATTCAACTAAAGCTGGAGAAACAGACACCCACTAGCCACCTGTGTGTGAAGCACATCGGTAGAACCAGTCTCGCGTAAGCGTACGTGTAATGTCGGTCTGGGCCGCTTCATCCAACAATACCGCCGAATCAAAGTATGCCATGCTGGTAAGCAGTATGACTAGTATCGCCCATAATTCTTTGTGTTCTACTCGTGCATATAACATCTACGCATAGACCTGGCTTGGATGCCACTGTTGGGGAACGCAGTATTTCAAAAATTTCCTACGAACACGCAAGATCTATCTAGGTGATGCATAGCAACGAAGCGGAGAGTGTGTCTACGTACCCTCATCGACCGAAAGTGGAAGCGTTTAGTAACGCGGTTGATGCAGTCGAACGTCTTCGCAGTCCAACCGATCCAAGTACCAAACGCACGATACCTCCGCGATCTGCACACGTTCAGCTCGGTGACGTCCCTCGAACTCTTGATCCAGTTGAGGTCGAGGGAGAGTTCTATCAGCACGACGGCGTGGTGACGGTGACGATGAAGTTACCGGTGCAGGGCTTTGCCTAAGCACTACGATGATATGACCGAGGTGTGTAACTGTGGAGGGGGGCACCGCACACAGCTAAGACATTCTCTGTTGTGCTATTGGGTTGCCCCCTGACCACGTATATAAAGGAGGGAGGGAGAGAGGAGGGCGGCCAAGTTGGGCGTGCCAAGGGGGGAGTCCTACTTGGACTCCTAGTCCAAGTAGGATTCGGCTCCCCCTTTTTCCTTTCTCCCACCGGAGGGAAAGGGAAGGGAGGGAGAGGGGAAAGGAAAGAGGGCGCCCGGCCCCCTCCCCTAGTCCAATTCGGTTTGGGCAAGGGGAAGGGCGCCCCTCCCACATGGCCCTTTCTCCTCTCCTCCAATAAGGCCCAATAGGCCCATTACTTCTCTCGGCGAATTCCCGTAACTCTCCGGTACTCCGAAAAATACCCGAATCACTCGGAACCTTTCTGATGTCCGAATATAGCCTTCCAATATATCAATCTTTATGTCTCGACCATTTCAAGACTCCTCGTCATGTCCGTGATCTCATCCGGGACTCCGAACAACCTTCGGTACATCAAATCACATAACTCATAATACAAATCGTCATCGAACGCTAAGCGTGTGGACCCTACGAGTTCGAGAACTATGTAGACATGACCGAGACACATCTCCAGTCAATAACAAATAGCGGAACCTGGATGCTCATATTGGCTCCAACATATTCTACGAAGATCTTTATCGGTCAAACCGCATAACAACATACGTTGTTCCCTTTGTCATCGGTATGTTACTTGCCCGAGATTTGACCGTCGGTATCTCAATACCTAGTTCAATCTCGTTACCGGCAAGTCTGTTTACTCGTTCCGTAATGCATCATCCCGCAACTAACTCATTAGTCACATTGCTTGCAAGGCTTATAGTGATGTGCATTGCCGAGAGGGCCCAGAGATACCTCTCCGATACACGGAGTGACAAATCCTAATCTCAATATATGCCAACTCAACGAACACCTTCGGAGACACATGTAGAGCATATTTATAATCACCCAGTTACGTTGTGACGTTTGATAGCACACAAAGTGTTCCTCCGGTATTCGAGAGTTGTATAGTCTCATAGTCAGAGGAACATGTATAAGTCATGAAGAAAGCGGTAGCAATAAAACTGAAACGATCATAATGCTAAGCTAACGAATGGGTCTTGTCCATCACATCATTCTCTAATGATGTGACCCCGTTCATCAAATGACAACACATGTCTATGGTTAGAAAACTTAACCATCTTTGATTAACGAGCTAGTCAAGTAGAGGCATACTAGGGACACTATGTTTGTCTATGTATTCACACATGTACTAAGTTTCCGGTTAATACAATTCTAGCATGAATAATAAACATTTAACATGAAATAAAGAAATAAATAATAACTTTTTTATTGCCTCTAGGGCATATTTCCTTCAGTAAACTACACCCTACTTTTCCATGTGAATAAACTTAAGCAATACATTGGCCCCGAAGTGATTTCTACTCCACACCTGCCTTTGGTTGATGATCAAGGACACATCATAATGGAGCTAGAAGTGATATTAGTAAGAAAACCCGTTCCAAGGCCACAATGAGATTTCAGTGTACCGGCAGTGGTAGTGCAATGGTTGGTGCAATGGGTTAATGTGCCTACTAAGGAGGCAACGTGAAAGGACTCTACATTTATCTATAAGATTTTTCCCGCTTTCCATGATTGAGGAGAAGTCTGATCTTCAGAGGGAGGTATTTATAAAATTATGATGGAAGCGTTAAACCCTTTTCTCGGGCCGCACTTGTATATATTGAGTAGATGCCGTGGCTTACAAGAAGAACAGATCGATCGTAGATTGTACAGAGAGAGATCGATATGAGAGTCAGAACAGAAGAAGAGATAGAGAAAGATTACAACTTAAAACAACTTTCCTATCTCAATACAACTTATTCTAACACTCCCCCTCAATCTAAACCTTACCGAGATTAAGATTGTACTTAAACTCGTCCAACCTTCTCATAGTGAGAGGTTTTGTGAAGCCATCAGCAAGCTGATCTCCGGTGGGTATGAATTGAATATCAAGCAGCTTCTGTGCTACTCTTTCTCTGACAAAGTGGAAATCAACTTCAATGTGTTTTGTGCGTGCATGGAAAACAGGATTTTCCGAGAGATATGTTGCACCAAGATTATCACACCATAGTCTCGCAGCTTGTGGGGTTTTGATTCCAAGCTCATAGAGTAACGTTTGTATCCACATTACTTCAGCTGTAGCATTTGCTAAAGCCTTATATTCAGCCTCAGTGCTTGATCTTGAGATAGTAGCATGTTTTCTTGCACTCCATGATACAAGATTTGTTCCCAGGAACACAGCAAAACCACATGTAGATCTTCTATCATCAGCACATCCTCCCCAATCTGCATCAGAATAGGCAGAAACAAGCGTAGACGGGGACTTGACAATTTGTAGTCCAAGTCCTTCTGTAAACTTTAAATACCTCAAAATCCTTTTTACCGCGGTCCAATGAGCTGTACTCGGAGCATGCAAATACTGACATACTTTGTTCACAGAATAGGAAATATCAGGACGAGTAAGAGTCAAGTATTGTAATGCACCTACAATACTTCTGTAATTTGTTGCATCCTATGAACCAAGTGCTTCTCCACTCTCAACTATGAGTTTTTCTGAGGTTGAGATTGGTGTACTTACAGGTTTGCAATGCTCCATCCCTACTCTCCTGAGTATATCAGTAGTATATTTTGTTGGGGAACGTAGTAATTTCAAAAAAATTCCTACGCACAAGGAAGGATCATGGTGATGCATAGCAATGAGAGGGAAGAGTGTTGTCCACGTACCCTTGTAGACCGTAAGCGGAAGCGTTATGACAACGCGGTTGATGTAGTCGTACATCTTCACAATCCAACCGATCCAAGTACCGAACGTACGGCACCTCCGAGTTCAGCACACGTTCAGCTCGATGACGATCCCCGGACTCCGATCCAGCAAAGTGTCGGGGATGAGTTCCACAAGACGACGGCGTGGTGACGATCTTGATGTTCTGCCGCAGGGCTTCGCCTAAGCACCGCTACAATATTATCGAGGTGGTCTATGGTGGAGGGGGCACCAGACACGGCCAAGGAACGATCACGAAGATCAACTTGTGTGTCTATGGGGTGCCCCGCCCTCAGAGATATAAAGGAGTGGAGGAGGGAGGGCGGCCCTCTCTATGGCGCGCCCTAGGGGAGTCCTACTCCCACCGAGTAGGATTCCCCTTTCCTAGTAGAACTAGGAGCCCTTCCAAGTAGTAGGAGTAGGAGGGAAGGAAAGGGAAGGAAAAGGAGAAGGAAGGAAGGCGCCTCCTTCCCTAGTCCAATTCGGACCGGACCAAGGGAGGGTGCGGCCACCCTTGAGGCCCTTTTCCTTTTTCCCGTATGGCCCAATAAGGCCCAATACGTATTCCCGTAACTCTCGGTACTCTGAAAAATACCCGAATCACTCGGAACCTTTTCGATGTCCGAATATAGTCGTCCAATATATCGATCTTTACGCCTCGACCATTTCGAGACTCCTCGTCATGTCCCCGATCTCATCTGGGACTCAACTCCTTCGGTACATCAAAACTCATAAACTCATAATATAAGCATCGCCGAAACCTTAAGCATGCGGACCCTACGGGTTCGAGAACTATGTAGACATGACCGAGACACGTTTCCGATCAATAACCAATAGCGGAACCTGGATGCTTATATTGGCTCCTACATATTCTACGGAGATTGACGGTGTCCTGGACTAGGGGGTACTCACCACATCGTCTCCCGATCGGTTGGATTAGGCCGAGGACCCCCATGGTCAGATACTCATGGGCCAGTCCCGACAGTTGCCGCATACAAGGAAGATTCCACAAGACTTGGCGATCAAGACAAGGACTCCTCCCCACCGGCGATTCGGCTAGCACTCTTGTTATCCTAGGCCTACGGTGCATTATATAAACCGAGGTCGGGCTAGTCGATAGACATATACAACAATCATACCATAGGCTAGCTTCTAGGGTTTAGCCTCTCGATCTCGTGGTAGATCTACTCTTGTACTACCCATATCATCAATATTAACCAAGCAGTGAGTAGGGTATTACCTCCATCGAGAGGGCCCGAACCTGGGTAAAACATCGTGTCCCTTGTCTCCTCGTTACCATCCGCCTAGACGCACAGCCGGGACCCCTACCCGAGATCCGCCGGTTTTGACAATCGACATTGGTGCTTTCATTGAGAGTTCCATTGTGTGTTTGGCAAAGGTCGATGGCTCGCTGCAGATCAAGCTGCGATTTCGGCATCTTCGTCACCAGCTCAACCGGGTCACCTTGGATTCGACCAAGTGTTGCGCCCTACCTCCGATCGTCATGTTCGGATGAGGGCCTTCATCAACATCAACTCCGATCTCTATCAAGATCATAGAAGAATCATCCAGGAGCCCGGGGCTCAACGTCAACATTGCCCTCTAAGCATCAGATTGCTTTTTTCGGACAGCGGACTTGTGTCCGCCGCCACCGCCTCCTCAAGTATCGTTTTAACGATTGCTTCTGTGGAATTGTGCGGAATTGAGTCTACAACAACCCTGTAAAATTTCGTTGAGTTCCGATGGAGGAATCTCTGGCAATCTCCGGTATACCGGAGCCGCATTGAATCTGGACGAGAATCCGGACGAGTTTAGGGCGTGGTGTCCAGCTTCTAGCTCGGACTTCCTTTGGAAGATCCAACCGTTGATCGGCTGCGGAATTCCTATATCTACCACCCCTCAAAATTTCAGCTTGATCCGACCGTCCGAACTCCGGGAACCTTCCGATTAGTGTATCACTTTTCAGATCTGTTTTCTGCGTGAAAACGAATCCGACCCGAGTTCGTCTTTTTTATGAACGGGATTTTGGACATCCTTTTTGAAGGAAGTTTTGTATGGGGTATTGTGTTTTGTTCCCGAACACATCCCACTAACTTTAAAATCTTTTGAACATGATCTTCAATATCATCTTTGGTGTCAAACCAGTCCGCAATATTGCTCCACTACCGCCGACACATGCTAGACATCGTCGTCACTTTGTTGAGCCGAGCTCAACTTCTTCTGGATCATCATCTCGGCAAGCCGAACAAGAGTCCGCATCGCGAAGGATAAATCATCACCAACATCGCCGCTCCACGGATTACATGGAGCGGGCATACCGCATCGCCAAGACGGTCGCTTCATCAAGCCGCATCGACCACGCCACGACCTGCATCGGCAAGGCCGCACTATTGCTTCTTCAAGCCGGTGTCCATCACGCCGACCTACTTCGACATCTCGGCTGGACCGGGTCTCCGCCATCTCTTCATCAACCTACTCCGGACACTTCGGCGTCACTAGCCGACCAGCTCCGTCACACGTTAGCTGGACCGAGGGCTTTCCCTCGGCAGTTAACCTTTGCCAAAGATTGCCATGCCGCTGCTTTATCGCCCATCGTGCAATGGGTGCGCCGGATCGAGTCCCAATTTTGGGAATCACCTTCCTTCGGATTGCTACAACAAATAAACCAGGTGCTATTAATCCCGGTATTTTTGCTTGTTTGGGTTCATTTTTCCAAGGAATTATTACTCTGGTTTGTCCATCATATATACGCAGGTCTATCAAATGGTGGCGCGATTAACGACGATCGCATGGTGGTTCGGTCGGTTCAGACATAGTCCGTAACGCCAGATCCGAACTCGGACCGACCTGTGAATTCAGGCTTTGCCACGCCTTTATTGCATTACACCGACGACCTGCATCGACATTGACTTTGGCGCCAGGCCATATTTCTTTTATTACTCACTTTGCATAAATTATTTATTATGCAACATTTTTTTCAATTCTTATTATTACTATTATCTCCGGTTTGCACAATTTTTTGTGCACAGGAAAATGATCCGGGGACTTCGGCGACACCCTGCCGGTCTGCATTGACCGTGCTATGTCACCACTTCAGTGTGTCGAGCTCTCCGCTCCGCCACCTCGGGACCGGCTTGGGGGATGGAACCTTGTCCCGTATCAAGCTCGGACCGCGTCATCAATACCGAACACATTAACCAGCTAAGTCGCTTTTATGCTCAAAGCTTTAATTTCTAACTTGTGCTCGGTTCGACCAAGCATTATACTTTTTTGGAAAAATGTTGCTTGTAAAATTTTTTCTTGTCCAAACTTTGTTTGTGACGCATAAATTCAAATACCCAATTAACTTGGGGGCTTCCTTCATGAAGCTTTTTCCTCTTGCACATGATTATACTTGTACGGCTTCGTTCCTTGTTCGTGTATTACGCCACAATATGCACCATATTGACTTAAGTGATTTGCAAGTTGTGTTGCCTTGCTCCTGTGTTTACCCCTACGTTCCCGATTGTTCGGCTAGGGAGTAAAGGGAGCACCTCTGCGATTGTCACGATCGGGTCACCCGAGCGGACCTCGTGACTGGGTGAAGCCGAAAGCTAAGCGCTCTTCTGTTTTCAATAATGGTCGGCACACAACGGAACTCATGAGTACAAAAATCTATTGCACAAGTCTCATATTAACAATGAGCACCAAGAAAGGTATCGGTGGGGGTACTATTTTCTTCAAGATGCTTCTTACACTTTATCAAGAATATAGCATAAGTTCCCCGAGCGCCGCTTTTGTCTGCATACCTTATGACCTGATTGCTCGGTTGTGGAAACACCGTCGATATTCTCGACAGATGGAGTACATGACACTTTTCGGTCCTTGACCGAAAAGGGAGAAGCCGATGGTCGGTTAAGACGCGTTTAAAGTTCGGTTGAACATAGATGTGATATAAGTACTTCGGTACATAGAATCATTCTTTTACCCAAGTCACTTGGGGGCTCTTATGTTTATTTGAGCCATTTTATAATAAGTGATTTTCTTCTTAGTCGTTGCAGAGTTTTTATTATTATTTATCACTCCTTTTCTCGACACGAGTGTGCGGTCACTAGCCAGGAGCCTAATTTCTCTCTCAAAACCGCTAGAGTATAGTTTTCTAAACCGGCCTAATGAGAAGTACTCCGCCTTCGGGATGGGAGACTGAAGCCGTAGGCTGACCCGCTCGAAGTCTTGAGATAGGATGTGTCATGTTAAAGCACGGCAGAAGCACTTTTTTTTCTAAAGTCCAATTTTCGGATTGGCACCGAACACTTGATCTTGTTCGGACGTCATGTTTTTACTGACGTTTTTTGGTTTTCCAAGCTTTTGGCACTTTTTAACTATTTGTGTGTTTTCAGCACAAGTCTCATGACAACGCCGGACACCTTTAGAGATTCGCAAAAACATTCTCGGATATTGCTATATATGCATCGGTTTCAATTGTGTCTTCGGTCAATAGTTGGGTTGCCCGGCTCCTGCGCTTGCCTCCTACGCCCGCTTTGTTCGGCTAGGTGTGCAAAGGAGAACCATCGCGATTGTGCTTCCAGCTCACATGGTTAAGCACCTCGGTGGAGAAAGCCAAACCGACCGTCACAATAAGCGTAAATCGGTCAGCGATCCGATGACGGTGTTAAACGACGGGCCATTCATAACAATGGTCAAGTGTTTACGGCTTGACCTCGATGTCGCCCGAACACTACCGGGGCTATTAATCGCCTCCCAAACTAAATCCTCGATATTTTGCTCTTACATTGAGCTGAGGTTTCATGATCATGCTTAGCATGACAACCCAAAAGAAAGGAACCGATAGCGGGACTATTTTCTTTGGAAGACATTTCTTACATTAAACAGTAATATAACATATCTCTCGCATACCTTTGTTTATAAAACCGTATGGCCAGATTGCCTTGTTTGTCGTAAATCTTTGCCCTCATAAAGGCTTTATAAAGTAGGACAAACACTCCTCGGCTATTGGCCGAGGAGGTGGAAGCCGATGGTCGGTCAACAAAGTTTTGTACAATGCGGATCCGAGCATTAATGACATAAAGTACTTGGATACATTGAGTCATTACATATAATTTGTGATTTTACTATGGATATCGATCCTTAATTCGGCCACCCGTGCCCGCATTAAGGCTCGGGGCTACTGGGCTTCGGGCTTATTATTTACAAATATTAAAGGCACATCGATTCTCGATCTGGTGTTGCCACCCGACCAATGTCTGGGGCTACTGCATTGCCTGTCCAATGCGTAAAATTTTAAGTGTAATACAGCCTCAAGGAGATTTTGATCCTCGGGTTGGTCGGCCGCACCCAACCCGAGTCTTGAGGACTAAGCACGCCGCTTTTGTGTCCCAAGTATTCTGCCGAAGCTTGGACTTGATCCTCATACCGATTTTGCAAATCAACTCGAGTCTCAAAGCAGCTACGGGATCAGCGGTCTTATGTCATCCTTCATGTGCATCTCGGTTTTAGACCGATACCCACCTTGAGGGCTCTTGGCTATGTATCTCGGCAGAGAATAAATTGCACCAATAAAAATATTGACAAAAATCGGCCCACATTCGGGTGGTGCACCACCTCGGAAGCAATCCGCATAAAGCTCGGACGCTAGTGGCTGGCTCCATAGAGGGCATTTCCGGCATTAAGCTCGGCTAAACTCCTTCAAACTTCTTTGAACCAAGGTGATTTACGACACCTCGGATACAGTCCGGCGTTGGAGCTCGGATACATAGTTCGGCGTTGGAGCTCGGATACATAATCCGGCGTTGGAGCTCGGATACCGTCCGGTGTTGGAGCTCGGATACATAGTCCGGCATAGAGCTGGGAAGCAGTCCGGTGTTGGTGCTCGGCTGCAAAAGATACCTCGAATGCAGTCCGGCGTTAGAGCTCGGACACAAGAGGACACTGCCTCCCGGGAATAACTTCAAACCCGAGGCGTAGCATAAAAATAACAAGGCATTGATAAAGGTCGTAAACTTAAAGGGGCTCCTCGGATACCCAACGTGTAAACTCTTCGTATGCACTTAGGCGACCCTCAAGATCGAAGATGAGAAGATTTGTTGAACCAGTTTTCAACACCGACGACAGAAGATGAAGAACAGTTCGGAAGAATCGAGGAGCGACCCTAACTTGAAGACCGGTTCAGGGGGCTACTGACGGTGTCCTGGACTAGGGGGTACTCACCACGTCGTCTCCCGATCAGTTGGATTGGGCCGAGGACCCCCATGGTCAGATACTCATGGGCCAGTCCGGACAATTGCCGCATACAAGGAAGATTCCACAAGACTTGGCGATCAAGACAAGGACTCCTCCCCACCGGCGATTCGGCTTAGGACTCTTGTTATCCTAGGCCTCTGGTGCATTATATAAACCGAGGCCGCTAGTCGATAGACATATACAACAATCATACCATAGGCTAGCTTCTAGGGTTTAGCCTCTACGATCTCGTGGTAGATCTACTCTTATACTACCCATATCATCAATATTAATCAAGCAGAGTAGGGTATTACCTCCATCGAGAGGGCCCGAACCTGGGTAAAAACATCGTGTCCCTTGTCTCCTATTACCATCCGCCTAGACGCACAGTTCGGGACCCCCTGCCCGAGATCCGCCGGTTTTGACACCGACAGAGATCTTTATCGGTCAAACCGCATAACAACATACGTTGTTCCCTTTGTCATCGGTATGTTACTTGCCCGAGATTCGATCGTCGGTATCCAATACCTAGTTCAATCTCGTTACCGGCAAGTCTCTTTACTTTACGTAATGCATCATTCCGTAACTAACTCATTAGCTACATTGCTTGCAAGGCTTATAGTGATGTGCATTACCGAGAGGGCCCAGAGATACCTCTCCGAGCAATCGGAGTGACAAAACCTAATCTCGAAATACGCCAACCCAACATGTACCTTTGGAGACACCAGAGCTCCTTTATAATCACGCGATTACGTTGCCAGGACGTCTGGTAGCACACAAAGTGTTCCTCCAAGAACGGGAGTTGCATAATCTCATAGTCATAGGAACATGCATAAGTCATGAAGAAAGCAATAGCAACATACTAAATGATCAAGTGCTAAGCTAACGGAATGGGTCAAGTCAATCACATCATTCTCCTAATGATGTGATCCCGTTAATCAAATGACAACTCATGTCTATGGCTAGGAAACTTAACCATCTTTGATTCAACGAGCTAGTCAAGTAGAGGCATACTAGTGACACTTTGTTTGTCTATGTATTCACACATGTATCAAGTTTCCGTTAATACAATTCTAGCATGGATAATAAACATTTATCATGAAATAAGGAAATAAATAATAACTTTATTATTGCCTCTAGGGCATATTTCCTTCATATTTCTCCTGTGTAAGAAGTATGCCTTCCTTTACCTGCTTGACTTCTATGCCAAGGAAATAATGAAGATCCCCCAAATTCTTCAGTGCAAACTCGAGCTTCAGATCCTTAAGCAAAGGTGTAGTAGCATCCGGATCGGAGCCGCAACGATTATATCATCAACATAAACAAGTACAAATATAGTAGTGCCTTTATCAGAGAGAACAAAGGAGGTATCTGCCTTAGATGGAATAAACCCAAGTTGTTGTAACTGTGTGCTCAACCTGGAGTACCATGCTCTTGGTGCTTGTTTTAAACCATATAAAGCTTTATCCAATTTACAAACATATTCTGGCTTACTTTTGTTCTCATAACCTGGTGGCTGCCGCATGAACACATCTTCCTCCAGAACACCATGAAGAAATGCGTTCTAAACATCTAGCTGTCTTAGATTCCAACCTCTGAAAATAGCAATTGATAATACAAGTCTGGTGGTAGCTGGCTTTACAACAGGACTAAAGGTATCTTCATAATCAATGCCAAACCTTTGTTTAAATCCTTTTGCAACAAGCCTAGCCTTGTATTTGTCTATACTTCCATCAGATTTTCTTTTGATCTTATAAACCCATTTACAATCAATTGCATTCTTACTCCTTCCTGGTGGAACTAGATGCCAAGTTTTATTTTTCATGAGTGCATGATATTCATCATCCATAGCCTTTTTACATTCCTCATGAGCAAGTGCATCATATAAATGAGAAGGTTCACCGGTACTCGTAAGAAAAGCACGTTTAATCTGATCATACCTTATCGTACCATCCTTGTATTGTTTGGGTTTGAACACACCTGTTTTTGACCTTGTAACACGTGATGGAACAGCTGGTGCACAGGGAGGTACTGCTGCTCTTGCCATAGAGGATCCAGGAGTAACAGTTTCTGTAACCAGACTTTCCATGTCTTCTGTAGCCGCAGAAGATCCCACCAAATCTTCTGGTGGCGCCTGATCCAACGAAGACTGCGTGACGAGCGTCCCGCCCCTTGGCGCGCGACTCGGGGAGCAGACGCTGGGTCCCGGCGCGGTCTCCTTGTCCCCTGCTGAACAGGCCCGCTCGTACGTGGAGCGAGGCGAACCGCTGAAGAGGCCGTCAACTCTGTCAACTAGGCTGCTGGGCCCCGCATGGTTGGCCACCACGTCCTCCTGCGCATGCCTGCCGCCAGGATCCGCCTCGGATCGAGCGCTGGCAGGCGCAGGTTCGCTGGCAGGTGAACCTTTCTTGGATCGCATGCCGTCTTCTTCCTCACACATAAAATTATGCCTGCTTTCGCACACTTAACAACAAAATTAAAACCTTACCGTTCTGTTTCTTCTGTCCTCCTAATCACATGATCAGCATTAGTTAATTCACCCCCCGTGATCTGAATTAGGTGCATACTCAGGAAGAAGAGCTATTTCAGCACGAAGAAGAGCACCCGCATTTGAATGAAGTTTTGCAAAAGGAAATAGAGTATCATCAAAAACTACATCACGAGAGATGTATATGCGTCCGGTGGCAACTTCAAGACATTTGTAGCCTTTGTGAAGATTGCTATAACCAATGAAGACACATTGAGTGGAATGAAGCTCAAGTTTGTGACGATTGTAAGGACGCAAATTAGGGTAACAAGCACACCCAAAAATTTTGAGGGAGTTGTAGTCTGGTTTTTGATTAAACAACCGTTCTAAAGGAGTGGAATTTCCAATCACTTTACTAGGTAAACGGTTGATAAGATAGGTGGCTGTGATAAAAGCTTCATCCCAATATTTAAGTGTCATCGATGCATGAGCAAGAAGTGAGAGACCAACTTCAACAATATGGCGATGTTTACGTTCAGCAGAGCCGTTTTGCTGATGAGCATGAGGACACGATACATGATGTTCTATGCCTACATCTCGAAAGAAGGAGTTGAGTTTCTCATACTCCCCTCCCCAGTCACTTTGAACTGTAAGAATTTTCCTGTCAAACTATCGTTCAACAAGTTTTTGGAATTCTTGAAAGATAGACAAAACTTCATATTTGAACTTGAGCAAATATATCCAAGTGAATTTACTAAAATCATCAATAAAACTAACATAGTATTTCTTTCTTCCAAAAGAATCTCTTGCATGACCCCATACATCACTAAAAATAAGCTCTAAAGGAGCGTGAGACACACTAGTAGACTTAGGATAGGGAAGTTGGTGACTCTTGGCACATTGACAACATAGTATTTCCCTTCTTTCATTCATGAACATATCATTTTCATGGTCTAGCAAATAGTGTTCTAAAGGATCACTAGGAGGTACGGCAATAGAAGCAAGACCAATAATTTCATCTTTACTAGGCAATTCTTCCTCACGATGTTGCTTACTAAATTTAGAGAAATTAAAATCATGAACCATATCATCCACGCCAATAGTAACAACATTCTTTTCATGATCTATCTTAGCATTAACAAGTATTCAAGAAGGGTCTACCAAATATAATGGGACAAAAGCTATCTTGTGGAGAACCAAGAACAAGAAAATCAGCGGGATATTTAGTTTTCCCACACAAGACTTCAACATCTCTAACAATTCCTATTGGAGATATAGTATCTCTATTGGCAAGTTTAATTGTGACATCAATATCTTCTATCTCAGCGGGTGCAATTTCATGCTTAATTTCTTCATACAAAGTAATAGGTATAACACTAGCACTAGCACCCATATCACATAAGCCATCATAACAATGATCTCCTATTTTAACAGAAATAACAGGCACGCCTACCACATGTCTATGTTTATCTTTAGCACAGGGTTTAGCAATTCTAGCAGTTTCACCAGAGAATTGAATGACATGCCCATCAATATTATCAGACAAGAGATCTTTAACAATAGCAATATTAGGTTCTACTTTGACTTGCTCAGGAGGTGTACAAGTTCTAATATTGATTTTACGAACAACATTTGAAGCTTTAGCATGATCCTTTACTCTAACAGGGAAAGGTGGTTTCTCAACATAAGATGTAGGAACAATAGGATCATTATAAGTGACAGTCTTTTCTTCAACTTTAATAGGTGCAGCTAGTTTTACTTCTATGGGAGGATGATATTTAAACCACTTCTCTTTAGGGAGATCAACATAAGTAGCAAATGATTCACGTAAAGAAGCTACTATCTCGTAGTCAAGTCCATATTTAGTGCTAAACTTACGGAAAATATCGGTATCCATAAAAGATTTAACACAATCAAACTTAGGCGTCATACGACTCCTTACCTTCGTCGAGGTCCCAATCTTCAGAATTGCGTTTAATTCTATCCAATAAATTCCATTTGAATTCAATAGTCTTCATCATAAAAGAGCCAGCACAAGAAGTATCGAGCATGGTGCGATTGTTATTATAAAGACGAGCATAAAAATTCTGAAGAATTGTCACTTTTGAGAGCTCATGATTGGGGCATGAATATAACATTGATTTAAGCCTCCCCCAAGCTTGAGCGATGCTTTCTCCTTCGCGAGGCCAAAAATTATATATATAATTGCGATCACGATGAACAAGATGCATAGGGTAATACTTTTGATGAAACTCCAATTTCAATCTTTTATAGTTCCATGATCTCGTATCACATAGCCTATACCATGTCATTGCGTCTTCCTTCAAAGATAAAGGGAAAGCCTTCTTGTTAACAACATCATCGGGTACACCTGCAAGCTTAAATAATCCACAAATTTCATCCACATATATTAAGTGCTCATCAGGGTGCTTTGTTCCATCTCCTGTAAAAGGATTAGCTAGCAGTTTTTCCATTATACCCGAAGGAAATTCAGAAGGAGTTTCATTTTCAATAGGTTCAGTAGGTTGAATAGGTTGAGGAGCAACTCTTTGCTCTACTGGACGGGGTGAAGATACCCTGAACAAGCCCCTCAGACAATTACTTTCCATAGTAACAAGTGACAGTAAATTTAAGCACACTATATAAATTTTTCTTACCAAATTCCACCTACCAAAGGCGCTTCACTCCCCGGCAACGGCGCCAAAAGAGTCTTGATGACCCACAAGTATAGGGGATCTATCATAGTCCTTTCGATAAGTAAGAGTGTCGAACCCAACGAGGAGCAGAAGGAAATGATAAGCGGTTTTCAGCAAGGTATTCTCTACAAGCACTGAAATAAGTGGTAACAGATAGTTTTGTGATAAGGTAAATTGTAACGAGCAACAAGTAACAAAAGTAAATAAGGTGCAGAAAGGTGGCCCAATCCTATTTGTAGCAAAGGACAAGCCGGAACAAACTCTTATAATAGGAAAAGCGCTCCCGAGGACACATGGAAATATCGTCAAGCTAGTTTTCATCACGTTCATATGATTCGCGTTCGGTACTTTGATAATTTGATATGTGGGTGGACCGGTGCTTGGGTGCTGTTCTTACTTGAACAAACATCCCACTTATGATTAACCTCTATTGCAAGCATCCGCAACTACAACAAAAGTATTAAGGTAAACCTAACCATAGCATGAAACATATGGATCCAAATCAGCCCCTTACGAAGCAACGCATAAACTAGGGTTTAAGCTTCTGTCACTCTAGCAACCCATCATCTACTTATTACTACCCAATGCCTTCCTCTAGGCCCAGATAATGGTGAAGTGTTATGTAGTCGATGTTCACATAACACCACTAGAGGCTAGACAACATACATCTCATCAAAATATCGAGCTAATACCAAATTCACATGACTACTAATAGCAAGACCTCTCCCTTGTCCTCAGGAACAAATGTAACTACTCACAAAGCATATTCATGTTCATAATTAGAGGGGTAATAATATGCATAAAGGATCTGAACATATGATCTTCCACCAAGTAAACCGACTAGCATCAACTACAAGGAGTAATCAACACTACTAGCAACCTACTAGCACCAATCCGGACTTGGAGACAAGAATTGGATACAAGAGATGAACTAGGGTTTGGAGATGAGATGGTCTTTGGTGAAGATGTTGATGGAGATTCCCCGATGAGAGGAGCGTTGGTGATGATGATGACGATGATTTCCCCATCCCGGAGGGAAGTGTCCCCGGCAGAACAGCTCATGGGAGCCCTAGATTGGTTCCGCCAAGGTTCCGCCTCGTGGCGGTGAGTCTCGTCGAAAGGTTGCCTTCTATTTTTTTCTCATCGAAAGACTTCATATAGGAGAAGATGGGCGTCGGAGAGCCACCAGGGGGCCCACGAGGTAGGGGTGCGCGCCCAGGAGGGGATGGCGCGCCCCCCACCCTCATGAGCAGGGTGTGGGTCCCGTGGCCTTCATCTTTGGCGATGATTTTTCTTTATTTATTTTAAGGTATTCCGTGGAGGTTCAGAACTTTTGGAGTTGCGCAGAATAGTCCGTCAATATTTGCTCCTTTTCCAGCCCAGAATTCTAGCTGTCGGCATTCTCCCTCTTCATGTAAACCTTGTAAAATAGGAGAGAATAGCCATAAGTATTGTGACATAACGTTAAATAACAGCCCATAATACGATAAATATCGATATAAAAGCATGATGCAAAATGGACGTATCACGTCACATGGTCGTCTCGCCAACTATTGCTTTTGCAACTATTGCTATCGCATAGCGATAAAGTGAAGAAAATATATGTTGCTTGCATCTTATGCAATAAAGAGACAACCATATGGCTCCTTCCAGTTGCCGATAACTTCAACAAAACATGATCATCTCATACAAGAATTTATATATCATAACGTCTTGACCATATCACATAACAGCAAGCCACGAAAAAATAAGTTAGACGTCATCTACTTTGTTGCTTTGTAAGTTTTACGTGGCTGCTACAGGCTTAGCAAGAACCGTTCTTACCTCACGTATCAAAAACCACAATGATTTTTTGTGTTTTACGTGGCTGCTACAGGCTTAGCAAGAACCGTTCTTACCTACGCATCAAAAACCACAATGATTTTTTGTCAAGTGTGATGTTTTATCCTTCAACAAGGACCGGGCGTAGTCACACTCGATTCAACTAAAGCTGGAGAAACAGACACCCACTAGCCACCTGTGTGTGAAGCACATCGGTAGAACCAGTCTCGCGTAAGCGTACGTGTAATGTCGGTGCAGGCGCTTCATCCAACAATACCGCCGAATCAAAGTATGCCATCTTTGGTAAGCGGTATGACTAGTATCGCCCATAATTCTTTGTGTTCTACTCGTGCATATAACATCTACGCATAGACCTGGCTTGGATGCCACTGTTGGGGAACGCAGTATTTCAAAAATTTCCTACGAACACGCAAGATCTATCTAGGTGATGCATAGCAACGAGCGGGAGAGTGTGTCTACGTACCCTCATCGACCGAAAGTGGAAGCGTTTAGTAACGCGGTTGATGCAGTCGAACGTCTTCGCAGTCCAACCGATCCAAGTACCAAACGCACGATACCTCCGCGATCTGCACACGTTCAGCTCGGTGACGTCCCTCGAACTCTTGATCCAGTTGAGGTCGAGGGAGAGTTCTGTCAGAACGACGGCGTGGTGACGGTGACGATGAAGTTACCGCTGCAGGGCTTTGCCTAAGCACTACGATGATATGACCGAGGTGTGTAACTGTGGAGGGGGGCACCGCACACAGCTAAGACATTCTCTGTTGTGCTATTGGGTTGCCCCCTGACCACGTATATATAAAGGAGGGAGGGAGAGGAGGCGGCCAAGTTGGGCGTGCCAAGGGGGGAGTCCTACTTGGACTCCTAGTCCAAGTAGGATTCGGCTCCCCCTTTTTCCTTTCTCCCACCGGAGGGAAAGGGAAGGGAGGGAGAGGGGAAAGGAAAGAGGGGGCCCGGCCCCCTCCCCTAGTCCAATTCGGTTTGGGCAAGGGGAAGGGCGCCCCTGCCACGTGGCCCTTTCTCCTCTCCTCCAATAAGGCCCAATAGGCCCATTACTTCTCTCGGCAAATTCCCGTAACTCTCTGGTACTCCGAAAAATACCCAAATCACTCGGAACCTTTCCGATGTCCGAATATAGCCTTCCAATATATCGATCTTTATGTCTCGACCATTTCGAGACTCCTCGTCATGTCCGTGATCTCATCCGGACTCGAACAACCTTCAGTACATCAAATCACATAACTCATAATACAAATCGTCATCGAGCGTTAAGCGTGCGGACCCTACGAGTTCGAGAACTATGTAGACATGACCGAGACACATCTCCAGTCAATAACAAATAGCGGAACCTGGATGCTCATATTGGCTCCAACATATTCTATGAAGATCTTTATCGGTCAAACCGCATAACAACATACGTTGTTCCCTTTGTCATCGGTATGTTACTTGCCCGAGATTTGACCGTCGGTATCTCAATACCTAGTTCAATCTCGTTGCCGGCAAGTCTGTTTACTCGTTCCGTAATGCATGATCCCGCAACTAACTCATTAGTCACATTGCTTGCAAGGCTTATAGTGATGTGCATTGCCGAGAGGGCCCAGAGATACCTCTCCGATAAGGAGTGACAAATCCTAATCTCAATATATGCCAACTCAACGAACACCTTCGGAGACACATGTAGAGCATATTTATAATCACCCGATTCACGTTGTGACGTTTGATAGCACACAAAGTGTTCCTCCGGTATTCGAGAGTTGTATAGTCTCATAGTCAGAGGAACATGTATAAGTCATGAAGAAAGCAGTAGCAATGAAACTGAAACGATCATAATGCTAAGCTAACGAATGGGTCTTGTCCATCACATCATTCTCTAATGATGTGATCCCGTTCATCAAATGACAACACATGTCTATGGTTAGAAAACTTAATCATCTTTGATTAACGAGCTAGTCAAGTAGAGGCATACTAGGGACACCTTGTTTGTCTATGTATTCACACATGTACTAAGTTTCCGGTTAATACAATTATAGCATGAATAATAAACATTTAACATGAAATAAAGAAATAAATAATAACTTTTTTATTGCCTCTAGGGCATATTTCCTTCAGTAAACTACACCCTACTTTTCCATGTGAGTAAACTTAAGCAATACATTGGCCCCGAAGTGATTTCTACTCCACACCTGCCTTTGGTTGATGATCAAGGACACATCATAATGGAGCTAGAAGTGATATTAGTAAGAAAACCCGTTCCAAGGCCACAATGAGATTTCAGTGTACCGGCAGTGGTAGTGCAATGGTTGGTGCAATGGGTTAATGTGCCTACTAAGGAGGCAACGTGAAAGGACTCTACATTTATCTATAAGATTTTTCCGCTTTCCATGATTGAGGAGAAGTCGATCTTGAGGGAGGTATTTATAAAATTATGATGGAAGCGTTAAACCCTTTTCTCGGGCCGCACTTGTATATATTGAGTAGATGTCGTGGCTTACAAGAAGAACAGATCGATCGTAGATTGTACAGAGAGAGATCGATATGAGAGTCAGAACAGAAGAAGAGATAGAGAAAGATTACAACTTAAAACAACTTTCCTATCTCAATACAACTTATTCTAACACTCCCCCTCAATCTAAACCTTACCAAGATTAAGATTGTACTTAAACTCGTCCAACCTTCTCATAGTGAGAGGTTTTGTGAAGCCATCAGCAAGCTGATCTCCGGTGGGTATGAATTGAATATCAAGCAGCTTCTGTGCTACTCTTTCTCTGACAAAGTGGAAATCAACTTCAATGTGTTTTGTGCGTGCATGGAAAACAGGATTTTCCGAGAGATATGTTGCACCAAGATTATCACACCATAGTCTCGCAGCCTGTGGGGTTTTGATTCCAAGCTCATAGAGTAACGTTTGTATCCACATTACTTCATTTGTAGCATTTGCTAAAGCCTTATATTCAGCCTTGCTTGATCTTGAGATAGTAGCATGTTTTCTTGCACTCCATGATACAAGATTTGTTCCGGGAACAGCAAAGAAACCACATGTAGATCTTCTATCATCAGCACATCCTCCCCAATCTGCATCAGAATAGGCAGAAACAAGCGTAGACGGGGACTTGACAATTTGTAGTCCAAGTCCTTCTGTAAACTTTAAATACCTCAAAATCCTTTTTACCGCGGTCCAATGAGCGGTACTCGGAGCATGCAGATACTGACATACTTTGTTCACAGAATAGGAAATATCAGGACGATTAAGAGTCAAGTATTGTAATGCACCTACAATACTTCTGTAATTTGTTGCATCCTATGAACCAAGTGCTTCTCCACTCTCAACTATGAGTTTTTCTGAGGTTGAGATTGGTGTACTTACAGGTTCAATGCTCCATCCCTACTCTCCTGAGTATATCAGTAGTATATTTTGTTGGGGAACGTAGTAATTTCAAAAAAATTCCTACGCACACGGAAGGATCATGGTGATGCATAGCAATGAGAGGGAAGAGTGTTGTCCACGTACCCTTGTAGACCGTAAGCGGAAGCGTTATGACAACGCGGTTGATGTAGTCGTACATCTTCACAATCCGACCGATCCGAGTACCGAACGTACGGCACCTCCGAGTTCAGCACAAGTTCAGGTCGATGACGATCCCCGGACTCTGATCCAGGAAGTGTCGGGGATGAGTTCCACAAGACCTGACGGCGTGGTAGCGATCTTGATGTTCTACTGTCGCAGGCTTCGCCTAAGCACCGCTACAATATTATCGATGTGGTCTATGGTGGAGGGGCACCAGACACGGCTAAGGAACGATCACGAAGATCAACTTGTGTGTCTATGGGGTGCCCCTGCCTCAGATATAAAGGAGTGGAGGAGGGGACGGCCGACCTCTCTATAAGCGGCGCCCTAGGGGAGTCCTACTCCCACCGAGTAGGATTCCCCTTTCCTAGTAGAACTAGGAGCCCTTCCAAGTAGTAGGAGTAGGAGGGAAGGAAAGGGAAGGGAAAAGGAGAAGGAAGGAAGGGGCGCCCCCCTTGCCTAGTCCAATTCGGACCAGACCAAGGGAGGGTGCGGCCACCCTTGAGGCCCTTTTCCTTCTTTCCCGTATGGCCCAATAAGGCCCAATACGTATTCCCGTAACTCTCCAAAGACTCTGAAAAATACCCGAATCACTCGGAACCTTTCCGATGTCCGAATATAGTCGTCCAATATATCGATCTTTACGTCTCGACCATTTCGAGACTCCTCGTCATGTCCCTGGTCTCATCCGGGACTCCGAACTCCTTTGGTACATCAAAACTCAGAAACTCATAATATAACTGTCATCGAAACCTTAAGCGTGCGGACCCTACGGGTTCGAGAACTATGTAGACATGACCGAGACACGTTTCCGGTCAATAACCAATAGCGGAACCTGGATGCTCATATTGGCCCCTACATATTCTATGATGATCTTTATCGGTCAAACCTCATAACAACATACGTTGTTCCCTTTGTCATCGGTATGTTACTTGCCCGAGATTCGATCGTCGCTATCCAATACCTAGTTCAATCTCGTTACCGGCAAGTCTCTTTACTCGTTACGTAATGCATCATTCCGTAACTAACTCATTAGCTACATTGCTTGCAAGGCTTATAGTGATGTGCATTACCGAGAGGGCCCAGAGATACCTCTCCAGGCAATCGGAGTGACAAAACCTAATCTCGAAATACGCCAACCCAACATGTACCTTTGGAGACACCTCAGAGCTCCTTTATAATCACCCAGTTAGGTTGTGACGTTTGGTAGCACACAAAGTGTTCCTCCGTAAACGTGAGTTGCATAATCTCATAGTCATAGGAACATGCATAAGTCATGAAGAAAGCAATAGCAACATACTAAACGATCAAGTGCTAAGCTAACGGAATGGGTCAAGTCAATCACATCATTCTCCTAATGATGTGATCCCGTTAATCAAATGACAACTCATGTCTATGGCTAGGAAACTTAACCATCTTTGATTCAACGAGCTAGTCAAGTAGAAGCATACTAGTGACACTTTGTTTGTCTATGTATTCACACATGTATCAAGTTTCTGGTTAATACAATTTTAGCATGAATAATAAACATTTATCATGAAATAAGGAAATAAATAATAACTTTATTATTGCCTCTAGGGCATATTTCCTTCAGTCTCCCACTTGCACTAGAGTCAATAATCTAGTTCACATCATCATGTGATTTCACACCAATATTCACATCTGTATGTGATTAACATCCATAGTTCACATCATCATGTGACCAACACCCAAAAGGTTTACTAGAGTCAATAATCTAGTTCACATCGCTATGTGATTAACACCAAAAGATTACTAAGGTATGATCATGTTTTGCTCGTGAGAGAAGCTTAGTCAACGGGTCTGTCACATTCAGAGCCGTATGTATTTTGCAAATATTCTATGTCTACAATGCTCTGCACGGAGCTACTCTACCTAATTGCTCCCACTTTCAATATGTATCCAGATTGAGACTTAGAGTCATCTGGATCGATGTAAAAAGCTTGCATCGATGTAACTCTTTACGACGGGCTCTTTTATCACCTCCATAATCGAGAAATATTTCCTTAGTCCTCACTAAGGATGTTCTTGACCAATGTCCAAAGGATCTACTCCTAGATCACTATTGTACTCCCTTGCCAAATTCAGAGCAAGGTATACAATAGGTCTGTTACATAGCATAGCATACTTTATAGAACCTATGACTGAGGCATAGGGAATGACTTTCATTCTCTTTTCTATTTTCTGCCGTGGTTGGGATTTGAGTCGTACTCAATTTCACACCTTTGCAACATAGGCAAGAACTTTTCTTTGACTGTTCCATTTTGAACTACTTCAAAATCTTGACAAGGTATGTACTTATTGAAAAAACTTATCAAGCGTCTTGATCTATCTCAATAGATCTTGATGCTCAATATGTAAGTAGCATTACTGAGGTCTTTCTTTTAAAGAACTACTTTCAAATACTCCTTTATGCTTTCCAGAAAAATTCTACATCATTTCTGATCAACAATATGTTACTCACATACATTTATCAGAAAGGCGGTAGTGCTCCCACTCACTTTATTGTAAATACAGGCTTCACCGCAAGTCTCAGATAAAACTATATGCTTTGATCAACTTATCAAAGCGTGTATTCCAACTCTGAGATGCTTGCACCAGTCCATAGATGGATCATTGGAGCTTGCACATTTTGTTAGCACCTTTAGGATTGACAAAACCTTCCGGTTGCATCATATACAACTCTTCTTTAAGAAAACCATTAAGGAATGCAGTTTTGACATCCATTTGCGATTTCATAAAATGTGGCACTTGCTAACATGATTCGGACAGACTTAAGCATCGCTACAGTTGAGAAAATCTCATTGTAGTCAACACCTTGAACTTGTCGAAAACCCTTTTGTGACAAGTCGAGCTTTGTAGATAGTAACACTACTATCAGCATCTGTCTTCCTTTGAAGATCCATTTATACAATATGGCTTGCCGATCATCGGGCAACTCCACCAAAGTCCACACTTTGTTCTCATACATGGATCCCATCTCAGATTTCAAGGCCTCAAGCCATTTCACGGAATCTGGGCTCATCATCGCTTCCTCATAGTTCGTAGGTTTATCATGGTCTAGTAACATGACTTCCAGAATAGGATTATCGTACCACTCTCGTGCGGATCTTGCTCTGGTTGACCTACGAGGTTCAGTAGTAACTTGATCTGAAGTTTCATGATCATCATCATTAGCTTCCTCACTAATTGGTGTAGGCATCACTAGAACTGATTTCAGTGATGAACTAGTTTCCAATTCGGGAGAAGGTACAAATTACCTTATCAAGCTCTACTTTCCTCCCATTCACTTCTTTCGAGAGAAACTCCTTCTCTGGAAAGGATCCATTTTAGCAACGAATATTTTGCCTTCGGATCTGTGATAGAAGGTGTACCTAACAGTTTCCTTTGGGTATTCTATGAAGACGCACTTCTCCGATTTGGGTTCGAGCTTATCAGGTTGAAGCTTTTGCACATAAGCATCGCAGCCCCAAACTTTAAGAAACGGCGACTTAGGTTTCTTTGCTAAACTATAGTTCATACGGTGTCGTCTCAACGGATTTAGATGGTGCCCTATTTAAAGTGAATGCAACTATCTCTAATGCATAACCCCAAAACGATAGTGGTAAATCGGTAAGATACATCATAGATCGCACCATATCCAATAAAGTGCTTGATTCACGATGTTCGGACACACCATTATGCCGTGGTGTTCCATATGGCGTGAGTTGCGAAACTATTTCACATTGTTTCAAATGAAGACCAAACTCAGAACTCAAATATTCATCTCCACGATCAGATTGTAGAAACTTTATTTTTCTTGTTACGATGATTTTCCACTTCACTCTGAAATTCTTTGAACTTTTCAAATGTTTCAGACATATGTTTCATCAAGTAGATATACCCATATCTGCTCAAATCATCTGTGAAGGTCAGAAAATAATGATACATGCCGCGAGCCTTAACACTCGTCCGATCGCATACATCGGTATGTATTATTTCCAATAAGTCAAGAGCTCATTCCATTGTTAGGGAACGGAGTTTTAGTCATCTTGCCCAAAAGGCACGGTTGCAAGCATCAAATGATTCATAATCAAGTGATTCCGAAAATCCATCTTTATGGAGTTTCTTCATGCGCTTTACACCGATATGACCCAAACGGCAGTGCCACAAATAAGTTGCACTATCATTATCAACTTTGCATCTTTTGGCATCTATATTATGAATATGTGTATCACCATGATCAAGATCTAATAAACCATCAACATTGGGTGTATGACCATAGAAGGTTTTATTCATGTAAACAGAATAATAATTTATTCTCTATCTTAGATAATTAATCGTATCGCAATAAACATGATCTAATCATATTTATGCTCAACGCAAACACCAAATAACAATTATTTTGGTTCAACACTAATCTCGAAAATATAGGGAGTGTACGATGATGATCATATCAATCTTGGAATCACTTCCAACACACATCATTACTTCACCCTCAACTAGTCTCTGTTTATTCTGTAACTCCTGTTTTGAGTTACTAATCTTAGCAACCGAACAAGTATCAAATACTCAGGGGCTACTATAAACACTAGTAAGGTACACATCAATAACCTGTATATCAAATATAACCTTGTTCACTTTGCCATCCTTCTTATCCACCAAATATTCAGGGCATTTCCGCTTCCAGTGACCATTTCCTTTGCAGTAGAAGCACTTAGTTTCAGGCTTTGGTACAGCTTTGGGCTTCTTTACGGGAGTGACAACTTGTTTGCCATTCTACTTGAAGTTTCCCTTTTCTTTCCCTTTGCCCTTTTCTTGAAACTAGTGGTCTTGTCAATCATCAACACTTGATGCTCTTTCTTGATTTCTACCTTCATCGATTTCAACATCACGAAGAGCTCGGGAATCGTTTTCGTCATCCCTTGCATACTATAGTTCATCACGAAGTTCTAGTAACTTAGTGATGGTGACTAGAGAATTACATCAATCACTATCTTATACGGAAGATTAACTCCCACTTGATTCAAGCAATTGAAGTACCCAGACAATCTGAGCACATGCTCACTAGTTGAGCGATTCTCCTTCATCTTTTAGCTATAGAACTTGTTGGAGACTTCATATCTCTCAACTCGGGTATTTGCTTGAAATATTAACTTCAATTCATGGAACATCTCATATGGTCCATGACGTTCAAAACGTCTTTGAAGTCCCAATTCTAAGCTGTTAAGCATGGTGCACTAAACTATCAAGTAGTCATGATATTGAGCTAGCCAAACGTTCATAACGTCTGCATCTGCTCCTGCAATAGGTCTTTCACCTAGCGGTGCATCAAGGACATAATTCTTCTGTGCAGCAATGAGGATAAACCTCAGATCACGGATCCAATCCGCATCATTGCTACTAACATTTTTCAACATAATTTTTCTCTAGGAACATATCAACATAAACATATGAAAGCAACAACGCGAGCTATTGATTTACAACATAATTTGCAAAATACTAACAGGACTAAGTTCATGATAAATTTAAGTTCAATTAATCATATTACTTAAGAACTCCCACTTAGACAGACATCTCTCTAGTCATCTAAGTGATCACGTGATCCAAATCAACTAAACCATGTCCGATCATCACGTGAGATGGAGTAGTTTTCGATGGTGAACATCACTATGTTGATCATATCTACTATATGATTCACGCTCGACCTTTCGGTCTCCGTGTTCGAGGCCATATCTGTATATGCTAGGCTCGTCAAGTTTAACTCGAGTATTCCGCGTGTGCAACCTGTTTTTGCACCCGTTGTATTTGAACGTAGAGCCTATCACACCCGATCATCACGTGGTGTCTCAAAGACGAAGAACTTTCGCAATGGTGCATACTCGGGAGAACACTTCTTGATAATTTAGTGAGAGATCATCTTAAAATGCTACCGTCAATCAAATCAAGATAAGATGCATAAAGGATAAACATCACATGCAATCAATATAAGTGATATGATATGGCCATCATCATCTTGTGCTTGTGATCTCCATCTCCGAAGCACCATCGTGATCACCATTGTCACCGGCGCGACACCTTGATCTCCATCGTAGCATCGTTGTCGTTATGCCATCTATTGCTTCTACGACCTCGCTACCGCTTAGTGATAAAGTAAAGCAATTACAGGGCAGTTTGCATTTCATACAATAAAGCGACTACCATATGGCTCCTGCCAGTTGCCGATAACTTAGGTTACAAAACATGATCATCTCATACAAAATATAGTATCACGTCTTGACCATATCACATCACAACATGCCCTGCAAAAACAAGTTAGACGTCCTCTACTTTGTTGTTGCAAATTTTACGTGGCTGCTACGGGCTGAGCAAGAACCGTTCTTACCTACGCATCAAAACCACAACGATAGTTCATCAAGTTAGTGCGGTTTTAACCTTCGCAAGGACCAGGCGTAGCCACACTCGGTTCAACTAAAGTTGGAGAAACAGACACCCGCCAGCCACCTGTGTGCAAAGCACGTCGGTAGAACCAGTCTCGGCGTAAGCGTCTGGCGTAATGTCGGTCCGAGCCGCTTCATCCAACAATACCGCCGAACCAAAATATGACATGCTGGTAAGGAGTATGACTTGTATCGCCCACAACTCACTTGTGTTCTACTCGTGCATATAACATCTACGCATAAAACCAGGCTCGGATGCCACTGTTGGGAACGTAGTAATTTCAAAAAAATTCCTACGCACATGCAAGGATCATGGTGATGCATAGCAACGAGAGGGAAGAGTGTTGTCCATGTACCCTCGTAGACTGTAAGCGGAAGCGTTATGACAACGCGGTTGATGTAGTCGTACGTCTTCACGATCCGACCGATCCAAATACCGAACGTATTGCACCTCCGAGTTCAGCACACGTTCAGCTCGATGACGATCCCCGGACTCCGATCCAGCAAAGTGTCGGGGATGAGTTCCGTCAGCACGACGGCGTGGTGACGATCTTGATGTTCTACCGTCGCAGGGCTTCGCCTAAGCACCGCTACAATATTATCGAGGTGGTCTATGGTGGAGGGGGGCACCGCACACGGCTAAGGAACGATCACGAAGATCAACTTGTGTGTCTATGGGGTGCCCCCTGCCCCCGTATATAAAGGAGTGGAGGAGGGGAGGGCGGCCCTCTCTATGGCGGCGCCCTAGGGGAGTCCTATTCCCAGGGAGTAGGAGTCCCCCTTTCCTAGTAGAACTAGGAGCCCTTCCAAGTAGTAGGAGTAGGAGGGAAGGAAAGGGAAGGGAAAAGGAGAAGGAAGGAAGGGGGCGCCCTCCTTCCCTAGTCCAATTCGGACCGGACCAAGGGGAGGGGTGCGGCCACCCTTGAGGCCCTTTTCCTTTTTTCCCGTATGGCCCAATAAGGCCCAATACGTATTCCCGTAACTCTCCGGTACTCTGAAAAATACCCGAATCACTCGGAACCTTTTCAATGTCCGAATATAGTCGTCCAATATATCGATCTTTATGTCTCGACCATTTCGAGACTCCTCGTCATGTCCCCGATCTCATCTGGGACTCCGAACTCCTTCGGTACATCAAAGCTCATAAACTCATAATATAAGCATCGCCGAAACCTTAAGCGTGCGGACCCTACGGGTTCGAGAACTATGTAGACATGACCGAGACACGTTTCCGATCAATAACCAATAGCGGAACCTGGATGCTTATATTGGCTCCTACATATTCTACGGAGATTGACAGTGTCCTGGACTAGGGGGTACTCACCACATCGTCTCCCGATCAGTTGGATTAGGCCGAGGACCCCCATGGCCGTATACTCATGGGCCAGTCCGGACAGTTGCCGCATACAAGGAAGATTCCACAAGACTTGGCGATCAAGACAAGGACTCCTCCCCACCAACAGATTCGCTAGCACTCTTGTTATCCTAGGCCTGCGGTGCATTATATAAACCGAGGCCAGGCTAGTCGATAGACATATACAACAATCATACCATAGGCTAGCTTCTAGGGTTTAGCCTCTCCGATCTCGTGGTAGATCTACTCTTGTACTACCCATATCATCAATATTAATCAAGCGTGAGTAGGGTATTACCTCCATCGAGAGGGCCCGAACACAGGTAAAAACATCGTGTCCCTTGTCTCCTGTTACCATCCGCCTAGACGCACAGTTCGAGACCCCCTACCCGAGATCCGCCGGTTTTGACACCGACATTGGTGCTTTCATTGAGAGTTCCATTGTGTGTTCGGCAAAAGGTCGATGGCTCGCCTGCAGATCAACTGCGATTTCGGCATCTTCGTCACCAGCTCAACTGGTCACCTTGGTTCGACCAAGTGTTGCGCCCTACCTCCGATCGTCATGTTCGGATGAGGGCCTTCATCAACATCAACTCCGATCTCTATCAAGATCATAGAAGAATCATCCAGGGAGCCCGGGGGCTCAACGTCAACATTGCCCTCGGGCGACCGTCTTTATTTTTACGGACAGCGGACTTGTGTCCGCCGCCACCGCCTCCTCAAGTGTCGCTTTTAACGATTGCTTCGTGGAATTGTGCGGAATTGAGTCTACAACAACCCTGTAAAATTTCGCCGAGTTCCTATGGAGGAATCTACGGCAATCTCCGATACCGGAGCCGCATTGAATCTGGACGAGAATCCGGACGAGTTTAGGGCGTGGTGTCCAGCTTCTAGCTCGGACTTCCTTTGGAAGATCCAACCGTTGATCGGCTGCGGAATTCCTATATCTACCACCCCTCAAAATTTCAGCTCGATCCGACCGTCCAAACTCCGGGAACCTTCCGATTAGTGCATCACTTTTCGGATCTGTTTTCTGCGTGAAAACGAATCCGACCCGAGTTCGTCTTTTTATGAACGGGATTTTGGACATCCTTTTTGAAGGAAGTTTTGTATGGGGTATTGTGTTTTGTTCCCGAACACATCCCACTAACTTTAAAATCTTTTGAACATGATCTTCAATATCATGTTGGTATCACACCAGTCCGGCAATATTGCTCCATGGCTGCCGACCTGTGCTAGACACGTCATCACTTTGTTGAGCCGAGCTCAACTTCTTCGGATCATCATCTCGGCAAGCCGAACAAGAGTCCGGCATCGCGAAGGATAAATCATCACCAACATCGCCGCCCCACGGATTACATGGAGCGGACATACCGGCATCGCCGCACGGTCGCTTCATCAAGCCGGCATCGACCACGTCACGACCTGCATCGGCAAGGCCGCACTATTGCTTCTTCAAGCTGGTGTCCATCACGCCGACCTACTTCGACATCTCGGCTGGACCGGGGTCTCCGCCATCTCTTCATCAACCTACTCCGGACACTTCGGCGTCACTAGCCGACCAGCTCCGTCACGTTAGCTGGACCGAGGGCTTTGCCTCGGCAAGCCAACCTTTGCCAGCATTGCCATGCCGCTGCTTTTATCGCCCATCGTGCAATGGGTGCGCCGGATCGAGTCCCAATTTTGGGAATCACCTTCCTTCGGATTGCTACAACAAATAAACCAGGTGCTATTAATCCCAGTATTTTTGCTTGTTTGGGTTCATTTTTCCCAAGGAATTATTACTCTGGGTTTGTCCATCATATATACGCAGGTCTATCAAATGGTGGCGCGCATTAACGACGATCGCATGGTGGTTCGGTCGGTTTCCGTACATAGTCCGTGACGCCGCATCCGAACTCAGACCGACTGTGAATTCGTGCTTTGCCACGCCTTTATTGCATTACACCGACGACGACTGCATCGACATTGACTTGGCGCCAGGCCATATTTCTTTTATTACTCACTTTGCATAAATTATTTATTATGCAACATTTTTTTCAATTCTTATTATTACTATTATCTCCGGTTTGCACCATTTTTTGTGCACAGGAAAATGATCTGGGGACTTCGGCGACACCCTGCCGGTCTGCATTGACCGTGCTATGTCACCACTTCAGTGTGTCGAGCTCTCTGCTCCGCCACCTCGGGACCGGCTTGGGGGATGGAACCTTGTCCCGCATCAAGCTCGGACCGCGTCATCAATACCGAACACATTAACCAGCTGAGTCGCTTTTATGCTCAAAGCTTTAATTTCTAACTTGTGCTCGGTTCGACCAAGCATTATACTTTTTTGGAAAAATGTTGCTTGTAAAAAATTTTCTTGTCCAAACTTTGTTTGTGACGCATAAATTCAAATACCCAATTCACTTGGGGGCTTCCTTCATGAAGCTTTTTCCTCTTGCACATGATTATACTTGTACGGCTTCGTTCCTTGTTCGTGTATTACGCCACAATATGCACCATATTGACTTAAGTGATTTGCAAGCTGTGTTGCCTTGCTCCTGTGTTTACCCCTACGTTCCCGATTGTTCGGCTAGGGAGTAAAGGGAGCACCTCTGCGATTGTCACGATCGGGTCACCCGAGCCGGACCTCGACCGGTGAAGCCGAAAGCTAAGCGCTCTTACTGTTTTCAATAATGGTCGGCACACAACGGAACTCATGAGTACAAAAAATCTATTGCACAAGTCTCATATTAACAATGAGCAATCAAGAAAGGTATCGGTGGGGTACTATTTTCTTCAAGATGCTTCTTACACTTTATCGATAATATAGCATAAGTTCCCCGAGCGCTTTATGCATTATGACCTTATGACCTGATTGCACGGTTAGTGGAAACACCGTCGATATTCTCGATGATGGAGTACATAACACTTTTCGGTCCTTGACGAAAAGGGAGAAGCCGACAGTCGGTTAAGACGCGTTTAAAGTTCGGTTGAACATAGATATGATATAAGTACTTCAGTACATAGAATCATTCTTTTACCCAAGTCACTTGGGGGCTCTTATGTTTATTTGAGCCATTTTATAATAAGTGTTTTTCTTCTTAGTCGTTGCAGAGTTTTTATTATTATTTATCACTCCTTTTCTCGACACGAGTGTGCGGTCACTAGCCAGGGAGCCTAATTTCTCTCTCAAAACCGCTAGAGTTTAGTTTTCTAAACTGGCCTAATGAGAAGTACTCCGCCTTGGGATGGGAGACTGAAGCCGTAGGCTGACCCGCTTGAAGTCTTGAGATAGGATGTGTCATGTTAAAGCACGGCAGAAGCACTTTTTTTCTAAAGTCCAATTTTCGGATTGGCACCGAACACTTGATCTTGTTCGGACGTCATGTTTTTACTGACGTTTTTTGGTTTTCCAAGCTTTTGGCACTTTTTAACTATTTGTGTGTTTTCAGCACAAGTCTCGCAAAGACAACGCCGGACACCTTTAGAGATTCGGCAAAAACATTCTCGGATATTGCTATATATGCATCGGTTTCAATTGTGTCTTGGTCAATAGTTGGGTTGTCGGCTCCTGCGCTTGCCTCCTACGTTCCGCTTTGTTCGGCTAGGTGTGCAAAGGGAGAACCACTGCGATTGTGCTTCCAGCTCACCTGGTTAAGCACCTCAGTGGAGAAAGCCGAAAACTAACTGCCACAATAAGCGCAAACTGGTCAGCGATCCGATGACGGTGTTAAACGACAGGCCATTCATAACAATGGCCGAAGTGTTTACGGCTTGACCTCGACTGTCGCCGAACACTACCGGGGGCTATTAACTGGCTCCCAAACTAAATCCTCGATATTTTGCTCTTACATTTGAGCTGAGGTTTCATGATCATGCTTAGCATGACAACCCAAAGAAAGGAACCGATAGCGGGACTATTTTCTTTGGAAGACATTTCTTACATTAAACAACAATATAACATATCTCTCTGCATACCTTTGTTTATAAAACCGTATGGCCAGATTGCCTTGTTTGTCGTAAATCTTTGCCCTCATAAAGGCTTTATAAAGTAGGACAAACACTCCTCGGCTATTGGCCGAGGAGGTGGAAGCCGATGGTCGGTCAACAAAGTTTTGTACAATGCGGATCCGAGCATTAATGACATAAAGTACTTGGATACATTGAGTCATTACATATAATTTGTGATTTTACTATGGATATCGATCCTTAATTCGGCCACCCGTGCCCGCATTAAGGCTCGGGGGCTACTGGGCTTCGGGCTTATTATTTACAAATATTAAAGGGGCACATCGATTCCCTGATCTGGTGTTGCCACCCGACCCGATGTCTCGGGGCTACTGCATTGCTCGTCCAATGCGTAAAATTTTAAGTGTAATACAGCCTCCAAGGAGATTTTGATCCTCGGGTTGGTCGGCCGCACCCAACCCGAGTCTTGAGGACTAAGCACGCCGCTTTTTGTGTCCCAAGTATTCGCGAGCTTGGACTTGATCCTCAGTCCGATTCTGCAAATCAACCTGAGTCTCAGCGGCTACGGGGATCAGCGGTATTATGTCATCCTTCATGTGCATCTCGGGTTTTAGACCGATACCCACCTTGAGGGCTACTGGCTATGTATCTCGGCAGAGAATAAATTGCACCAATAAAAATATTGACAAAAATCGGCCCACATTCGGGGTGGTGCACCACCTCGGAAGCAATCCGGCATAAAGCTCGGACGCTAGTGGCTAGCTCCATAGAGGGCATTTCCGGCATTAAGCTCGGCTAAACTCCTTCAAACTTCTTTGAACCAAGGTGATTTACGACACCTCGGATACAGTCCGGCGTTGGAGCTCGGATACATAGTTCGGCGTTGGAGCTCGGATACATAGTCCGGCGTTGGAGCTCGGATACCGTCCGGCGTTGGAGCTCGGATACATAGTCTGGCATAGAGCTGGGAAGCAGTCCGGTGTTGGTGCTCGGCTGCAAAAGATACCTCGAATGCCGTCCGGCGTTAGAGCTCGGACACAAGAGGACACTGCCTCCCGGGAATAACTTCAAACCCGAGGCGTAGGATAAAAATAACAAGGCATTGATAAAGGCCGTAAACTTAAAGGGGCTCCTCGGATACCCAACGTGTAAACTCTTCGTATGCACTTAGGCGACCCTCAAGATCGAAGATGAGAAGATTTGTTGAACCAGTTTTCAACACCGACGACAGAAGATGAAGAACAGTTCGGAAGAATCGAGGAGCGTCCCTAACTTGAAGACCGGTTCAGGGGGCTATCGACGGTGTCCCGGACTAGGGGGTACTCACCACGCCGTCTCCCGATCAGGGCTTGGATTGGGCCGAGGACCCCATGGTCAGATACTCATGGGCCACCCGGACAATTGCCGCATACAAGGAAGATTCCACAAGACTTGGCGATCAAGACAAGGACTCCTCCCCACCGGGCGATTCGGGTTAGGACTCTTGTTATCCTAGGCCTCTGGTGCATTATATAAACCGAGGCCGGGCTAGTCGATAGACATATACAACAATCATACCATAGGCTAGCTTCTAGGGTTTAGCCTCTCGATCTCGTGGTAGATCTACTCTTGTACTACCCATATCATCAATATTAATCAAGCAGAGTAGGGTATTACCTCCATCGAGAGGGCCCGAACTCGGGTAAAAACATCGTGTCCCTTGTCTCCTATTACCATCCGCCTAGACGCACAGTTCGGGACCCCCTGCCCGAGATCCGCCGGTTTTGACACCGACAGAGATCTTTATCGATCAAACCGCATAACAACATACGTTGTTCCCTTTGTCATCGGTATGTTACTTGCCCGAGATTCGATCGTCGGTATCCAATACCTAGTTCAATCTCGTTACCGGCAAGTCTCTTTACTCGTTACGTAATGCATCATTCCGTAACTAACTCATTAGCTACATTGCTTGCAAGGCTTATAGTGATGTGCATTACCGAGAGGGCCCAGAGATACCTCTCCGACAATCGGAGTGACAAAACCTAATCTCGAAATACGCCAACCCAACATGTACCTTTGGAGACACCAGAGAGCTCCTTTATAATCACGCGATTCACGTTGTGACGTACGGTAGCACACAAAGTGTTCCTCCAAAGAACGGGAGTTGCATAATCTCATAGTCATAGGAACATGCATAAGTCATGAAGAAAGCAATAGCAACATACTAAATGATCAAGTGCTAAGCTAACGGAATGGGTCAAGTCAATCACATCATTCTCCTAATGATGTGATCCCGTTAATCAAATGACAACTCATGTCTATGGCTAGGAAACTTAACCATCTTTGATTCAACGAGCTAGTCAAGTAGAGGCATACTAGTGACACTTTGTTTGTCTATGTATTCACACATGTATCAAGTTTCCGGTTAATACAATTCTAGCATGAATAATAAACATTTATCATGAAATAAGGAAATAAATAATAACTTTATTATTGCCTCTAGGGCATATTTCCTTCATATTTCTCCTGTGTAAGAAGTATGCCTTCCTTTACCTGCTTGACTTCTATGCCAAGGAAATAATGAAGATCCCCCAAATTCTTCAGTGCAAACTCGAGCTTCAGATCCTTAAGCAAGGTGTAGTAGCATCCGGATTTGGAGCTGACAACGATTATATCATCAACATAAACAAGTACAAATATAGTAGTGCCTTTACTGTAGAGAAACAGTAAGGTATCTGCCTTAGATGGAATAAACCCAAGTTGTTGTAACTGTGTGCTCAACCTGGAGTACCATGCTCTTGGTGCTTGTTTTAAACCATAAAAAGCTTTATCCAATTTACAAACATATTCTGGCTTACTTTTGTTCTCATAACCTGGTGGTTGCCGCATGAACACATCTTCCTCCAGAACACCATGAAGAAATGTGTTCTAAACATCTAGCTGTCTTAGATTCCAACCTCTGAAAATAGCAATTGATAATACAAGTCTGGTGGTAGCTGGCTTTACAACAGGACTAAAGGTATCTTCATAATCAATGCCAAACCTTTGTTTAAATCCTTTTGCAACAAGCCTAGCCTTGTATCTCGCTTCATACTTCCATCAGATTTTCTTTTGATCTTATAAACCCATTTACAATCAATTGCATTCTTACTCCTTCCTGGTGGAACTAGATGCCAAGTTTTATTTTTCATGAGTGCATGATATTCACCATCCATAGCCTTTTTACATTCCTCATGAGCAAGTGCATCATATAAATGAGAAGGTTCACGGTGCATCGTAAGAAAAGCACGTTTAATCTGATCATACCTTATCGTACCATCCTTGTATTGTTTGGGTTTGAACACACCTGTTTTGACCTTGTAACACGTGGATGGAACAGCTGGTGCCGCAGGGAGGTACTGCTGCTCTTGCCATAGAGGATCCAGAGTAACAGCTTCAGAATCAGCACTTTCCATGTCTTCTCAGAGTCAGCAGAAGATCCCACCAAATCTTCGGTGGCGCTGATCCAACGAAGATCGCGGATGGCGCCCCGCCTTGGCCTTGTGACTCGGGAGCAGACGCTGGGTCCCGGCGCGGTCTCCTTGTCCCCTGCTGAACAGGCCCGCTCGTACGTGGAGCGAGGCGAACCGCTGAAGAGGCCGTCAACTCTGTCAACTAGGCTGCTGGGCCCCGCATGGTTGGCCACCACGTCCTTCCTTCAAGCATGCTCGCCGCCAGATCCGCCTCGGATCGGCAGGCCGGGCAAAGCGCAGTTCGCCGGCAGTGAACCTTTCTTGGATCGCATGCCGCCTTCTTCCTCACACATAAAATTATGCCTGCTTCTCGCACACTTAACAATGTAATTAAAACCTTACGGTTCTGCTTTCTTCCGTCCTCCTAATCACATGATCGGCATTAGTTAATTCACCCCGTGATCTGAATTAGGTGCATACTGTGAAGAAGAGCTATTTCAAAGACGAAGAAGAGCACCGCATTTGAATGAAGTTTTGCAAAAGGAAATAGAGTATCATCAAAACTACATCACGAGAGATGTATATGCGTCCGGTGGCAACTTCAAGACATTTGTAGCCTTTGTGAAGATTGCTATAACCAATGAAGACACATTGAGTAGAATGAAGCTCAAGTTTGTGACGATTGTAAGGACGCAAATTAGGGTAACAAGCACACCCAAAATTTTTGAGGGAGTTGTAGTCTGGTTTTTGATTAAACAACCGTTCTAAAGGAGTGGAATTTCCAATCACTTTACTAGGTAAACGGTTGATAAGATAGGTGGCTGTGATAAAAGCTTCATCCCAATATTTAAGTGTCATCGATGCATGAGCAAGAAGTGAGAGACCAACTTCAACAATATGGCGATGTTTACATTCAGCAGAGCCGTTTTGCTGATGAGCATGAGGACACGATACATGATGTTCTATGCCTACATCTCGAAAGAAGGAGTTGAGTTTCTCATACTCCCCTCCCCAGTCACTTTGAACTGTAAGGATTTTCCTGTCAAATTATCGCTCAACAAGTTTTTGGAATTCTTGAAAGATAGAGAAAACTTCAGATTTGAACTTGAGCAAATATATCCAAGTGAATTTACTAAAATCATCAATAAAACTAACATAGTATTTCTTTCTTCCAAAAGAATCTCTTGCATGACCCCATACATCACTAAAAATAAGCTCTAAAGGAGCGTGAGACACACTAGTAGACTTAGGATAGGGAAGTTGGTGACTCTTGGCACATTGACAAGCATCACAAACATACTCTTTACTTTGACTATGAGACAACTTGAGATTGCCTTTATTCACTACTTGCTTAACAATAATTGACGAAGGATGTCCTATTCTTTGATGCCATCTTGCCAAGGAGGGCTTGACGACGGAGTGGACTTGACGATGACGGAGACAACTAAAGGCTCTTGATGTGATGGGGTAGAGACCTCAAATGCATCTACCGTGATGGATGAGCTC
Source organism: Aegilops bicornis (assembly GCA_021605145.1). Lineage (NCBI taxonomy): Eukaryota > Viridiplantae > Streptophyta > Magnoliopsida > Poales > Poaceae > Aegilops > Aegilops bicornis. Next base: position 575,140,271 of record CM038672.1, read on the forward strand.
CCTCGTTGCCCGGTCCTTTATAAAAAAGGATCGTGGATGAGTTTCAAAAAAGACATTATTATCGGAAGTTAAACGAGACATGGATGCAAGATATTTATCGGCTTGAGGAACATGTAAGACATCTTTTAAAAGAAGATCACGTTTGCAAGTAGCGGAATTAATAATAGCTTGACCTATGTGATGAATATCCATACCTCCACCGCTTGCGGTGTGAATTTGATCACCACCATGGTACTTCTCACGGTAGGAAAGTTTCTCGAGTTCACTTGTGACATGATCTGTAGCGCCAGAATCAGCATACCAAACCGTGCCTGCATCTTCTTCTTGTTCTCTTATTGCTGCAGCTACATGGCGTTCATCGGGAACATAGTCCTCGTCAAACCTATGCCAGCACTCCATCACTTCATGGCCGGTTTCTTGCACAACCGACAGCTGAACGGCGATCGTTGGAGGAGAAGGAGCCCCACCGCATCGATTGTAGCCGCCTCCGCCTCTCGATTGTTCAGATTCTCGATTGTGGCCGCCTCGCTTCCTCCGTTGTTGTGGCCGCCCATACCGAGCGCCCAGATCGAGCAGCGCCACGCCTCGCCCATCTTTGTTGTTGCTACGGCTACGTGATCGAAGACCACGCCCACGACCACCTCCTCCACGCTGCGAGAGATGGTGTTTGCAGAGGATTGCCGTGGATTCGTGCCATGAAGCAGATTGATCCGCATCGAGCGAAAGAAGCCGGTCAGAGAGTTCAGCCACGGTGACGAGCTCCACACAGGCGACAAGTGCGTAGACAACCGGATTGTAGTCGAGATCGAGTCCGGCAAGAATATGCGATGTGATCTCGCCATCGCGAGAAGTGTTCCACCAGCGCATGCAATCTCATCGATGAGAGATTTGACTTTTGCAAGGTAGTCGGCCATACTCAAATTCCCTTCGAAGATTGTGCAAAGCGATTCTAGTATTGATCGCTGTGGCTCGACTTTTGAGCTGAAGGTGGCATGGATGGCAGCCCATACCTCGTGCGGCGTCTAAAGCGTGACGACTTGGGCAAGGATCTCGCGGGAGAAGGATCCCATCAAGTACCCTTGAAGCTGCTGCTGCTGCTGTGCGAACCAGAGGACTCGTGCCATGTTGACGACTTGTTCCTCCTTCCCGTCCTTGGTGACGGTGAGAGCGCCGCGGCGCTTGGCTCGTCGGCTCGAGGAAGTGCTGCATCTGAGCGCCTTTGATTTGAGGCAACACGATGGCCTTCCATAGGAGAAAATTGCTCCTGGTTAGCTTCTCTTGAGGTGGTGGTCCAATGGACATGGCGTGGGTGGTGCTTGATGATGGGGCGAAGAGGGAGGCGGATGAATCGGTGGTGAGCGCACTCATGGTGCTGGCGAGGGCGGATGATGTGGTTCCGGTCATGGCTTTCCCTGGATCTAGATGAGATTCAATCTAGAGGAGGAAGAGGCTCTGATGACCATATAAAATTATGATGGAAGCGTTAAACCCTTTTCTCGGGCCGCACTTGTATATATTGAGTAGATGTCGTGGCTTACAAGAAGAACAGATCGATCGTAGATCGTACAAAGAGAGATCGATATGAGAGTCAGAACAGAAGAAGAGATAGAGAAAGATTACAACTTAAAACAACTTTCCTATCTCAATACAACTTATTCTAACAGTATTGTCACGCACAGATCTGCATCTACATTATGAATGACCTTTCAGCCAAGAGTGATCCAAATTCATGAGTAGTTAGCATGCGGTATTCTGTGTGATCCTTCGGATCTTGGGGTTTCCGGCACGTTCCCTTTAAAACATGTCACTCTGTACATATTTCCCACTTCTTAATAAAAGGGCAACGCTCTTGCTGGTTCCTCAAGAAAAATACGAAGATCTTCTTTAGTTAGTTGTTCACTTTCTGGAACGCTCTTTGTATCAAGTTGTAATCGGGTTGTAATTCTAGCCGCCACCAAGTGGTTGTCACTACTTCCCCCTTTTTAAGCTATAGAACCCTAGCTAGTTTCCTCTGAAATCGGGGTTAGTTCTTGCAATCAGACTCTGAAATGCATGATTTCTATCTCTGATCATGATAGTGGGACAAAAAAATGATGTGAGATCTTTCATTTGTTTACATTGTGATGGCCAAGTGCAAAAGGCAACAACAACCCCAGCTCTGATTCTGATCCGAAGGGAAATGTACCCATGGTTCGGTTCTCAGATTGAAGGCCTCCGGGTCTGTGCTAACCTACGCACGCGCAGGTCTGCCCGATTGGGAACCGAAGATCGCAAGCCAAAACGCAATCGCCAAGAAAGAGAAAAAAAAAGCCTTCATATCCCAAACAGCGTCGTGTCTGCATTGCACAGCTAACCGGCGCTTCGAAAACGCGGGCGGCAAGCCAACGAAATTCGCGGCCGTGTGTGGTGTGTGCCACCCTAACTCGGATTGTCGATCTGTGGATCCTCGATCGCCTAGGTCTAGGGCGTGATTTCGACTCGAATTTGAATCCGACTCCAATCGAGGTCGCTCCTGCGTCTATTTCCACCCGAATCTCGTCGATCGATCAATCCGCTCGCCACCCACCTCCCCTCCCCTCCTCCGTCGATTCCCTGCTCCCATCGCCCTCGCCTCCACCGCGCGGGCATCCCTCTCCAAAGAAGCTGTTCGTCCGTCGGGCTAAGCGCGATGGCCGCCATAAGCGCCTGCCGCAGTCCTCGACGCCGCCACGCCACCACGACGGGCGCCTCAACAATCGCCGGCTTGCTGCAAGAGGAGCCGCACCAGAATCAGGAGCACCGCGAGTACGAGAGGAGACCCGCCTCGGCGAGGGCGGCTTCGGCTGCGTCCTCCTGGCGCGCCACCGCGCCACCCGCAAGATCGTCGCCATCAAGTACCTCTACTGGCCGGACGGGTCCCAGCAGCCCCCCAACGCCGCCGAGCTTCTGCGGGAGGCCCGATTCCTCGAGGCCTGCGACGGGAACCCGTACGTCGTCGGCTTCGAGGGCCTGATGCACGACCCCGACAACGGCGCCTTCGGCCTCGTCATGGAGTACGTCGGCGCGCCGAGCCTCCACAAGTTCCTGCGCAACAGGCGCAGCGGTCAGCCGCTCCCGGAGTCCACCGTGCGCGCCATCATGTGGAAGCTCCTCACCGGTGCCAGGACGATGCACGACCGCCACGTCGTCCACCGCGACATCAAGCCCGGGAACATCCTCGTCGGCCAAGACGGGGAGCTCGTCAAAATCTGCGACTTTGGGCTGGCGATCTCCATGTCCGAGCTGCCGCCGTACAACCAGGCCGGCACGCCGTTCTACGTGGCGCCCGAGGTGCTCCTGGGGAAGCGGGACTACGACGCGCTCGTGGACACGTGGTCTATCGGCTGCGTCATGGCCGAGATGCTCACCGGTAAGACGCTGTTCCTCGGCGATGATGATGACGACGCCGCAGACAATGAGATCGTCCAGCTCTGGAGCATCTTCCGCTTGCTCGGGACGCCGGACGAGAGGACGTGGCCGGGGTTCACGTCGCTGCCGCTCACCCAAAAGGCGCTGAAACTGCTACCGCGGGGGCACAAGCACAACAAGCTGCGAGATCTGTTCCCTGAAGAGAAGCTGTCCGAGCATGGATTCCAGGTGTTGCAAGGCCTTCTCACGTGCAACCCCAACCAGCGACTGACGGCGGCCGCCGCGCTCAAGCACCGATGGTTTGCTGCTCCTCGTCCAGCCGCCGCCGCCGCTCCAAAGGTCGAAAAGAAGGCACCAAGGATCAAGTTCGTCCCGCCGGCCATGCCGCAGAAGAATCTACTCAAAATTCCACTCGCCGTGTGGAACGCAGCTCAACGAGTCTAGTTAAACTCTCCAGATTTTGCTGTGCTTGGATGAGCCATCTATGTAAATGCAACTAGGATAAATTCTCTTGATGTAACTGTGCTTGGAAGTGGATGAGCCATCTATGAGCCATCAAGCAGAACTTGATTGCCGGATCGCCCATTAGTGTTGGCCTGCTTTTCTGAATTGTATGTGCCATTATGCACACGTTCAGAGAATCGGAGATGTGTAAATTGTGACGTAGTGTTGATAGATCCATCAGAGTGCTGTTGTTTACAGATGCTCAGTTGTTATTGAGTTATACTCCCTCCGTTCCAAAATAGATGACCCAGCTTTATACTAACTTTATACTAACGTTAGTATAAAGTTGAGTCATCTATTTTGAAACGGAGAGAGTAGTGCTCAATTTGTGCGTTTTTTTCCCAAAATCCTGAGTGATGATAAATATGTTGTACAAATGTTCTAAGGAACAGAAATCTGGAGTGATGGATGAATTGATGGTTAAAATGTCCTGCTAACTGGTGCAGATTTCATGAGTACTTATAAATTTAATATTGGTACTAGTACAGCAATTGGACTTGTTCATGTACTTCAGTGTATGTGTTTCCGCCATTTTTTTCATATGCAAATTTCTATACTGTGAAATATTACCTTCGTTCGGAAATAAGTACCGTGGTTTTATTTCAATATTTGAACTAAACCACACCACCTATATTCGAACAGGGGGAGTATATATAGGAAAAGGAAGTGTGTCATGTATTTTCTTTTAAGTTAGCTACACATGGTAGTATGGTAGTACTTATGGGACCTTGACACATCAAACTAGGGAAGATGATCTGCAGAGGGAATGAAATTCAAGAACTTGGTTCCTTTCAGTTCAGTCATGTTCGTAGATAGAGCCAATATGGCTGCCCATGTGTGTCTGCGTGAAGCCCCAGTTCATTGGTACACGAATGATCAGAAGTTCAGAACACAATCATCAGAAAAGTAAGTTCCAAGATAAAAACTACAAATATCAAAGTGGCACGGAAGAAGGCATCCTTTTCCCCAACCGTTCCTCCAAACCTTAGGAGATGTGATTCATGGACACATCGTGCCACCACCTCTCCTCCGCCAACAGTTCACGATTCCTCCACGGGTTTTGTTGATGTGGGAGCGCAGAGAGGTCCATATCTACTGCATGAAGTTCCAGCTTTCCCTGATTTGAGGCTTTTAAGTAGGTTTTTGTTGTGCGTCACTTTGGCCCTTCCGAACTATTAATCATTAACTTTTCGAGGAATCCTTCATCAGTGGTTGTGAATGACTGACTTTTATAATCCTTCCGACCTTGGTTCCGTAGGAGCAAGTCAAAAAGGTTGAGAAATAGAACCATCTGATTTGTTTCGTTCCCAATAGCCATGAGATGATCATCTTAGGGTGATCCTTTTGTCAACGGATGCTCCTATTACATTCGTAGTCTCTGAAGGATGAGAACCCGCTATGTAGCAGGTGGTGGTGCTCAATAAAGTCCCCTTTGGTGGCACCTCGTTGTTGGTGGTGGTGGCGCCAGTTTGATGAATAAGGTTCACTCAAGTCTCCCCAACTCGACAAGGTTATTTGCAAGGCCAATGGCTCGAGGGAGTATTTTCCTCCTCAGCCATTCCGACACAGCGGCTGCTTCCCTTTGCAGTTTGGTCCTATGGCTTCATTTGCTTCATGTCGATGCAGCTTCCGGTGCTGGTGTGAAGCCCGTGAGAAATAAGAGGTTTGGTTGCGACTCTTCCAGTGTGATGGTTTCTTGCTTAGGGCGTTGGTCTGGCGAGATCGTGTCCTTGATGACTTCCCATCCACGATCAACAATGGCAGGCTGGCTTCGGCAACAGAGCAACATCTTTACGCACCATCATCGCCTGCTCGAGAGGGGGTGAAGGCGATAGACCCCAAGGACTTCAATGCAACTTTTTATATTTCAGCGTTGTTTGTGTTACTAGTTGGTTAACAAATTTGAGTGCCGAAAAAAAGTAGCGGGTAAAAGCATGGCTACTTAATTTATTTCATTTAATGAGATGATGGAAAGATTTGTGTCTCCATTATATTAGGCTCCTGCTGTGTAACTAACATAACTGAGTGATGAGTGGTAGTATTTTTATTTTACTTTATGGGACGAGCCAAAGTATTTTATCTATGTTCCTCGAGCGCTACTAATCTTTTTGATTGAGGTTCCAACAATCCTCTTCAAATCATTCTTTAGTTCACCCGCAAAAAAAAAACCAGTCTTTAGTTATTGTTTTCACATTCCTCTTTGTACGTAATATTGATCAATAATATTCTGAATGACAAGACAATCTCTATTCTATCTAAGTTGCGAAATATCGTTGTACTTGTAAATCACAATAATATCATCTCTTGGCCCCCCTCCGCTTAGGTCAAAATCACTGTTCTGACCTCTTCAGTAATCTTTGCTACAAAGTGAACTCGACATCAAAGTATTTCATGATCTGACCCTTTTAGTAACGCCACAGTCCGTGACGTTTTTTCTCCATATAGAAACGCCGAGATAGCTCGCGTTTCACCTCCACATTCAAACATCGAGCTAGCTTGCGTTTTTGCTCCACATGTAAACGCCCAGGTGAAAACGCCATGAGCTTTGGCGTTTCTAGCTGGTAGCTTGCTGGTAATTGTGTCCTATGCATGCATACATTTCTATCCCAAATAAATTACACCTATCTGCTCCTATCCAAGAACTAGGATCGTAGCCCATGCAGCTTAGCAAAGCTAAATCACCTCATGCAAGAATGTCTACTGTCTTATCCATCCAGAAATAAGAGATGAAACTCTCTACAAGCCTCCTCAGAGATCAGCGAATCTCAGCAGTTGGATCGACTTCCTTGATGCGTTTTTGAGCGTCGGATCGAGATCTGGATGAACCTGGGCTGTCGGATCTGGAGCTGGCACTGCTGGAATGAATAGTTACTCGTTTCGCTCGCTCTTGCTCACTCCGTGGCTCCTGGCTGGGTCTCGCTGACTTGTGGGGCAGCCCATTTTGTGGGCCCCGCCTGTCATTCTCTGTGGCTATGGCTCGTCCCGGGCAGCCCGTCGGCACGCTCCAGCGGTAAAAGATCTCGTTGCCACCGCATGTTATATCCTGCCCCCGCCGAGGGTATTTTGGTCTTTTCCGCTTCTAGGGGGGTGCGTGTCGTGCGGCGGTTCGCTCGTGCGGCTATGGGGTGGGGGAGGGCGGCGGCCCATCCTTTCGTCCTCTCATTCGTCCACCTCTGCTCGCCAGCCCTCTCCCACCCACCCGATTCATTCCTCCCCGACCTCGCCGCCCCACCCACATCGTCGCCGATGCCGCTCATCAGACCTCGCCACCACGGACTTCTCTCCTCATCTCCCTCGCACCACGCCGCCCGCAACCTCTCCTCTCCCCTCATGCGAAGGGATGTGAAGAGAAGAGGGAGAGCGAGCAGGTCAGGTGGCGGCCATGGCGCTCGCAGATCCGCCGGAGCTGTTGTTCGTCCCCGGCCTCCGAGTGCTTCTGCTCAGCGGCGTGACGTATGGGCTGCCTGCTTCGCGCTCATGCCATGGCCTGCTCGGGACGCCGCCTCCCCCCTGCTCCAACCCTAACCCTAGCGTTGCTGCTGTTGCTCCAGGTGCGCCCCCTTCCTTTTCCTCCTCTTGTTCATACGCCAACATGTGAGAGCTGGGAGGAAGGGCTGGAGGCCATGGAGGCCATGGGGGAAGGAAGAAGAGGAGGACATGGAGGTTGTGGGGGAGAGCCGGAGAGGAATTGGAGGCAACGGGGGAGGAAGAAGATGTCCCCCTCGTTCCTAATTCTGTCTTAGCGAAATTTCATTGCACGCCCCTTGTTCTTATGGTCACTTCGCCTTATCTGCTGCTTCATGAGTCTATTTTTTTTCATTCATGCTCGTTAGCTGCTGCTGATCAATGATATTTCTTTGTTTTTCCTGCAGATTAGTCTGTTGTAAATGGATTCTTGAGCTTTTAGTCTATCCCCTGGCTGGTGCCTCCTTTGATATGTGCTTGCGCATCGTCTGGTAGCATCCTCGTGCATCTCCCTTCATGGATCTGCAGGTCACACCTCTTCTCCTCCTCCTTTCCACTCCTCTTCGTTTCCAGGGCTTGGTGCATGGTTGTATGGCCATATGATTGGTGTGCAGGCTGGCCAATGAGGGCCTTTTGTTTCTTGTCTTGTTTGTGGAAAAGTCAAGTGTATTATTCTCTTTGCTTGTTTTTTTGTATGTACCTATATGCCTTTTGTTCCTTGTCTAAATCCTAATAGGACTTGCATTTTTTGTTTCTTTGTGCATGGAATGCTGGTGGTCTTGTTCCTTTGTGCATGTTTACTCGTCTAGCTAGGATCCAAGGAAGAGGGATCTTTGTTTATATGTTGGACAAAAAATATCAACATGATCTTCATCTCCTCCTTTGCTTTTATATGGTTCACATGTTTTTCAGCCTTTCTTTGATTTAGAGTGAATAACTGAAAGTGAGTACATTCCTTGCATCTCAGCATTTTAGCCTTTTCTGTTTTACAAGGATATACCAAGGATCTTCTTCTACAGGTTGTTTTCGCAGTTTTTTCTTAAAATAACAAGATGCTTTCTTTGACCATCCGTTAATTTGATCGTACGCTATAATAATTGGTGTTGATTTTCTATCATCTCTTTTTCCGGAGATTGTTCATCTTTTTTTTTGTTTTCCACTGCCTTGTTTATCTCCAGTAATTAAATCTTTTATTGATTTCACATTGTTGTGCTGCTCTAGTTTCGTAATCTGATCGATATGCTTACATTTGTAAACGACACTGAGATTATGTTGAATAAATATGTAGATGGAGACTTCGGGGTCGTCATAAAACCTTAAAAATAAACAAAGATTTTGGTAGGCATGCACAAGTAGATGAATCTGTAGTGATCATTTTTTTTCTTTCCTTGTATGCAGATCTCAGGATCACTTGAATTCTTTGATACTTAATTGAGAGTTTTCCTCTTATATGATTAATTGCACATCTGGATTTCTCTTGCACTAAAACACCATCGAAGCAAACATGGTCCTCACTGCATTGAGGACAAGGATAGCGGAAGCTCCCTTTCCCTTTAATGGCTATTTTTAATAGATAATTGCTGCTGATTTAGGCTCTATGGATCATGGCATAGTTTATTTGAGTGTACTTGTCACTTATAGTTCAGTTTTAGATTTAGTTCAATGTTCTGCAATTTTTCCAAGGCTGTCATTAAAAAACACAATTGGTTGCTGGTTTACAATGTTAGCTACGGATGCCCAGTCGAAAAGTGAATTCCATGTTTCTTCCCTTAACAACACATTAATATTATAATTTATCTTAGTTTCTTTAACGCTGTCGAGTCATGTATTTAGATTCAAAGGGGTTGCAAGGTCGTTTGAAATTTTGCCAATGTTTTTTTTTATAAAAATGGTATCTTCAGAGTAAGCCCTTTTCGTGGAAGTTTCTTAGCTAGATCTGTTTTACGTGCATGTGGCCATTTACTTTCTTGAGATGGAAGTGTCCACTGGTTCTTACTCCCTCCGTAAACTAATTTAAGAGCGTTTAGATCACTACAGTAGTGATCTAGACAATTATATTAGTTTACAGAGGGAGTACATCATAACTCGATGTGATCTCCGAGTTCTAGCTTGCTGTTTCTCATAGTTTTCTAATATTTCTCCTCTTTGTACTATTTATTTCAATATCTGAATTCTGAAATAAGGATGGCGATCTTGGTGGCTTTTTACTCACACTTTGATAAATCCATATGATATTTTCAGGAATAGTTCAATCTGAATGTGCGTTATTGTTCAAATAAGAGAGCATGGAATGATTTATTTAACCAATTAATCTCTTTGCGTCTAAATAAGCGTGCGAACTATTTTGTTGGGTGTTCTCATATGTGATTATAAACCATATATGACTAGAAGGCAAAAAATAATGGCAAACATACGTGACATTGTCATGTCAAAGACATACACATCACTGGAAGGATTTGATTGACAATTAAGGGTTTGGTACTAATATTGATCACTATCTGGTTCATTTGCAGGTTTGGTATGATTTCCCTGCATTATGAAGCACACCATGATTTGTACTTACAACTCTATACCAGTATATGAAGAAGTTTAAAGTTCCAATCTATACATGGCTATATATTCCAATGATGCAATGTAAGATCCATTCTCGGTAATCCTTACAGCTTTGGTTTGGATGTGACGCCATTGCTTGAGTCCTCCCCATGGTGCTTTTCATATATCACTCTTCTGTCTAAAGAAAGTTCAGTTATCTTGTTTTTATGTTTCGGTTATACCATTCTTAGATATGTACACTAGCATGCCAATAGCTTGGCATTTACCTCCTGGTTATGCCAAAACTTTCTTGAGATGGAAGTGTCCACTGGTTCTTACTCCCTCCGTAAACTAATATAAGAGCGTTTAGATCACTACAGTAGTGATCTAGACACTTATATTAGTTTACAGAGGGAGTACATCATAACTCGATGTGATTTCGGAGTTCTAGCTTGCTGTTTCTCATAGTTCTCTAATATTTCTCCTCTTTGTACTATTTATTTCAATATCTGAAATAAGGATGGCAATCTTGGTCGCTTTTTACTCACATTTATCATAAATCCATATGATTATTTTAGGAAGAGTTCAATCTGAATGTGCGTTATTGTTCAAATAAGAGAGCATGGAATGATTTATTTAACCAATTAATCTCTTTGTGTCTAAATAAGCGTGCGGACTATTTTGTTGGGTGTTCTCATAACCTGTGATTATAAACCATATATGACTAGAAGGCAAAAAATAATGGCAAACAGACGTGACATTGTCGTGTCAAAGACATACTCATCACTGAAAGGATTTGATTGACAATTAAGGGTTTGGTACTAGTTTTGATCACTATCTGGTTCATTTGCAGGTTTGGTATGATTTCCCTGCATTATGAAGCACCATGATTTGTACTTACAACTCTATACCAGTATATGAAGAAGTTTAAAGTTCCAATCTATACATGGCTATATATTCCAATGATGCAATGTAAGATCCATTCTCGGTAATCCTTACAGCTTTGGTTTGGATGTGATGCCATTGCTTGAGTCCTCCCCATGGTGCTTTTAATTATTTATTTGTATTAGAAAACTTTCCAGTTATCATAATTTAATTATATGATTTCCTCTCAGTGCTTTCTTTCATATGTTGATCCTATGAAATTTAATTTCTATCTAATCGCCTAATTTTTTCTTTTTCGACATTCTGTAGGGATGGGAGGGTTTTATAATTCTAATGATGTTCCAGCTAGGAGAAGGCAAACTCACAAACATAAGCCATGTGACAATTATTCTTTTGAGCATTTTTGATTTATTTTGAAACAATGATTCTAACTATGTTCCAGCTAGGAAAAGACAAACTCACAAACACATACTAAATATTTCTGCTACATTTTTTCTTTCCATGTTGTTCTTTTTTTGCTGATGTTTACTATTTCTACTACATTCTAATGATGGGATGTGTCAGTTATTTGTTGAAAAACTGTTGGATGCTTGCTTTAGTTTAAATGTTTACTATTTTCTGTCTGCTGAGACAATATTTTTTTGGCTTCGTATGCATTAAAAATAGTTTTTCCGTGGGCGCTGGCTTTGGATACATGATTTCTTGACCTAACGTGACACACCATCCTCCTCTGCCAGCCGCGTACAGGCCTGCCCTTCTTACTCTAGCAGCAGAAGGTGGAGCAGCTATGGTTCACGACTATATTGCTTACCATCTTATTTATTCTGCCCCTCTTCCACCAACAATTCCCTATGATAATGTATTTCCATTCTCATTTTTGTACGGGGTTTCTTAATCCTTTTTTGGGTCAATTGCTTGATTCAGGCAGATCATGGAGAAGGCCGTGTCGGGCTCACTGTGTTGCCATCATCGGGACGAGTGGAGGCTGCCGCTTGCGCAGATGCTTCCAGAAGGAGCGCCAGAGCGCATTGTCGCCATCGATAGGAGGAACACCAGACGGGAATCAAGCCAAGGTGAGCCCCACGTCCTTTCCTTGCATTTTCATGGCGCTATGTGGTGCTGACTGGACAAAGAGGAGGTCCTGGCCGGCACGTTGCCTCACAATCTTGATTGGTTTTGAAATGACCTCGCTTGGTTGGATTTCCACATGAATTTTATATCTAAAATCATGATTGGCTTGTATGAACTATAGGGAATCCCGTGAGTCTGGGTCCTGGCCGGAAGCGCCAGATGTGTTGCTGTGGTGGTTGGTCTGTGGGTAAGCCTTGGTCTTGATCCGTTCTTTCTTGTTCTTGGGTCCTGGTCGGAACCGTCGAAAACTTCAACTCTATCAAGATAGATTAGCTCTCATTTTTCCTTACTGCACAAATAGGTGTTGTACAATTATGGGCTGCGCTGACAGTGAGGACCTGACTGCTGCACAAATCTTCTCTCCTTGCATGCAATGTACCGATATGTTTTTCCTGAAGGTTAGTATATATTCATATTGCGGAAAACCCTGGGTAAAATCGAAGTTAGTAGTATTTACATAATGTAAATAAGGTTACCAATGTTTTCTGATTTCACCTGATATTGTAGTGTGGTATACCTTTATTCCAGATTTCTTGATTGTCATTCATTATCTCTAATCCGTTGCTTTGTGCGGACATATGTCAGTTGGGCATGGAGCAAAAGAAGGTAAACATGTTAGTGAGGGTATACTGCGTTGACATCAAAAGGAAGAACAAACCAATTATTCTCTCACATTGTATCCTGCTACAATATGTCTTTTTCTATATTGTGTTTTTTCTTCTTACTATCGCTGATATATGTGTCTCAGTGATTATGGTATTAGACTTCCAAGATAGTGGTTCATTGCCAGTCTGTACAAAAACACAAAATAGTGGCTCATGCGAGGTGTATCTGAGACTAAGGGTTAATTTAATTCTCAAGTTCTATGCATGGTGCGCAAGCCCATCTCGATCAGCCCATCCAAAAATGGAACAGAACTAAAAATTCAATAGAAAATCTCATGTTCATTTTAGTCTTGGAGTTTAATTTACCTGATTTCAAACTGAGCGCTTTTTGGAAAACTTGATGTTCTCACCGCATCAAAGTTACTGTTAAATTTCGCCAAAACAGGCATTTCTTTTGTGTGCTCTTTATTGTGCATTTGATACCTAGATGGTCTACATTTGCATGTAATGCGATGACCTCATCTATCAAAATGAACTGTGTCCAACACTACAATCACATTATACTACTGAAATACAATGCCATTGGTAGGATTCACATCCACACTATCACAGTTCTCGTCGTGTGTTATCTTGAAAATTAAATTCCAACATACTACTTATTCACATTAAGCCTGGGAGCATCATATCATTTACATTATGAAACATTTTGGAGGCCTGTTTGAGTGTATCCTTGAATTAAACAATTGCTTTTCTACATTTTTCTTATTTGAGAAAGCTAATCAGATGTCTAAATGATCCAAAGATCTAATTTATTTGGTGTTGGGAGTCTCTCTTTTCTGTATAATCATAGTGCCTCTTTGCTTAATCTGCTGACATTTCTAATTACAGTTCCTTCCTCAGCTCCTAACTGATCTTTAGAGTTACTATTTATTATATTTTGTGCTACAACACAATTAGTGCCCGGTGAACCCTATTTACCCTCTAATGTCATTATTGTCTGTTGTCATCCTTTTATCCATTATAACTCAGCTTCATATATCCACTGCAACATAAATATTCCCTGTTAACCGTGTTATGAACTGGATACTTTGTTGAAAATTTATGTACTAAACCTCTTATGTATTGAACTTGGTCCAAGCTTTCCTATTAGGTACTGAAACAGATGAATTTACTATTTTTATGCAGCTTATAATGTACTGGCTGTTTATGCATTTCATGTTGTTTAGTGAACTTTTCAGCAAACTTTACTTAAGCTTTGTTCAATTTTTTAGTGAACTTAAGTTTTATTCCAATTTGGTTACCATCGTTGAAAACCAGTTCGTCGTCTGTTAGGTACTGAAACATGAGCTTTTCTATTGAATTTTTAGTTCTGTTCCAATTTGCATGTTAGGTACTGAAACCTGAGCTTTTTCTCCAACTTGTACTACTTGATCTGTACAATTTAGGCTCTGTAAAAATTTCAGATCATGCTTGTTTGTTTCAGGTTTATACAAGGCGATCCTTATGAAGTACATCAACAAGGCAGATGAATTACGCCGCTTATTAGTAATGCTTAGTGATTATGGCTCTGTAGTTAGCTCTCCTTTATTTTGTTCCTGTTCTTATTACCTACTTTTTCTTCTCGCTTTTGGCATCGAGCTTCATGTCGAATAGCTATCTTTTGTGGTCGTTGAATGCACCAAACTTTATCCTGACTTGTAATCTGATATTGATCATGAGCTCCATTGTGTCTTACTTCTATCAGAACTGAATGTCTCTTTACTCTGTTATTATCTTATATAGGTGCAATGCTATACCTGGGTTCCTACTAATATAGTGTTACATGCTTCAGCAAAACGCCCGGACCGGCACCCTTGCGCCAAGGCGTGATGCCGATCTAGTATGATACTAGTAGTACAGTGTAGTACAAGAGCTAGCTGGCCTGTGGTTAAAGAAAATGCAGCTAACCATGAGCTAGTACTGCAGGCTACATCCACTAACGCAACGAGTAGACAAGACGTATGCTGTATGCATGCCATGCTTCGATGCATGCATGTAAAGGTCCGTGAGCACTTAAAATAAATGTAGTACTCCACGGTCTCCTAAGCTAGCATGCAAAGAAAGCCTACTAATGATTAGAGTAGTATTAGAAGAGTGCTATTTGCATGCACAGCTAGAAACGCTAAAGCTCATGGCGTTTCCGCCTGGGCAGCAACACCAGCTATCATGGCGTTTACACGTGGAGCAAAAACGCGAGCTAGCTCGGCATTTGAATGTGGAGCTGAAACGCGAGCTACCTCGGCGTTTTTATATGAAGAAGAAACGCCACGGACTGTGCCGTTGCTAAAAGGGTCAGATCGTGAAATACTTTCATGTTAAGTTTACTTTGTGACAAAGATTACTGAAAAGGTCATAACAATGATTTCGACCCTTCACTTATGATCTGTAACGGAATTGGGATTCGCTGTCGAGCCATCTTCTTTCACGCGTAGTTAGTAGACATGTACTTACCACCCATGATGCATGTAGAAACTAAAGCTAAGAGTGGGGAAGGACAGCGTGGAACTACATCTAGTAGCGACACAACATTGTATTGATGTCCACAATATAAGATATTCTGAGGTGGCACAATGAAACATATGGTTGCTCGATCTTCATGAATTGAAGGAGAAGGAGATAACTAGCGAAGCAAATCTAGGAACGAAAGGTAAACAATCAACACCAATGCATAGCCTTTGGATAAGCACTATAAAGAATCTTACTCTTGCAAAAGCAAAGTTTCTACTCGATTGGTTGTTCGATCCAAATAAACGGAGCGGAAGTTTAAACAAGGAATTTCTATTTCCATGCCCTCGGTTCCTTAGTTCTACTCAGATTTGCTCATGGCAACAAACATTCCTCACTTTTCCCCTTCTTCACTCGGCTCATTCTCACAATTGCTCAAATGGAGTCTTGACGTCTGGTCAAAGCAGTTGATCGTTACCTGCCGTAGTTACTGACGAGTGGGACTGGGGCTCTTATGACAGGTGGGCCGCGGCTGCTTATGGCACTTGGGACGAGGCAACTTTTGATGAGTGGGACCTAGTTCTGGGATATCACTGTCTCTCGCCTAAAATAGCCCGACCCGCACGCCCGACCTCCACTTAGTCGCCGCCACCACATAGCCCCCCCAGTCGTCTCGTCATCGTTCCCTTGCCACCCACTCCGTCCATCTTCCCAAGGAGAGCTCGATGACGGAGGTACCTGGTGCATAGCATCGCCCTTTTCCCACATTGATTCGAGGAGCGTGAGGCCCTTGGCCATCTGGTAAGTATCAAATCCTAACACTAGAAAACCTTAGTTCATCCCCCCAGTAAATAGTCCTCAAAAATCTAGTGAATATGCATAGGATTTGTTGATAGGGCCATTGGATTGAGCGAATTGGAATGATGATTTCACAAATTGTGAACTAATTAGTTAGTGTTGAACACCCCCCCTCAGTAATGATTTTTGGGTTCAATCAGTTATGTTGGCACGTTAGGATGGAAGAGTGCGATGGAAAAGTTCTGCGCCGACGATGAGATCTTGCTGGAAAAGTGTAAAGAGATATGCGCATGGTTTTCGAGCCAGAAAGCTCTCAGGATGCACGCATTGGAAATGACGATGGAAGCGAAGGCAGAGGAGATTGTGTTTGGGTCTAATGTTTACAAGATCCCTAGTCAGCTAAGGCGGTGGAGGAGTCCTTCTCGGATTCGGCTCCTTCATCTTGAACGACAAGTCTTCTAGATCCTTGATGACCCACAAGTATAGGGGATCTATCGTAGCCATTTCGATAAGTAAGAGTGTCGAACCCAACGAGGAGCAGAAGGAAATGACAAGCGGTTTTCAGTAAGGTATTCTCTGCAAGCACTGAAATTATCGGTAACCGATACTTTTGTGATAAGGTAATTTATAACGGGTAACAAGTAATGAAAGTAAATAAGGTGCAGCAAGATGGCCCAATCCTTTTTTGTAGCAAAGGACAAGCCTGGACAATTTCTTATATGAAGGAAAACGCTCCCGAGGACACATGGGAATTATCGTCAAGCTAGTTTTCATCACGCTCATATGATTCGCGTTCGTTACTTTGATAATTTGGTATGTGGGTGGACCAGTGCTTGGGTGATGTACTTACTTGGGCAAGCATCCCACTTATGATTAACTCCTATTGCAAGCATCCGCAACTACAAAATAAGTATTAAGGTAAACCTAACCATGGCATGAAACATATGGATCCAAATCAGCCCCTTACGAAGCAACGCATAAACTAGGGTTTAAGCTTCTGTCACACTAGCAACCCATCATCTACTTATTACTTCTCAATGCCTTCCTCTAGGCCCAAACAATGGTGAAGTGTCATGTAGTCACGTTCACATAACACCACTAGAGGAAAGACAAGATACATCTCATCAAAATATCGAACGAATACCAAATTCACATGACTACTTATAGCAAGACTTCTCCCATGTCCTCAGGAACAAACGTAACTACTCACAAATCATATTCATGTTCATAATCAGAGGGTATTAATATGCATAAAGGATCTGAACATATGATCTTCCACCAAATAAACCAACTAGCATCAACTACAAGGAGTAATCAACACTACTAGCAACCCACAGGTACAAATCTGAGGTTTTGGGGCAAAGATTGGATACAAGAGATGAACTAGGGTTTGAGAGGAGATGGTGCTGTTGAAGATGTTGATGGATATTGACCCCCTCCCGATGAGAGGATCGTTGGTGATGACGATGGCGATAATTTCCCCATCCTGGAGGGATGTTTCCCTGGCAGAACAGCTCCGCCGGAGCCCTAGATTGGTTCCGCCAAGGTTCTGCCTCGTGGCGGCGGAGTTTCTTCCCGAAAGCTTGCTTCTGATTTTTTTCAGGGTAAAAGACTTCATATAGCAGAAGATAGGCACCAGAGGCCTGCCAGGGGGCCCACGAGGCGGCGCCAGAGGGGTAGGGCGCGCCTACCCTCGTGGGCTGTGGTGTGGCCCCTCCGGTACTTTCTTCGCTCAAGATTTTTTATTAATTCCAAAAATAACTTCCGTGGAGTTTCAGGACTTTTGGAGTTGTGCAGAATAGGTCTCTTATATTTGCTCCTTTTCCAGCCTGTAATTCCTACCGGCATTCTCCCTCTTTATGTAAACCTTGTAAAATAAGAGAGAATAGGCATAAGTATTGTGACATAACGTGTAATAATAGGCCATAATTCAATAAATATAGATGTAAAAGCATGATGCAAAATGGACGTATCAACTCCCCTAAGCTTAGGCCTCGCTTGTCCTCAAGCGGAAGCCGATAACGATAAATATGTCCACATGTTTAGAGGTAGAGGTGTCGATAAAATAAAATACGGACATGAGGGCATCATGATCATTCTTATAACAACAACATATATATTTCTTATGCTCAAGTATGAATCAGAAACTTTATTGAGAACCAACAAACTATAATCTCAGTCATTGAAGCAATCGCAATTTATCATAACATCGGAAAGAGTCAATATAAGAGCTTTTCAGCAAGTCCACATACTCAACTATCATTTAGTCTTTCATAATTGCTAACACTCACGCAATAATTGTGGTTATGGAGTTTTAATGGGACACGTAGAAAGATAGGGCTTATAGTTTCGCCTCCCAACCTTTTACCTCAAGGGTACCGTCCAACAATAATAATTCATGCTAACTTACATCCAATTGGATATATATATATATATATATATATATATATATATATATATATATATATATCAGGATCTTTCCAACACAATGTGCTTGCCAAAGGACGAAATGTAAAAAGGAAAGGTGAAGATCACCATGACTCTTGCATAAGGAATAAGACAAAAGTAAAAGATAGGCCCTTCGCAGAGGGAAGCAGAGGTTGTCATGCGCTTTCATGGTTGGATGCACGAAATATTAATGCAAAAGAACGTCACTTTATATTGCCACTTGTGATATGGACCTTTATTATGCAGTCCGTATCTTTTATTTCTTCCACATCACAAGATCGTATAAAACTTATTTTCTCCACACTAATAAATCATACATATTTAGAGAGCAATTTTTATTGCATGCATCGATGAAAACTTACTTGAAGGATCTTACTCAATCCATAGGCAGGTATGGTGGACTCTCATGGCAAAACTGGTTTTAAGGGTATTCGGAAGCACAAGTAGTATCTCTACTTGGTGCAAAGAACTTGGCTAGCATGAGGGGGAAAGGCAAGCTCAACATGTTGGATGATCCATAACAATATACTTCATTTCGGATATAAGAAAACATAACCCATTACGTTGTCTTCCTTGTCCAACATCAACTCTTTAGCATGTCATACTTTAATGAGTTCTCACAATCATAAAAGATGTCCAAGATAGTGTATTTATATGTGAAAACCTCTCTTTCTTTATTACTTCCTATTAATTGCAACGATGACCAAAACTATGTTTGTCAACTCTCAACAACTTTTATTCATCATACTCTTTATATGTGAAGTCATTACTCTCCATAAGATCAATATGATCTCTTTGTTTCTTTTTATTCTTTTCTTTTTCTTTTATTCCCTCAAGATCATAGCAAAATAATCAAGCCCTTGACTCAACACTAATCTTTATTATATATAGCTCACGGACTCGATTACATAGAAGGATCATAAAGCAAAACTCAAAACTAGATCATACTAAAAATTTATTCTACTAGATCAAGATATTACTAAAAGGATCGAACTAAGAAAACGGTAAAGATAGGAGTGTGATGGTGATACGATACCGGGGCACCTCCCCCAAGCTTGGCAGTTACCAAGGGGAGTGCCCATACCCATGTGATTATATCTCTTTCCTCGGGGGGTGGTGATGATGGGGTTGTTGATGATGTAGGATTCTCGTCCATCTTCCAAGGCATAGGCTCACCATCATAGAAGGATGATCGAGTCTCCGGGATCCTTAAATCTGTAGCCAAGCTCATCCTCTTGAATCTATATTCATACTCACAGTTTTGGTTTTGCAGGTCATAGATCTGGGCTTGGAGGCGCTCGATTTTCTTGTGAAGCTTGAAGATGGCCTCCCCAATGTCCTTGGCGTCAAGCTTGTGGTTGTTGGTGAACTCCGTGATCATTATGTGATTGGTGTCGAGTCCACGCTCCACTATCTCCTGACACTTGAAAACTTGTTGCTCCATTGCTTCAAGCCTTGTCTCCACGCTTCCGGTCCTCCTTGGCCCCTCAACATCGCGGATGTCCAGCACCCCCTCATGCATCTCAATGGTTTGAGGGTGTTGCAGCACTTCCGCAAGGTAGGGGTTGATGACCTTCTCGACGAACTTGTCCTTGGGGGCACTTGGAGACGTCATGGCGATCTAGATCTGTCAGAAAAACAGCTCGAAACAAAAACAGAGGATAATTGCGTGATACGATGGTCAAAACCTTTGAGAGATTATATAATGAATTTTTACCGACCAAAAGGAGTATCGTGTAAGAAAATGGAGTCCGGAGGGCACGCTAGGTGCCCACGAGGCAGGGGGCGCGCCCTCCACCCTCGTGGAAGCCTCATGTCCTTCCCGAACTATTTCTTATTTTCCTATTTTTTTAAATATTCCAAATCGGAGAAAATTGCCATTAGAACTGTTTTGGAGTCTGTTTACTTACCATACCACATACATATTTCTTTTCAGAGTCTGAAATGTTCTGGAAAGTATCCCTTATGTATTCCTCCGGGGTTACGGTTTCAATAACATTTGTTTCAACATTTATAGGATTACCTGAGATATAATGTTTGATTCTTTGACCGTTCACCACCTTTGGATTTGTGCCTTCGAAGTTGTTGATTTTTATGGCACCGGAACGATAGACCTCCTCGATAACGTAAGGACCTTCCCACTTAGAGAGAAGTTTTTGTAACGCCCCCGATGCGGCTATATCTCCCACGTGTCGAGACACGACTTAGAGGCATAACCGCATTGAAAGCAATGTCGCAAGTGAGGTAATCTTCACACAACCCATGTAATGAATAAGGGAAAGAGATACATAGTTGGCTTACAGTCGCCACTTCACACAATACATAAATAAACATCCATCATCGAGTACACTCAAGGTCCGAATACGGAAACAAAATAAAGAAGATACCCCAAATGCTACACAGATCCCCGATAGTCCCAACTGGGCACCACTACTGATCATCAGGAAAAGACACATAGTAATGACCACGTTCCTCGTCGAACTCCCACTTGAGCTCGGTTGAGTCACCAGATCGGCATCGCCGGAACCTGCAACTGCTTTTGAAGTATTTGTGAGTCACGGGACTCGGCAATCTCACACCCGCGAGATCAAGACTATTTAAGCTTATAGGAAGGACAGAGTAGTAAAGTGGAGCTGCAGCAAGTTTACTAGCATATATGGTGGCTACTTCAAGAAAAGAGAGCGAGAAGAGGAGCAAAGCACGGTCATGAAGCTAGTAGCGATCAAGAAGTGATCCTGAACTACTTACGCCGGACATAACTCCAACACCGTGTTCACTTCCCGGACTCCACCGAGAAGAGTCCATCACTGTTTCACACGCGGTTGATGAGTATTTTATTTGAGGTCAACTTCGGGTTTTATACAACCGGACATTAACAAATTCCCATTTGCATCATAACAGCGGGCACGGCTTTCAAAATATATTACGCTGCAGGGGTGTCCCAACTTAGCCCATTATAAGCACTCACGGTCAACGAAGGATATTCCTTCTACCGGAAGACCCGATCAATCTCGAATCCCGGACTACAAGACATTTCGACAAAGAATAAAACAAGACCAAAGAAAGCCGCCCGAATGTGCCGACAAATCCCGATAGGAGCTGCACATATCTCGCTCTCGTGGCACACCGGATAAGCGAAGCGCAGGAACCGACGTAATCCAAGTTGCCCAGGAATGGTCCCAAGACGGTGCTCTAGTTTGGACCAACACTCGGAGGAGCATTGGCCCGGGGGTTTAAAATAAGATGACCCTCGGGCTCGCGAAAACCCGGGGAAAAGGCTTAGGTGGCAAATGGTAAAACCAAAGTTGGGCCTTGCTGGACGAGTCTTATTCAAAGCGAACTGTCAAGGGGGTCCCATAAATCACCCAACCGTGTAAGGAACGCGAAATCAAGGAACATAACACCGGTGTGACGGAAACTAGGGTGGCAAGAGTGGAAGAAAACACCAGGCATAAGGCCGAGCCTTCCACCCTTTACCAAGTATATAGATGCATTAAATTATAGCAGATATATATTGTGATATCCCCAACAAGTAAACATGTTCCAACAAGGAACAACATCTCCATGTTCCAACAAGGAACAAACTTCATCTTCACCGCAACTAGCAACGCTATAAGAGGGGCCGAGCAAAGCGGTAACATAGCCAATCAACGGTTTGCTAGGAAAGGATGGTTAGGGGCTGACATGGCAATATGGGTGGCATGGTATAGCAAGTGGTAGGCATCGCAGCATAGGCATAGCAAAAGAGCGAGCAACTAGCATAGCAAAGATAGAAGTGATTTCGAGGGTATGGTCATCTTGCACGCAATGTTCTCAGAGTTGTCGAAAGCTTGATCCTCGTAAGCGTTCTCAACGGGTTCCTCGCTCATGTACTCGCCTCCCGGCTCTACCCAAAGCAACAACACAAACAAAGGAACCACAATAAATCACGGTGCAATGCACAATCAACATGATGCAAAACATGGCATGATATGCGGGATGTGATATGCAATGCGACAAAGGCCCGAAGGAAAATGATGAACCAGGCATCAACTTGGCAAACCAAGTATGCCACTGAAAGATGAGATGATTTCGGTTGAAATCGATATAAAGATCACCGTACCGGATGCACGGTTTGGAAATGACAAGCAAAACAAGAATGGCACAAATCTGCCATTAACAGCATGATGCCACTTAGCAAGCAACAAGAAATTAAGCTACTGCACCCAAACGTATCAACAAAGTATATGGCAGTGATCTACACAAGATGCTTGACAAAAGATGAGCAATGAGCTTCGGCTAAATCACATCATAACAGGTTCAAACAAGCATGGCAAAAGTGCACAAAATATCAGGCTGGACATGCAAAAACAGCATCAGGTAGCAATGTTCAGAGCAGCAATACTACATGATACAGGACCTTAAAATAGCAAAACATGGCATGGCATGAATCTACCCAAAGCATAGAAGAAAAGTCCCTTACTGACCATAAGCCAAAAAGGATCAGAAAATATAGTAACACCCATGTCAATATCGAACGTTTCGTTAACAGATTCAGCAACATGGCATGTCAAAAACTAATAACAAGTAGGCATGTTTACAAGCTCAATGCACTCACTACAGAGCCTTAAAAGATAAACTAAGCATACATACATCAAGAAGACATACATGGCAAGAACAATAACATAGCATAAATGGATCAACCACAACAACCTTGGCAAAATTGAATAACATGTAAACAATCTGCCAGGAAACATTTGATAGCAAAAGTAGAGCTCGATTGACTCAATCTATGGTACTCCATAATTGCAAAAAAGGACATGGATGGATAAAGAAAGACATGTTTAACAAAACATCCTTACTGAAGTATCTCAAAATATGCATGGATCTCTCGGTAGCATCAAGTTAACATGGCATCAAAATATCAGCAAAACAGAGCTGGAAACAGCAACATCAGGACATCTACTTTGCATGCTTGTGCTAGTCACCACATAGATCAAAAAAATACATGGCATACACCCCTGGAAATATGGCATGGCATATTACAAAACACATGTAGGACTCAAATTCATAGGGTGCATACATTAATCATGGAAAAAATAACAAAAGTGCAAGTTCTGTTAAGAAACAGAAACTAACATCACATAACCCTCTTCTAACAGCATTTCGAGCAACAAGATGAGCTCAAATGAAAATTATGCAATGAGGTGAAATGATCTACACTTCGAGGCGAACATTTGGATATATTATACATGCAAAATGGAGCTACGGATGCAAAGATATAGCATGAAGAATATGACACAAAATATCATTGGATGGAAAAACTTAGAAGAAAAGAGGGGGGAGAAGAAAGTCAACGGGCGCTCGGTTCGGGATCCGCCCGATCGGAGCGGGGCGTCGGCGGCGCGGGCTCGCCGGAGCCCGGGCGAGGAGGAGGAAGGGCGGCGTCGGGCGGCGGAGTCGGGTTGCCGGCGCGCCGGGCGCGGCTGGCCGGCGGACGGGCGGCGGGGCGGGCCGGAGCGGCCGGGCGAGGTCCGGCGGCGGCGGAGCTGCCGGTGGCGGCGGGCGGCGGGCCGGGAGGGAGGCGGCGCGCTGGCGCGCGGGCGTCGGTTGGAGGGCTCGCACGGCCTCGCGGCCCGCTGGGTCGGCGGCGCGAAGCGGGCGCGGACGGCGACGTGGCAGCCCCTGGTTCGCCGGGGCGCGGCGGCGGACGCGTCCGGTGGCGCGGAGGGGAAAACGACTAGGGTTACGGGGAGGATGATCCGGGATTTGGAGGGGGTTTGCTTAAATAGGCATAGAGGGAGCTAGGAGAGTCCAAAAGAGGTGTAGTTTTCGCCCACACGATCGTGATCGAACGACGGAGAGCATGGAAGTGACTTAGATGGGTTATTGGGCTGTTTTGGAGGGGTGTTGTGCTGCAACTTAAAAGAGGCCTTTGCGAGAGTGCGGTTAACCGTTGGAGTACCAAACGAGCTCCAAATGACCCGAAACTTGACCGGTGGTCTACGGGTGGTATACCAAGGCCACTAGACAAACCTCGGTCCATTCCGAGAAGGTTTAGTACCCGCACACGGAAAAACGTAAAAGGGGCCGCCGGGGGAGATAGGAGCGTCGGATTGCAAAACGGACAACGGGAAAAATGCTCGGAATCATGAGACGAACACGTATGCAAATGCGATGCACATGATGACATGATAAAAAAAAGCATGACATGGACAAAAAGCAAAATGAAGAAAACCCAACCACGGAGGGAATATCATATCACAATGCCGAAAATGGCAAGAGTTGGAGTTACAAATATGGAAAGTTACTTCCGGGTGTTACAACACTCCACCACTACAAGAGGATCTCGCCCCGAGATCTAGGACTGAAAGAACTCGGATATTCAGAACGGAGGTGATCCTCGCGGCCCCTGTGTGGCTTCTCGGTCGGAATGGTGTGACCACTTCACTTTCGTGAATTTGATT
The DNA here is from genome assembly GCA_021605145.1 of Aegilops bicornis. Lineage (NCBI taxonomy): Eukaryota > Viridiplantae > Streptophyta > Magnoliopsida > Poales > Poaceae > Aegilops > Aegilops bicornis. Next base: position 575,164,956 of record CM038672.1, read on the forward strand.
GACTTGTTGCAGTCTTGCGCCGGTTTCTTCAAGAATAGCAACGGGTGCTCATGATAAGAGAGGTCTTCTTGAAGGTCAATCTCTTCAAGTTGATAGTGCGTTCAGAGTGTTGAAGCACTTGCGAAGGCTGTGACACGTGAAACACATCGTGCACGCTTGCAAAGTTGGATGGAAGCTCGTTGATAGGCGAGATCGCCTCTTTTGCCAATGATCTTGAAATGACCCACGTATCTAGGGGCAAGCTTCCCTTTGATATCAAGAGACGCAAAGTGCCTTTCATTGGAGAGACGCGGAGGTAGACATGGTCTCCGATTTCAAAAGCCACATCACGGTGCTTATCATCATAATAGTTTTTTGGCGCGATTATGCTGCTTTGAGATTCTCACGAATGACTTGGCACATTTCTTCCGCTTCGTGATCAAGTCATTGCCAAGAAGTTGGCGCTCACCTGTCTCGCACCAATTGAGAGGAGTACGGCACTTTCGCCATAGAGAATTTCGAATGGGGCCTTGCCCGAACTCGCTTGGAAGCTGTTGTTGTAGGAGAACTCGGCATATGGAAGACAATCTTCCCACTTCATACCGAAAGAAATGACACAAGCCCGGAGCATAGCGTCGGGGATTTGATGTTCTCGCTCGACTTGGCCGCGTGTTTGTGGATGGAAAGTCTGTCAAAACGAATGTTGGTGCCCATGGCCTTCGAAAAGAATCCCAAAACTTGGAGGTAAAGATGCTGCCACGGTCTGAAGAGATCACTTGTGGAATTCCGTGCAAGGAGACAATCCTGGAGGTGTATAGCTCTGCCAACTGAGCTGCTGTGATGGATTCTTTGATAGGAAGAAAATGAGCCACTTTAGTAAGCTTGTCAATGGCAACGAAGATAGCATCATTTCCACGCTTGGACTTAGGAAAACCAGTCACGAAGTCCATCTCGATATGATCAAACTTCCATTCGGAATAGCAAGAGGTTGGAGGAGACCAAATGGTCTTTGGTGTTCTCGCTTTCACTCTTCTCGCAGACATCACATTCATTCACGAATTGAGCAATTTATCGCTTCATTCGAGTCCACCAATATGAATGTTTGAGATCATGGTACATCTTCGCATTTCCGTGGATGAATGGATAGAAGCGAATTGTGAGCCTCGCTCATAATGACTTTTCAGAGATCACCCTTAGGAACCACAATCCGGTCCTCAAAGAAAAGAGTGTCTTTGTCATCGACGTGGAAGCACTTGTACTTGGAAATGCCCTTGTCGATACCACGCTTTCACCTTCTTCACCATGGTATCCAAGTTGAGCCTCACGAATCTGATCTTCCAAAGTAGGAGAGACTATGAGGTTGGCAAGAAAGCCTTGAGGAACAACTTGAAGATTCAGCTTATGGAAAGCTTCACAGAGATCCATGAAAGGGCTTGAGGATTAGACTGCTGCAAAGAAGCCTTCCCGCTCAAAGCATCTGCAATGACATTGGCCTTGCCCGGAGTATATTCAATACTTGGGTTGTACTCTTGAATCATTTCGACCCATCGAGTCCGCCTCGAGGTTGAGGTTGGGCTGAGTGAAAATGTACTTGAGACTCTTGTGATCGGTGAAAATGTCCACTTTCCTTCCCAACAAGAGATGTCTCCACGTTATCAATGCATGGACAACTGCCGCCAACTCAAGATCGTGAGTGGGGTAGTTCTTTTCGTTGGGCTTCAACTGGCGAGAGGTATAAGCCGCAACTCTCTTCTCTTGCATTAACACAGCACCGAGACCTTGAAGAGAAGCATCACAGAAAACTTCGAATGGCTTGGATTCATCAGGAGGAGTCAAGACAGGAGCTGTGACGAGTTTCTCTTTGAGAGTATTGAAAGCAACATCACAATCAGGAGACCAGACATACTTCACATGCTTCTGGAGGAGGTTGGAAAGAGGCTTTGCAATCTTGGAGAAGTTCTCAACGAATCTTCGGCAATAGCTTGCAAGACCAAGAAAATCATGGAGTCGCTTGACATTCTCGAGGAGGTTCCCAATTCACAATTGCGGACACCTTCTGGATTAACAAATGATGCCCTTGGCGGAGATGATATGACCAAGATAAAGCACTTCATCAAGCCAAAATTCACATTTGGAGAACTTCAGATAGAATTGATACTCTCGAGTTTGTCTAGCACCAATCGCAAATGTTTGGCATGATCCTTCTTATTCTTGGAGAAGACCAAAATATCATCAAGATAGACCAAGACGAATTCATTGGTATAGGGGTTGAAAATGAAGTTCATCATCCAAGAGAATGTTGGAGGAGCATTGACGAGGCCGAAAGACATGACAATATATTCATAAGAACCAAAGCTTGTTACGAATGCGTCTTGGGAATATCTTGTTCACGAATGCGAATCTGATGATAACCCATACGAAGGTCAAGCTTCGAGAACACTTTAGCACCTTTGAGTTGCTCGAAAAGCTCATTGATGTTGGGAAGTGGATACTTGTTCTTGATTGTCTTCTTATTCAATGGACGGTAATCGACGCAAAGTCGGTCCGCGCCATCCTTCTTCCGGACAAAAAGAACACCACAACCCCAAGGAGATGAACTCGGTCCGATCAAACCTAGACGCTCTTGTTCATCGAGCTGCTTCTTCGCCTTCCTCAGCTCATCAGGTCCAAGCTTGTATGGACGCTTGCAAACGGGTTCAAAGGCTGTGCTCAAGATCGATAATGAACTCAATCGGCCGATGAGGAGGCATACCCGAAAGCTCTTCCGAAAGACATCTTGGTACTCACACACGACCGAATTGAGAGATAGCATTCAGTTCGCCTTCTCATTGAGAGAAAACAACCGAATGGTTTCATCACGAGTGGCATAGATGATCACATCATTAGAAGAGTGAGTCAATTGAATTTCCGGCAGCACAATCAAGCCGAGCTTTGCCGAGAAAGCCAGTCCCATTCCGAGAATAAGATCAATATCCGAGTCACCAAGAACAATTGGTTTAGAAAGAAATCTATAATCGCCCATCTTGATAGAGACATCATGAACTATTGAGTTGGCTCTCATTGACTTCACGGAGAAATAACACCCAAAGGTTTATCCAGGTAAGACCAAGAAAAATCATTCTTTGCAAAGAACGATCTTGACATGAAACAATGCGATGCACCAAAGATCAAATAAGACTTTTGGCAGAATATCATTAACTGGAAGATTACCCATTATCACATCGAAGATTCCTCCGCTTGAGCTGCATTCATCATGTTCACCTTTGCAGACTTGGGATTATGCTTGACCACCGCATTGCCGGAAGATTTCACAGAGGAGGAGGCGGAAGGCGCCTTTGGTTGAAGCACTTGTTCGCATAGTGACCTTTTACGACATTTGTTGCAAGTCACCTCGTAGAGCGGACGGTGGTAAGGAGCACTTGACCTTGGAGCTTGAGAATTAGACTTGTTCGATAGCTGTGGTTGGGTGGGTGGGAAGATCCACGGCCACCTGAGTTCTTCTCACGATAAGGCCGACGGAACGGAGGAGGAGGAAGGTAAAACTTCTGCTGCTTAGCTGCCACTTGAGAGGAAGAAGAAGACTGAACTGCATCCCCGATTCTCTTCTTAGAAGCCTCACATTTGAGCTGGGCAACTTCTTGCTTCAAAGGCCATGTTGTAGAATTCATCATACTTATCTCGCTCAAAAGCACAAGAGCTAATTGCAGATCTTCTCTCGCACCACCTCTCAATTGATAGATCATACTCTTTTCATCGTGCACGCCTTGCTTAGCAAAACGAGCGAGCTCGAACTGGATATTGTATTGATAGACAGACATGTTGCCTTGCTTGAGATTGCGGAACTCCTCACGCTTGCTCTCAACAACACTTTTCGAATGTGATGAGCTCTGAAATCACGACGGAACTCATCCTGTAATGACACGACCTTCTCTCGAATCTTTGTATTGTCGGTACCACTCACAGCTTGATCCTTGAGTTGAAACGATGCAAACTTGACAAAGTCCTCGTGTCCGACATTGCTACAATCAAAATGCTTGCAGATGTCCACAAGCCAATCGTCGGCGTCTGTGGCCTCGATACGTAAACCGAAAGACTTCGGCTGATTAGCGAGGAACCGATCGAGAGTAGCAAAGTGCGGCTGATTGTTGCCTTGACCTTGATTTCCTTGACCGCCTTGCCCTTGAGTACGCTTCTTGCAAGAGCTGCAAAATCATCTCGAGCATTGGCATTGGTGGCTGCCATGATAGCTTGCCGTGCCTCCGGAGGCGGAGGTGGAGGTGGAGGTTCTGACCGATCCCCATCATTACGATCCGGATTCAGACGCCAGAGGCGGAGCCATCTCAAGAGGGTGACATCCGTTAGTCCTTTGATAGACAAAAGATAAGTAGAATCAACGGATAGAAATTGCAACATATAGTCTTCACAATAAACATTCGAACAAGAATGAACGAATGAATTCCAAAGTTAATCATCACACGTCCATTAAGGTGAGAAGCCACTTAGATAAAGATATGGAAACAACATCTGTCTTAGAAACAAATCGAATATCACAATTGAAAACAAAAGATTGGCTTCTAGAATGAGCCGGAACAAACACATGATAGAGATTTCGCCCAAAGTGTTCGTGGTGGGGCCCACATGGGCACGACGTATAGCGGACGTCATGAATGACAAACAAGACATCCCCGAATCAGCATAGCCAAGGATTCTTTAAGACGCCTCGCGACCATCAGAATCGACCGTGAATGGGCGGACCACTAGACGTTGAACCCCAATCTCAAATCATACATCCGTCGGAAAGATATCCCGTAAGCTACTAAAATTCCCACCTATAAACTCCCGAAACTTTCTCGGTTATGCAACTGGTGTTGGGGATACAGGGACACAAAATATATCACCCAAACTAACAATACCTAGATCCAAAGTATCCATCCGTCAACACATAACCAAGAAATCCTCGGAAATCGTGGTACCTCGACCTTGAAAAACATCCGTTATACAAGTCATGGCAATACTCCCAAGACTCGCCTCAAGATCAAGGCTATCGGGGTTATCTCACCAACAACCGCACAAAAGAGATTTCGATGTCGGCAAAACTCAGTGTATTCCAGAATTGCAACGATAAAATTGTGACGACAACACCTCGGAGCTCAACTCCCCGGGACACCGCCACAACCCCTAAATGTCGAGGCACCAAGAACAATGTTCTCGCCACAAAACCATCGGAACGATTCCAAGATACTCACGTGATCCTAAATTTTTTAGTGAAATTTGAGGAGAGAAGAGTCAAAACACTACGCCAGATACCTCACAGAGCGATTTAAGGACCGGGGAGTAAAAAGAATCCTACTCCGATATATATAATCCTAAGACTCAAAACATTTTTCCATTCTAGACTCAACAACGCCAAAGAAACAATCAAGTAGGGGCTCCTAAGTCGGGAAGGCTCGATTACCAACTTGTAACGCCCCCGATGCGGCTATATCTCCCACGTGTCGAGGCACGACTTAGAGGCATAACCGCATTGAAAGCAATGTCGCAAGTGAGGTAATCTTCACACAACCCATGTAATGAATAAGGGAAAGAGATACATAGTTGGCTTACAGTCGCCACTTCACACAATACATAAATAAACATCCATCATTCAGTACACTCAAGGTCCGACTACGGAACCAAAATAAAAGAAGATACCCCAAATGCTACACAGGATCCCCGATCGTCCCCAACTGGGCACCACTACTGATCATCGTGAAAAGACACATAGTAACGACCACGTTCCTCGTCGAACTCCCACTTGAGCTCGGTTGAGTCACCAGACCGCATCGCCGGAACCTGCAATTGTTTTGAAGTATCTGTGAGTCACGGGGACTCAGCAATCTCACACCCGCGAGATCAAGACTATTTAAGCTTATAGGAAGGACAGAGTAGTAAAGTGGAGCTGCAGCGTTTAACTAGCATATATGGTGGCTACTTCGCAAAAGAGAGCGAGAAGAGGAGCAAAGCACACCATGAAGCTAGTAGCGATCAAGAAGTGATCCTGAACTACTTACGCCGGACATAACTCCAACACCGTGTTCACTTCCCGGACTCCACCGAGAAGAGACCATCACGGTTACACACGCCGTTAATGTGTATTTTATTTGAGGTCAACTTCGGTTTTCTACAACCGGACATTAACAAATTCCCATCCGCCTCATAACCATGGGCACGGCTTTCAAATATATTACCTGCAGGGTGTCCCAACTTAGCCCATTATAAGCTCTCATGGTCAACGAAGGATATTCCTTCTACCGAAGACCCGATCAATCTCGGAATCCCGGACTACAAGACATTTCGACAAAGAATAAAACAAGACCAAAGAAGCCACCGAATGTGCCGACAAATCCCGATAGGAGCTGCACATATCTCGTTCTCGTGGCACACCGGATAAGCGAAGCACAGAACCGACGTAATCCAAGTTGCCCAGGAATGGTCCCAAGACGGTGCTCTAGTTTGGACCAACACTCAGAGGAGCATTGGCCCGGGGGTTTAAAATAAGATGACCCTCGGGCTCGCGAAAACCCAGGGGAAAAGGCTTAGGTGGCAAATGGTAAAACCAAAGTTGGGCCTTGCCGGACGAGTCTTATTCAAAGCGAACTGTCAAGGGGGTCCCATAAATCACCCAACCGTAAGGAACGCGAAATCAAGGAACATAACACCGGTGTGACGGAAACTAGGGTGGCAAGAGGAAGAAAACACTGCATAAGGCCGAGCCTTCCACCCTTTACCAAGTATATAGATGCATTAAATTATAGCAGATATATATTGTGATATCCCAACAAGTAAACATGTTCCAACAAGGAACAACATCTCCATGTTCCAACAAGGAACAAACTTCATCTTCACCGCAACTAGCAACGCTATAAGAGGGGCTGAGCAAAGCGGTAACATAGCCAATCAACGGTTTGCTAGGAAAGGATGGTTAGGGGCTGACATGGCAATATGGGTGGCATGGTATAGCAAGTGGTAGGCATCGCAGCATAGGCATAGCAAAAGAGCGAGCAACTAGCATAGCAAAGATAGAAGTGATTTCGAGGGTATGGTCATCTTGCACCGCAATGTTCTCAGAGTTGTCGAAAGCTTGATCCTCGTAAGCGTTCTCAACGGGTTCCTCGCTCATGTACTCGCCTCCGGCTCTACCCAAAGCAACAACACAAACAAAGGAACCACAATAAATCACGGTGCAATGCACAATCAACATGATGCAAAACATGGCATGATATGCGGGATGTGATATGCAATGCGACAAAGCGCCCGAAAGGAAAATGATGAACCAGGCATCAACTTGGCAAACCAAGTATGCCACTGGAAAGATGAGATGATTTCGGTTGAAATCGATATAAAGATCACCTCGGATGCACGGTTTGGAAATGACAAGCAAAACAAGAATGGCACAAATCGCCATTAACAAAGATGATGCCACTTAGCAAGCAACAAGAAATTAAGCTACTGCACCCAAACGTATCAACAAAGTATATGGCAGTGATCTACACAAGATGCTTGACAAAAGATGAGCAATGAGCTTCGGCTAAATCACATCATAACAGGTTCAAACAAGCATGGCAAAAGTGCACAAAATATCAGGCTGGACATGCAAAAACAGCATCAGGTAGCAATGTTCAGAGCAGCAATACTACATGATACAAGACCTTAAAATAGCAAAACATGGCATGGCATGAATCTACCCAAAGCATAGAAGAAAAGTCCCTTACTGACCATAAGCCAAAAATGATCAGAAAATATAGTAACACCCATGTCAATATCGAACGTTTCGTTAACAGATTCAACAACATGGCATGTCAAAAACTAATAACAAGTAGGCATGTTTACAAGCTCAATGCACTCACTACAGAGCCTTAAAAGATAAACTAAGCATACATACATCAAGAAGACATGGCATAGAAGACAAACATGGCAAGAACAATAACATAGCATAAATGGATCAACCACAACAACTTGGCAAAATTGAATAACATGTAAACAATCTGCCAGGAAACATTTGATAGCAAAAGTAGAGCTCGATTGACTCAAGCTATGGTACTCCATAATTGCAAAAAGGGACATGGATGGATATAGAAAGACATGTTTAACAAAACATCCTTACTAAAGTATATTAAAATATGCATGGATCTCTCGGTAGCATCAAGTTAACATGGCATCAAAATATCAGCAAAACAGAGCTGGAAACAGCAACATCAGGACACCTACTTTGCATGCTTGTGCTAGTCACCAAATAGATCAAAAAAATACATGGCATACACCCCTGGAAAGATGGCATGGCATATTACAAAACACATGTAGGACTCAAATTCATAGGGTGCATACATTAATCATGGAAAAAATAACAAAAGTGCAAGTTCTGTTAAGAAACAGAAACTAACATCACATAGCCCTCTTCTAACAGCATTTCGAGCAACAAGATAAGCTCAAATGAAAATGATGCAATGAGATGAAATGATCTACACTTCGAGAAGAACATTCTGATATATTATACGCGCAAAATGGAGCTACGGATGCAAAGATATAGCATGAAGAAAATGATACAAAATATCATTGGATGGAAAAACTTGGAAGAAAAGAGGGGGGAGAAGAAAGTCAACGGGCGCTCGGTTCGGGATCCGCCCGATCGGATCGGGCGACGGCGGTTTCGGCTCACGGAGTTCCCGGGCGAGGAGGAGGAAGGGCGGCGGCCGGGCGGCGGAGTCGGGTTGCCGGGCCGGGCGGGCGGGCGCCGGGCGATCGGCGGGCGGGGGCTGCCGGAGCGTCGGGCGAGGTCCGGCGGCGGGAGCCGGCCGGTGGCGGGCGGCGGTCAAGCCGGAGGGAGGCTGCGGCGCGCCGGCCGGAGGGCGACGGCTCGCGGGCCCGCTGGGTCGGGCGGCGAAAGGGGCGCGGACGGCGACGGCAGCCCCTGGTTCGCCGGGCGCTGGCGGACGCGGTGGCGCGAGGGAAACGACTAGGGTTACGGGGAGGATGATCCGGGATTTGGAGGGGGTTTGCTTAAATAGGCATAGAGGGAGCTAGGAGAGTCCAAAAGAGGTGTAGTTTTCGCCCACACGATCGTGATCGAACGACGGAGTGCATGGAAGTGACTTAGATGGGTTATTGGGCTGTTTTGGAGGGGTGTTGTGCTGCAACTTAAAAGAGGCCTTTGCGAGAGTGCGGTTAACTGCTGGAGTACCAAACAAGCTCCAAATGACCCAAACTTGACCGTGGTCTACGGGTGGTATACCAAGGCCACTAGACAAACCTCGGTCCATTCCGAGAAGGTTTAGTACCCTTTACGGAAAAACGTAAAAGGGGCCGGGGGAGATAGGAGCGCCGGATTGCAAAACGGACAACGGAAAAATGCTCGAATCATGAGACGAACACGTATGCAAATGCGATGCACATGATGACATGATAAAAAAAAGCATGACATGGACAAAAGCAAAATGAAGAAAAACCCAACCACGGAGGGAATATCATATCACAATGCCGAAAATGGCAAGAGTTGGAGTTACAAATATGGAAAGTTACTTCCGGGGTGTTACAGTTTTCCTGCAAAAAATCTTAAACGAGAGTTGAATAGCAACACATAATCACCTACATTAAACTCACGCTTTTGTATCCTTTTGTCGTGCCATCTTTTAACTTTTTCTTTAAACAATTTGGCATTCTCATAGGCTTGGGTTCTCCATTCATCAAGTGAGCTAATGTCAAACAACCTCTTCTCACCGGAAAGTTTGAAATCATAGTTGAGCTCTTTAATAGCCCAATATGCCTTATGTTCTAGTTCGAGAGGTAAGTGACATGCTTTTCCATAAACCATTTTATACGGGGACATACCTGAGGGAGTCCCGGATTAGGGGGTGTCCGGATAGCCGAACTATAACCTTCGGCCGGACTCCTGGACTATGAAGATACAAGATTGAAGACTTCGTCCCGTGTCCGGATGGGACTTTCCTTGGCGTGGATGGCTAGCTTGGCGATACGGATATGTAGATCTTCTTCCATTGTAACCGACACTGTGTAACCCTAGCTCTCTCCGGTGTCTATATAAACCGGAGGGTTTTAGTCCGTAGGACGAACAACAATCATACCATAGGCTAGCTTCTAGTGTTTAGCCTCTCTGATCTCGTGGTAGATCTACTCTTGTACTACCCATATCATCAATATTAATCAAGCAGGAGTAGGGTTTTACCTCCATCGAGAGGCCCGAACCTGGGTAAAACATCGTGTCCCTCGTCTCCTGTTACCATCCGCCTAGACGCACAGTTCGGGACCCCCTACCCGAGATCCGCCGGTTTTGACACCGACATTGGTGCTTTCATTGAGAGTTCCGCTGTGCTATCGCCATCAGGAAGGATGCCTCATCCCGTGTTTAAAGACGACTCTGTTGCTAAAGAAGCTTTGGCTATCGGCCAAACTCTCTGGCTAGGCGGTTTTCTTATGACCGTCTGTTCGGCCGCCGCACCGACGATGACTTCTCGGGTCATCAAAAGCAATCTTCACGTCAACTCGGAACTCGCCGAGCAGTTAGATCCGATGGAGCTCTCTTCTTTAAACGAGCTCTTGGATCGCATCGCCGCCCTGGGAGTCGCCATCTGACTACGATCAGATTGGGCCTAAACCCGATCTGAGAGAGATTAACTCTCCCCAGGTCACCCATCACGTTGATGTGGTGGAGGAACAATGCGGCGACCCTTCATCTATCTTAAGGACTAACTATGTCCGGATTCCCAATCCCTCCAAGCCGGATACCCATGGTGGGGAGGACGTCACTCAAGACCTAAACTTAGAGTCAGGCAACGGGCTAGATTGAGTGGATAACATCCAAGAATCCAAGCTTCCGAGTTCGGAAACTCTTTGGCCCTTGAGCCTCAGGTTGGGTGGGGTTTCGGATCTAATTCCACCCACCCACCCGAACATAGGCGATCTATCCAATATTAGGCAAGAGCCTGAAGAAACAGTACATCATTATCGGGCGATTCCTCCCGGTTATGAACAGGATAAAGGATCGCCATGAGGAAGACGTAATTTCATTCTTCCGCAATAATTGCACGGACATGGGAATCCTCAACGCCATAGGTCGCCATGAAATTACACGCTTTGTTGACTTGGCGTCCATAGTATGAAAGCATCTTGCGATTGAAAGCGCCCGAAAACCAAGTAAGATTTTGGGACAATCCGCCCGGAATACAAACCCAAATTCAAACAAAAGGGTGCATTATCGCCAATCACCCGGTTAAACACCAAAAACAAAAAAAAAACCCACGGGGCATGGAACCGTACTGGAGGGATGGCTCAACGGACCCTGTAAAATTCATAGTACGGAGGGCGCCACACCAACTCATAGCCTTAGAGCATGTCGGATACTCCGGCAGGTGGCCAAAAGCAGCAAGGAGCTTCTAACCCCAGCATCCATAGAGCACCAGCCCAAGGATACCAGTACGGTATTAACAGTCTTCGAGACTTCCGCATTAAACAATATGCGAAAACGAACACTCCGCAGCCTTGCCGAAGTCTACCAAGTAGCAACAATAAATCCATGGAGTGACACGGCTATTAACTTTAATGACAGTCATGAACCTAAATTCGAACAGCCCGAGCACCAAAGAAGCATTGGTCCTCGGTCCAATAGTGGGCGATTTCGCCTTACCAAGGTACTCATGGACGGTGGCAGCAGATTGAACCTCATTTATGAGGAAACCCTTCAAAAATGGAAATAGACTGGAGCCGCATTGAGCGAAGCTAGCACAACCTTTAGAGGAATAATCCTACCGAGAAGCGAGCTGCACATGTAAAATCACACTGGATGTGGTGTTCGCACGCCGGATAATTACCGGTCCGAGGAGGTCACGTTCCAAGTGGCCCTGCTCAAAGATGGATACCACGCCTATTAGGGCGAGAGGCATTCACAATTTTTCAAGCTATACCCCATTACGGGTACATGAAGCTCAAAATGCCCGCCCAACCGAATCATCACTCTTGCTAGTGACCCGGACATAGCACTCCGCTACCAAAATAAGACAGCCGCACTAGCCCTTGAGGCACTATCCGAAGCCCTAGCGGCCGAGGAACTGACTGCGCTACGCTCCACGGTGAATAGGGACGATGTGATACTCGATAAAAGATCCAAGTCCACCTCCTTTAAACCAGCAGACGAAATAGTAAAATTCCAAGTCCACCCAACGGACCCTACAAAAACGGCTTCCATTGGGGCACAATTAAACCCTGATGTAGACGCCGCACTACGAGAATTCCTACGCGAAAATTGGGACATTTTTGCCTGGCACCCTTCAGACATGCCAGGAATCCCACACCGGCTGGCCGAGCACAGCCTAAACATCCTAAAAGGATTCAAGCAGATCAAACAGGCTCTTGGCGTTTCTCGAACCTAAGAGACAAGCCATGGGAGAGGAGCTAGCCAAACTATTGGAGGCCGGATTCATCGAGATATAAAACATTCGGACTGGCTAGCAAACCTGGTGATGGTACCAAAGAAGGACAAATCTCAGGCGCCTATGTGTTGATTTCAAGGACCTCAACAAGGCTTGCCCAAAGGATCCTTCACCTCCCCGCATCGATCAAATTATCGACGCTACCGCAGGACACGATTCATTGTGTTTCCTCGACACATACTCTGGCTACCATCAAATTAGATGGCAGAACCTGATCAAGCCGCAACGTCATTTATCACCCCATACGGCCCATTCTGCTTCAACACAATGCCCTTCGGGCTAAAAAACGCCAAGCAACATATCAAGACATGTTTCGTATATGTCCGGCAAACCAGATCGGCAAAACAGTGGAGGCATACGTAGATGATGTGGTCACAAAACCAAGCATGTCGAAACCCTAGTAGACGACTTGAGGCTCACATTCGATAATCTCCGAAGATATGACATCAAGCTTAACCCGGAAAATGCGTTTTGCGCATCACCGGAAAGCTCTTGGGCTTCATTGTATCCGGTAGAGGAATTGAAGCAAACCCAGCCAAGATCCGAGCTTTGTCACAATAGGATATCCCAAAGGACCTCAAACAAATACAAAAATTGACTGGATGCGTGGCGGCTCTAAGCCGCTTTATCTACCGTCTAGGAGAAAAGGCATTACCCCTTTATCGCCTCCTCCGGCGCACCAAACACTTCGAGTGGACGGATGCCGCCACGGCCGGACTCGAAGAAATAAAAGCCATATTGGCAACAAACCCGGTCCTGGCCGTGCCCAACATGGGCGAACCAATGCTATTATACATCGCTGCAACTCATCAAGTTGTAAGCGCGGTGCTTGTTGTCGAACGAGAAACGGACGGACACAAGTTTCCCCTTCAAAACCAGTCTACTACGTGTCCACCGTCCTCACTCCATGCAAGTCACGGTATCCGCATTATCAAAAGATTGCGACTGGTGTTTATGGCATCCCTGAAGCTTCGACACTACTTTCAAGAGTGTTCGATAACAGTAGCCTCCGAAGTACCTCTTAACGACATTATAAACACCCGCGACGCGACGGGCCGGATTGCCAAATGGGCCATTGAGCTCCTCCCGTTCGACATAACCTATAAGCCACGGCGAGCAATTAAGTCGCAAGTCTTGGCCGACTTCGTCGCCGAATGGACTGAAGCCGAACTCCCTAAAGAGTACGGCACATATTCCAACTGGATCATGCACTTCGACGGCTCCAAAATGTTGGCTGATGCAATGGCGTCGTTCTGACGTCCCCAATAGGAGATACAGTTCAATACATACTCCAGATAATGTATACGGACTCCAACAACGCAGCCGAATACGAGGCCCTTCTACATGGTCTCCAGATGGCAGTATCCATGGGCATTCAACGCCTAGAGGTGCGCGGGGACTCGAACCTCGCAATATCCCAAATAAATGGAGACTTTGATGCCTCCGAAAATGGCAGCTTATTGCAACGCCGTCCTAAAAATGTCAGCTCGGTTCAAAGGGCTCGAATTTCACCATATAGCCCGGGAAAACAATCAGGGCAGCAGACGTCTTGGCACGCATTTGCGCAAAGCGCGATGCCGTCCCCCCTCCCCAATATCTTCTTAGAGAGGTTGTTCAAGCCATCCGTATCATGGGAAGGGGAGTCCGGAAATAACGGCGCGGACACAACAACACTGCCCGACACCGAACATTCTGATAGAATTGGAGGCTCTGCCAACGAAGTAACATCTTCAGCCCACGTAATAATGGCAGTCGTTGCCCCGTGGACGGAACCATTCCTAGCCTACCTAACCAGGCAGGAACTTCCCGAGGACCAAAACGAGGCACGCTGCATAGTGTGGTGATCTAAAGCCTATAAAGTCCATGAGGGAGAGCTTTATAAGAAAAGCACCACCGGAGTCCTTCAAAGGTGTATCTCCGAAGAGGAAGGGCGGAATCTTCTGGCTGACATTCATGCCGGACTCGGCGGGCACCACGCCGCAGCCCGGGCCCTTGTAAGCAAGGCCTTCCATACAGGATTCTATTGGCCGACGGCCCGGGCAGATGCTCAGGACTTAGTCCAACGATGCGTCGGTTGCCAACTCTTTGCTAATCAAAGCCACATGCCACCCACCGCCCTCCAAACTATACCCATCACCTGGCCCTTCGCGGTCTGGGGGCTTGACATGGTTGGACCCCTTAAAGGAAAAACCCACAAGCAAAAATACCTACTGGTCATGGTGGATAAATTCACCAAATGGATAGAGGCCAAGCTCGTTAAGACGGCCGAATCCGGACCGTGATAGACTTCATATCGTGGGTCGTACACCGCTACGGCATCCCCACAAAGATCATCACTAATAACGGCATGAACTTCACGGCCGACGAGGTCAAACTCTGGTGCAAAAACATGGGCATCAAGCTCGACTATGCTTCAGTCTATCACCCTCAAACTAACGGTCAAGTCGAGCGAGCAAATGGTCTAATAATGAGCGGCATCAAACCCAGATTAGTGCGGTCCCTCAAGGAATCTAACACGCACTGGGTAGAGGAGCTCGAGTCCATACTCTGGGGGCTACGGACCATGCCGAATCGCACAACCGGATTCACACCATTCTTTATGGTATACGGCGCAGAGACAGTTCTGCCCTGCGACATAATTCATGACTCATCTCGCGTGCGCATGTACGAAGAAAGAGAAGCCGAGCTCGATCGGCAGGACAGTTTGGACGCCTTGGAGGAGGAGCGTGATGTGGCCAAAGCCCGTTCCACATTCTATCAACAGCAAGCTTGAAGATATCAAAGCAGAGAAGTACGGGCCAGGACTTACAATGTTGGCGAATTAGTTCTACACCTGCCGGACAAGAAAAAGGACAAACTCAAGCCCAAATGGGAAGGTCCCTTTATTATCGACCAAGTCCTGACCGGTGGAGCGTACCGTCTGCGAGATGCATCAGATAACCGACTCGAGCCAAACCCATGGAACGCGCCCGCCTCTCAAGATTCTACGCCTAGCGCCAGATTCTGAGTTCGTCTCCTTCCTCTATCTATTTTTACACATTAGCTGTCTTATATTTCTCTCCTTCTCCCTCTTTTTCTCTTACAACCTTTAAAGGCTCGTTCGCGCATTGTTCGCACACACTTGATGCGCTATCCGCGCTCATTATACATGGGCGCTTCTTTAACATAAGCTTATTTTACAGGCTTTATGCCTAACACATGTGTAACGCCCGCATGTACCTTTTATTCACCATTATATGCATCGATATGACTTAAGTTTTGGCCAATGGGGTTGTTCGGCTCCTGCTTACCCCTACGCTCCCGATTGTTCGGCTAGGTGGTAAAGGGAGCACCTCTGCGATTGTTACCGCTGGTCACCGGATGTGTACCTCAGACTGGGTGAAGCCGAAAGCTAGCGTTCTTAAGGGAATATTCGGTCGGTGAACTAAATATGATTTCTCACTTATTTATTTATCCGCCCCCAGATGCTTTTTCGCTTTTTCATGATCCGGACATGCACTTTAAGGCATGCCTCCCAAGGAAAGGAACCCTAACGGAACTATTCTCCTGGAAGATGTTTCTTACTAACCATGTAATATAACATAACTAGTTGGGCACTTGTCTATTAAAGCACTAATGACCCTCGCTACCGATCTCCACGCATACCCCGGTTCTTACATAACCATGATGGTATTCGGACACACTCTGGACTATAGGGTCCAGAGATTGAAGCGAAAAGGTCCGCCATGACAAACGATCTACAATCCGGCTAGAAGGCATTTTTACATGTCATCTTAAATTACATAGTCAATTTGACTGAGTGTATTCCTCCTCAATACCATCTAATAGGCTGTGTAGTTTATAGTCCTGTTGGGAATACTTTGCGGCCAATTCTACTTGGCCGTACACTAAGCTCACAGGGATCTCCTTCCCATCGGGCCCCACAGGTCCGACCTCGCCATGTGGTTTGGGTCAGCCTTCGTGGTACCGCTGCCTTCACCATGGCTCAGCCTCCCTGCCGCCTTGACGGCAGGCCGATATCTTCCATAATCGGAAGCGCCACCGCGCTCCCTTAAGCCTCTCTGCAAGCTCTCCAAGGCCTTCGGGCAGGGAGACAGATGGCCACAAGGCCTGGGCGACGCCCATCATCACCTGCCGAACTCGCTCGTGCAGTTGTAATAGATCGGGAAGAAGGTCACCAGAGAACCGGCATTTCCTCCGCAGGACGACACTGTGAGCATACCTATAGACATAACTCGTTAGTTGACTTCTTCGCGAACTCTTTTTCAAAGTTCGCTCAAGCACTTACTAAAAATGCCGCGTCGAAGCCGCCGATTCTCCTTCACGGAGTCCGCCAAATTGGCACGAACATCTTTGAGTTCCTCTCCCAGCTGGGTGTTGGCATCTTGGAGATTATTCTTCTCCTGCCTCACCCTCGTAAGCACGCTCTCCCCGGCTTTTAACTGGCACAAAAGTTGTTGCTTGTCCGGATCTACTCCGGCGCCATCTGCAATGATATTGTCAGATTTACACATACGCCGCACTCCACAACATACTTATCTTTCGGAGCGTATATTACCAGAGGGGGTCTCCTTGGCCTCCCCTGCAGCGGCTAGTGCAGCCTCAAGTTGGGCGTTGCACTCTTCCAGCTCCTGGGACAGTTGGGTATTCTTTTTTGTAAGATCCTGCATAACAAATGACCCTTAAATCAGTTATTCTAACTATTTCAAGTCTCGGGGGCTACTGGTATATCTAACCATCAAATTTTCTCACCCGTATGTCTTTCACATACTGCTTTGTGGCTCTGGCTAGGCCATTTTGAGCGGCACGAAGGTGCGCATCTCCCGAATTGAAGGCATCGAACGCCTCTTGGGAGAAACATGCGTCACGAAGAACTGTCCGGCGACGCCTGTGATTCATGGCACTCTCCACCTCGGAATTGGTGGCAGATAGCCCGTCCGCATCCTCTGTCGGAGGAGTGTCCGACGCACACCTCGTGTTCGCCTCCGCTTCTGGACCTGGCTTTCGAGCCTGGCTGGTGGAGGCTCGATTGGCAGCCTCACCGGATATAGTCCGGCGAGCGCTCTTTTTCCTGAAGGGAGCACTGTTGGGGAACGTAGTAATTTCAAAAAAAAAATCCTACGCACACGCAAGATCATGGTGATGCATAGCAACGAGAGGGGAGAGTGTTGTCCACGTACCCTCATAGACCGTAAGCGGAAGCGTTATGACAACGCGGTTGATGTAGTCAGACGCCTTCACGATCGACCGATCCAAGTACCAAACGTACGGCACCTCCGAAGTTCAGCACACGCTCAGCTCGATGACGCATCCCGGACTCGATCCCGCAAAGTGTCGGATGAGTTCCACAAGACGACGGGCGTGGTGACGATCTTGATGTTCTACCGTCGCAGGGCTTCGCCTAAGCACCGCTACAATATTATTGAGGTGGACTATGGTGGAGGGGGGCACCGCACACGGCTAAGGAACGATCACGAAGATCAACTTGTGTGTTGTTGGGGTGCCCCCTTGCCCCCGTATATAAAGGAGCAAGGGAGGAGGAGGCCGGCCCTTGGAGGGGGCGCGCCAAGTGTGGAGTCCTACTAGGACTCCCTAGCCCTAGTAGGATTCCACCTCCCATATGGAATAGGAAAAGAGGAAGGGACTCCTCGTCATGTCCCCGATCTCATCCGGGACTCCGAACTCCTTCGGTACATAAAAACTCATAAACTCATAATATAACTGTCATCGAAACCTTAAGTGTGCGGACCCTACGGGTTCGAGAACAATGTAGACATGACCGAGACACGTCTACGGTCAATAACCAATAGCGAACCTGGATGCTCATATTGGCTCCCACATATTCTACGAAGATCTTTATCGGTCAAACTGCATAACGACATACGTTGTTCCCTTTGTTATCGGTATGTTACTTGCCCGAGATTTGATCGTCGGTATCCAATACCTAGTTCAATCTCGTTACCGGCAAGTCTCTTTACTCATTCTGTAATACATCATCCCGCAACTAACTAATTAGTTGCAATGCTTGCAAGGCTTATAGTGATGTGCATTACCGAGTGGGCCCAGATACCTCTCCGACAATCGGAGTGACAAATCCTAATCTCGAAATACGCCAACCCAACATGTACCTTCAGAGACACCTGTAGAGCTCCTTTATAATCACCCATTTACGCTAGGACGTTTGGTAGCACACAAAGTGTTCCTCCGGTAAACGGGAGTTGCATAATCTCATAGTCATAGGAACATGTATAAGTCATAAAGAAAGCAATAGCAACATACTAAACGATCAAGTGCTAAGCTAACGGAATGGGTCAAGTCAATCACATCATTCTCCTAATGATGTGATCCCGTTAATCAAATGACAACTCATGTCTATGGCTAGGAAACTTAACCATCTTTGATTCAACGAGCTAGTCAAGTAGAGGCATACTAGTGACACTTTGTTTGTCTATGTATTCACACATGTCTTATGTTTCTGGGTAATACAATTCTAGCATGAATAATAAACATTTATCATGATATAAGGAAATAAATAATAACTTTATTATTGCCTCTAGGGCATATTTCCTTCAGTCTCCCACTTGCACTAGAGTCAATAATCTAGTTCACATCACCATGTGATTTAACACCAATATTCACATTTGTATGTGATTAACACCCATAGTTCACATCGTCATGTGACCAACACCCAAAGGGTTTACTATAGTTAATAATCTAGCTCACATCGCTATGTGATTAACACCCAAAGAGTACAAAGGTATGATCATGTTTTGTTCGTGAGAGAAATTTAGTCAACGGGTCTGTCACATACAAAGCCGTATGTATTTTTGCAAATATTCTATGTCTTCAATGCTCTTCATGGAGCTACTCTAGCTAATTGCTCCCACTTTCAATATGTATCCAGATTGAGACTTAGAGTCATCTGGATCAGTGTAAAAGTTTGCACCGATGTAACTTTTACAACGAACTCTTTTATCACCTCCATAATCGAGAAACATCTCCTTAGTCCTCACTAAGGATATTCTTGACCGCTGTCCAGTGATCTACTATTAGATCAAAATTGTATTCCTTTGCCAAACTCAGAGCAAGGTATACAATATGTCTAGTTCACAAAGCACATAGCATACTTTATAGAACCTATGACTGAGGCATAGGGAATGACTTTCATTCTCTTTTCTATTTTCTTCCATGGTCGGGATTTGAGTCTTACTCAATTTCACACCTTTGCAACACAGGCAAGAACTTTTCTTTGACTGTTCCATTTTGAACTACTTCAAAATCTTGACAAGGTATGTACTTATTGAAAAAACTTATCAAGCGTCTTGATCTATATCAATAGATTTTGATGCTCAATATGTAAGTAGCTTTACTGAGGTCTTTCTTTTAAAGAACTCCTTTCAAATACTCCTTTATGCTTTCCAGAAAAAATCTACATCATTTCTGATCAACAATATGTTACTCACATATATTTATCGAAAAGGCGGTAGTGCTCCCACTCACTTTATTGTAAATACAGGCTTCACCGCAAGTTTGTATAAAACTATATGCTTTGATCAACTTATCAAAGCGTATATTCCAACTTCCGAGATGCTTGCACCAGTCCATAGATGGATCACGGGAGCTTGCACATTTTGTTAGCACCTTTAGGATTGACAAAACCTTACGTTGCATCATATACAACTCTTCTTTAAGAAAACCATTAAGGAATGTAGTTTTGACATTCATTTGCCAGATTTCATAAAATGTGGCAATCGCTAACATGATTCGGACAGACTTAAGCATCGCTACAGTTGAGAAAATCTCATTGTAGTCAACACCTTGAACTTGTCGAAAACCTTTTTGCGACAAGTCGAGCTTTGTAGATAGTAACACTACTATCAGCATCTATCTTCCTCTTGAAGATACATTTATACAATATGGCTTGCCGATCATCGGGCAACTCCACCAAAGTCCACACTTTGTTCTCATACATGGATCCCATCTCAGATTTCATGGCCTCAATACCATTTTGCGGAATCCGGGCTCATCGTCGCTTCCTCATAGTTCGTAGGTTCATCATGGTCTAGTAACATGACTTCCAGAATATGATTACTGTACCACTCTGGTGCAGATTGTACTTTGGAAGACCTACGAGGTTTTGTAGTAACTTGATCTGAAGTTTCATGATCATCATCATTAGCTTCCTCACTAATTGGTGTAGGAATCACTGGAACTGATTTCTGTGATGAACTACTTTCCAATTCGGGAGAAGGTACAAATTACCTTATCAAGCTCTTACTTTCCTCCCACTCACTTCTTTCGAGAGAAACTCCTTCTCTAGAAAGGATCCATTCTTAGCAACGAATGTTTTGCCTTTGAATATGTGATAGAAGGTGTGCCCAACAGATTCCTTTGGGTATTCTATGAAGACGCACTTCTCCGATTTGGGTTCGAGCTTATCATGCAAAGCAATATGACAATGATGAAACGTGTCATAATAAACGGAACGGTGGAAAGTTGCATGGCAATATATCTCGGAAATGGCTATGGAAATGCCATAATAGGTAGGTATGGTGGCTGTTTTGAGGAAGGTATATGGTGGGTGTATGATACCGGCGAAAGGTGCATGGTATTAGAGAGGCTAGCAATGGTGGAAGGGTGAGAATGCGTATAATCCATGGACTCAACATTAGTCATAAAGAACTCACATACTTATTGCAAAAATCTATTAGTTATCGAAACGAAGTACTAAGGGCATGCTCCTAGGGGGATAGATTGGTAGGAAAATACCATCGCTCGTCCCCGACCACCACTCATAAGGAAGAAAATCAATAAATAAATCATGCTCCGACTTCATCACATAACGGTTCACCATACGTGCATGTTACGGGAATCACAAACTTTAGCACAAGTATTTCTCAAATTCACAACTACTCAACTAGCATGACTCTAATATCACCATCTTCATATCTCAAAACAATTATCAAGTATCAAACTTCTCATAGTATTCAATTCACTTTATATGATAGTTTTTATTATACCTATCTTAGATGCTCATCACTTTAGGACTAAAATTTTGACCAAAGCAAATTACCATGCTGTTCTAAAAGACTCTCAAAATAATATAAGTGAAGCATGAGAGATCAATAATTTCCATAAAATAAAACCACCACCGTGCTCTGAAAAGATATAAGCGAAGCACTAGAGCAAAATTATCTAGCTCAAAAGATATAAGTGAAGCACATAGAGTATTCTAATAAATTCTGATTCGTGTGTGTCTCTCCGAAATGTGTGTACAGCAAGGATGATTGTGGTAAACTAAAAAGCAAATACTCAAAGCATACAAGACGCTCCAAGCAAAACACATATCATGTGGTGAATAAAAATATAGTATCAAGTAAAGTTACCAATAGACGAAGACGAAAGAGGAGATGCCTTCCGGGGCATCCCCAAGCTTAGGCTTTTGGTTGTCCTTGAATTTTACCTTGGGGTTCCTTGGTCATCCCCAACCTTAGGCTCTTGCCACTCCTTGTTCCCTAATCCATCAAATCTTTACCCAAAAACTTGAAAACTTCACAACACAAAATTCAACAGAAAATCTCATGAGCTCTGTTAGCGAAATAAAACAAACCACCACTTTAAGGTACTATAATTAATGAACTCATTATTAATTTATAATGGTGTTAAACCTACTGTATTCCAACTTGTCTATGGTTCATACCCCCGATACTAGCCATAGATTCATCAAAATAAGCAAACAATACACTAAAAGTAGAATCTGTCAAAAACAGAACAGTCTGTAGTAATCTGTATCAAACGCAAACTTCTGGAACTCCAAAAATTAGACGAAAACAGGAAGACCTATATAATTTTATTATTGATCTACTGCAATTGGAATCAGTATTTTATCACTTTCTAGTGATTTTTAATAATTGTTTTCGTGAGCAGAAAGTTTTTGTCTTTTTCAGCAAGATCAAATAATTATCACCCAAGAAGATCCTATAGGCTTTACTTGGCACAAACACTAACTAAAACATAAAACCACATATAACCAGAGTCTAGATGAAATATTTATTACTAAACATAAACGAAAAACAAGGGACACAAATAAAATTGGGTTGCCTCCCAACAAGCGCTATCGTTTGACGCCCCTAGCTAGGCATAAAGGCAAGAATAGATCTAGGTATTATCATATTTGGTATGCAAATCATAAGTGGCCCTCATAATAGATTCATATGGTAATTTAATTTTCTTCCTAGGAAGGTGTTCCATGCCTTTCCTTAATGAAAATTGGAATCTAATATTTCCTTCTTTCATATCAATAATTGCACCAATCGTTCTAAGGAAAGGTCTACCAAGAATAATAGGACATGTAGGATTGCAATCTATATCAAGAATAATGAAATCTATGGGCACATAATTCCTATTTGCAACAATAAGAACATCATTAATCCTTCTCATAGGTTTCTTAAAGGTGGAATCCGCAAGATGCAAATTTAAAGAGCAATCATCAAATTCATGGAAACCTAGCACATCACACAAAGTTTTTGGAATCGTGGAAACACTAGCACCCAAATCACACAAAGCAAAACATTCATGATCTTTAATCTTTATTTTAATAGTAGGTTCCCACTCATCTTATTTTTCTAGGAATATAAACTTCTAATTCAAGTGTTTCTTCATAAGATTGCATTAAAGCATCGACGATATGTTTGGTAAAAGCTTTATTTTGACTATAAGCATGAGGAGAATTTAACACGGATTGCAACAAGGAAATACAATCTATCAAAGAGCAATTATCATTATTAAATTCCTTGAAATCCAAAATAGTGAGTTCATTGCTATGTAAAGTTTTGACCTCTTCAATCCCACTTTTACCAATTTTTGCATCAAGATCTAAAAACTCCGAATCGTTGGGACGCCTTTTAACTAAAGTTGACTCATCTCCAGTCCCATCTTTATCAAGATTCATATTGCAAAACAAAGATTTAATAGGATACACATCAATCACTTTTAGATCTTCATCATTATTATCATGAAAACTAGAAGAACACACTTTCGTAAAGCAATCTTTTTTAGCACGCATCCTAGCGGTATTATCATGGCTTTGAGAGATTCATTGATATCATGCTTAGGTGGAATAGATCTAAGTTTCAAAGAATCAACATCAAGAGAAATTCTATCCACGTTCCTAGCCAACTCATCAATCTTAGGCAATTCTTTTGCGAGATCATAAATTCTCTAACACTAGCCTCAAAATCAGAGGGCATATTATTAAATTTCCATAAGTGTTGTTGTAGGAAGTACCATAATTATTAGAGTAATTACTAGGGAACAACCTAGAATTAAAGTTTCCTCTATACGCGTTGTTACCAAAATTGTTCCTACTAACAAAATTCACATCCATAGATTCATTATTATTCTCAATCAAAGTTGACAAAGGCATATCATTAGGATCAGAAGAAAAACTCTTATTAGCAAACAATTTCATAAGTTCATCCATCTTTCCACTCAAAACATTAATATCTTCAATTGTATGCACCTTTTTACTAGTAGATCTTTCGGTGTGCCATTGAGAATACTTAACCATAATATTATCTAGGATTTTAGTAGCTGCTCCTAAAGTGATTTCCATAAAAGTGCCTCCCGTGGCCGAATCTAAAAGATTTCTAGAAGCAAAATTCAATCCAGCATATTTTTTTTGTATAATCATCCATAAATTCAAACCATATGTAGGGCAATTACGTATCATTAATTTCATCCTCTCCCAAGCTTGTGCAACATGCTCATGAACAAGTTCCTTAAAATTCATAATATCGTTTCTAAGAGAGATGATCTTAGCGGGAGGAAAATACTTAGATATAAAAGCATCTTTGCACTTATTCCATGAATCAATACTATTTTTAGGCAAAGACGAAAACCAAGTTTTAGCACGATCTCTAAGCGAAAACGGAAATAGCTTCAATTTAACAATATCATTATCCACATATCTCTCTCTCTTTGGATCTCAATACAAAGTTCTCCTCGATTCTCTTGGAGATCTATTCGATGTAATACTTTTTGCGGTGTGTTTGTCGAGATCCGATGAATTGTGGGTTTATGATCAAGATTATTTATGAACAATATTTGACTCTTCTCTGAACTCATATGTATGATTTGATATCTTTGCAAGTCTCTTCGAATTATCAGTTTAGTTTGGCCTACTAGATTGATCTTTCTTGCAATGGGTGAAGTGCTTAGCTTTGGGTTCAATCTTGCAGTGTCCTTTCCCAAAGGATGTTAGGGTAGCAAGGCACGTATTGTATTGTTGCCATCAAGGATAAAAAGATGGGGTTTATATCGTATTGCTTGAGTTTATCCCTCTACATCATGTCATCTTGCCTAATGCGTTACTCTGTTCTTATGAACTTAATACTCTAGATGCATGCTGGATAGCGGTCGATGTGTGGAGTAATAGTAGTAGATGCAGAATCGTTTCGGTCTACTTGTCGCGAACGTGATGCCTATATACATGATCATGCCTAGATATTCTCATAACTATGCACTTTTCTATCAATTGCTTGACAGTAATTTGTTCACCCACCGTAGATTATGATATCTTGAGAGAAGCCACTAGTGAAACCTATGGCCCTCGGGTCTATTTTCCATCATATAAGTTTCCGATCTATTTTATTTTGCAATCTTTACTTTCCAATCTATATCATAAAAATACCAAAAAAAATTATATCTTATGATCTCTATCATATCTCACTTTTGCAAGTGGCCGTGAAGGGATTGACAACCCCTTTATTGCGTTCGTTGCGAGGTTCTTATTTGTTTGTGCAGGTACAGTGCGACTTGCGTGTAACCTCCTACTGAATTGATACCTTGGTTCTCAAAAACTGAGGGAAATACTTACGCTACTTTGCTGCATCACCCTTTCCTCTTCAAGGGAAACCAACGCATGCTCAAGAGGTAGCAAGAAGGATTTCTGGCGCCATTGCCAGGGAGGCTTACGCCAAGTCAAGTCAAGATTTGATCTCCCAGCAACTAGCCATTTCTGGCGCCATTGCCAGGGAGATCTACGCACAAGTCAAGGCATACCAAGTACTCATCACAAACTTTTATCCCTTGCATTACATTATTAGCCATTTGCCTCCCGTTTTCCTCTCCCCCACTTCACCCTTGCTGTTTTATTCGCCCTCTTTTTTCCATTCGTCTATTTTTGCTTAGTTCTTGTGTGCTTGTGTGTTGGATTGTTTGTCACGGTGGCTCAAGACAATACTAAATTTGTGACTTTACCTATACCAACAACAATGATTTCCTTAGCACTCCGATTGCTCCTATTACCGATGCTGAATGTTGTGAAATTAATGCTGCTTTGTTGAATCTTGTCATGAAAGATCAATTCTCTGGCCTTCCTGGTGAAGATGCCGCTACTCATCTAAACAACTTTGTTGATTTGTGCGATATGCAAAAGAAGAAAGAAGCCATCTAGCTAATAACTATGGACCCGAAGGTCTGTGGTAAACTACTCACACATCATCGGAGAGGCTATGGTGTTGATGTAGAAGCCCTCCATGATCGATTCCCCCTCCGGCGGAGCGTCGGAAAAGGCCCCAAGATGGGATCTCACGGGTACAGAAGGTTGCGGCGGTGGAAATAGGGTTTCGTGGTGCTCCCGGATGTTTTCGGGGTATATGAGTATATATAGGCAAAAGAAGTAGGTCGGTGGAGCCATAAGGGGCCCACGAGGGTGGGGGCGCGTCTACCCCCCTGGGCGCCCCTCCCTACCTCGTGGCCGCCATGTTGCTTCCTTGACGTCCACTCCAAGTCTCCTGGGTTGCGTTTGTTCCAAAAATAAATCTCCCGAAGGTTTCATTCCGTTTGGATTCCTTTTCTGTGAAACACTGAAATAGGCAAAAAAAACAACAATTTGCACTGGGCCTCCGGTTAGTAGGTTTGTCCCAAAAACAATATAAAAGTGCATAATAAAGCCCATTAAACATCCAAAACAGATCTCTACTCCTAATATAGCAGTTGGTGAATAGTCCGGCAGTTTTTTTCGCTGGTTTTTTTTCGTCTATCCTCCCACCACCCCCTCCCATCGCTGGTTTTTATTCGTCTAACGCCCCGCCCACGTTACGTCACACCTCCACCGCCAAAAAAACCGCCCGATCGATGCGTCCTGCCCAGATCTGATCTTCCGCCGCCGCCAACCTCTCCTTCGCTAGCCCGATTCATCCCCTCGCCCCCGCCGGACATCATTGCCCTTGCCGCTGCCGATCCTAAGTTTCGCCTCCGCCGCCCTTCAGCAGACGGCGCCGCGTTCCCGTTTTCAAGGCGCCGCCAATCACGCACTGGAACCGACGGTGAAACCGATGGCGATTCCCTTCTGGACACTGCCAGGGCTGATCCCAGTTCCTGATTAGGTATTACAATAGATGCGCTTACAGTACATACTTTCAACAGATCCGCGCATTGGTTCTGTCTTACATCCATTGTTGAAATATCCACTAATTGTTTCAGTCTTACATCCATTGTTTCAAATACATTGACGTCCAACTTTCGCTCCTGGACACCCAGACGGGATGCATGATCTGCATGGCATTGATTTAATGCTTCAAAGATTCAGACAATGTAATAGTTTTGGTTGGATAATCAAGTCTGTTTTACCCACGATACTTTGCATGGGAACTCAAGCCGTAAAGAGCAATCCAGTTCCTTTTTACATTACAATGGTTTCATTCATCATTAAAGTATACTCCTATCAAATTGGAACCATTCATTAATCACCAATCAAGTTTAATAGCATAGTTAGTGCAAATAATGGGACTGTATGATCTAGCATATATGCATAGGTATGAATAACAAACTATTTTCTCATGATTATCATGACATATGTTTCTTATTCTACATCCGTAACAGGATGAAAGAACTATCCCTTCCACATAGAAGAGCATTACAAGCAAACATAAGAAAATCGGATGTGCACACATGTAAAAAAACATGTACACACAAGCGCATAGAGCGTGCACGAGATGCTCTCGACAGCTCCAATGTAGGTGCAAGTGGAGGCTGTTGGGGCATTGGTAAATGCACAGTAGCCTTACACCGTAGGGAGAAGCGAACACGATGACCGCGACATCTACCCAGCTTTCTTGTAAAAATAAAAATATGGTAAAGAGTCGCAAATTGCTCGAGCTTTCTGAACAGTTTGTGACAAATGGGTCTCATTGTCATAAAACTCATGATTCATAAACTGTACCTTCAAATGTTATGTTTAGTCGCTTCCTTTTAGATTTTCATGCATTGACCAGCTTCAAATGGGTCTCACTACTCCCTGAAAGTACATTTGAATTCGTCAAAAAACATCATCCTGCATTTGCACCTCAACACCAGCATTTATCATTCACATCATCTCACCAACATTAACTAATTTGGTCAAAAAACAAAACATAAAATAGTTAGCAAACCATGAGATTATCTCACCGTAATTATCTGAAACACATTTAAAGTAGCATGCATGCACATGACTGAATATGCAAGCACTACATACAATATATAAGAGTGAGTGTATCATCTTAGCATACCGGCAATTATAGTGTTTATTAATTGTTTTCCTTCTGATTTTGCTGTTTTTGAAGATTTAATTCGTAGATGCCGGTTAGGACACAGACCATTATGATGCATCAAGTTTTGGATTGAGAAATCTGTGCCATGTTGACCATATCTCTCCCAAATATGTGCAATGTTTGTCAAAATAAAAT
This sequence comes from Aegilops bicornis, assembly GCA_021605145.1. Classification (NCBI taxonomy): domain Eukaryota; kingdom Viridiplantae; phylum Streptophyta; class Magnoliopsida; order Poales; family Poaceae; genus Aegilops; species Aegilops bicornis. Next base: position 575,193,142 of record CM038672.1, read on the forward strand.
GTTTAGCTATATTGTTCTTTTTGAAATAGAATAGAAAGATCAAATGCCTTTAGGGCTGTTCTTATGAGCTGTTCAAGAGGCCAGATTACCATTATTGGAGGGTCAGTAATCGATAGTAATGGACACATAGAGAACCAATCAGTTTATATATGCAAATACATAGAGAAGAATGTCTTCTACATGAGTACTGTCCTCACACTGTCACCTTCAGTTCTACAAATGTGTCAATTAATCTGAAAGGAACATAACCTACTCTAGGAAGCTATTGTTTTGCCTGTATAAAGTATCAATGTCTATTGAAAGTGGCAAATTTGATATTCTGACCTATGATCACTAAAGTAGACGAGCAGTTCATTTTTTTTGCCACAAAACAATCAACTACTCAAATGATGATCTTTGGATGCGGTATATGTTTTTATGGCATAATGGAAAGCATGTTTTTTGCAACAAGTTGGATCGCAAACCCGAATTTAATTGAAATATCTGCATATCGTGAAGAAAACAAGAATAAACTTGGCAAAAGCATTTCATAAATTTAGTACACATTTGGGAGTTAAGATTACAAAGTCTGTGCTTACAGTGCGTATGGGGAATCCACAAAGCAAAGCAGCAGAAAATATGACATCGACGGATGTACCTCGGTATATACTAACCTAAAAATCTTGCTATACATGTCAAGCTAGATCCCAATTGTGATTTCATGTACGTAAGTGGTTGCAGATGAGTTGGTTGGGACATATGATGTTGAGAACTACCCAAATACCCCAAGTATGCCAGTTGGATCCACACCGCAACTTGTTGTTCCGCATAATGAGATGGATGGGACAATATTTGATGATAATAACCCTATTATTCAAGGTATGAGACTGTGTGGAGAGAGTACCCATAATTTTACTGTCTGAATTTGATTAATCAGATCTCGCCATTACTTGTATGAACCAACTTCAGATCGGGATTTAACAAGTCGAGATCACAGCCGGTTGTTCCCCAACACACTAATGGTGATATCACATATGTTCAGCCGCCTTTCGATATGGTATCAAGTGAGAATTAAACATAAATAATAATCGACACTTTTTGGTTAGCAGTAAACTCAATAGTTATGTCCACTATTGGTTATTTTCATCAAGCAGACAAACCGGCTAGCTCATTCATATTGAATGAGGCTTCGTTTGTGCATCTCAGTTGTATCTCAAACGAGTCTGCCACAGCCGCAGCACAAAGTGTAAATGGTATTACCTGATTCTACTTTATTTGTGAACCTTATCATGCTTTATGTTTTTATCTTGCATATGTACAAAAATCATGTTGCTCTTACATTGCTATGACAGAGACTCCTGAGTTGTCTCATATAGATGGAAGAAGACATGTATACATTAATGCAACTGCTCATGTTTTACCGGCATCCGACTCAACATTCGAGAAGATGACTACACGATCTACCAGCTATGTCCACAATCAAACTAAGAAAGTTATCTACTCTGATGAAAAAATGAGCAAATAAACGCCAAGAGGCGAGCTGCTTATCGGAAGAAAAAAGATGAGGAATCAGAGGAACTACATCATGAATATCAACCTTCCGTTTCAATGTCTGGTATGTTTCTTTGATTATTAATCAGTATAAGTAACCATTAATACAATGTGCATTCCTAGGTTCACTTCTCTCACAAATTGATGTTTCACTCAGTATTTGACAAGAGGGATCTAATAAACGCGCGGAGACGGGCATCGTATCGTAAGAGCAAATCGGACGCTGACGAAAACAAGGAGCCATTTATAGCTTCGATTCGTGGTGGACATCGAAAGAAAAATGTGGACGCCGCCAACAATCATCTCCATGAACATCTCCTGCCCTTGACTTAGCAGTGCACGAGTATGCTATATTACAAAGTAGTATATGACACCTTCAAGGAAACAAGATGTATCTAATATGTCCGTTGTTAGCTCCAAGTCGAAGTATCTCCAAGTTAATGTTTTTCCTGTAGCAGTTGCTATACATATCTTCCTATATCCCGATTGTGAAAACATTTGCTGAAGTGGTTGCAGGTAAGACAGAGGAATCCCTTGATGGTGATAACTACCAAAGGATGATAAGTATGATAGATGGAACATCCCCGCAACCGGTTGTTCCCCAACAAACTGATGTTGATATCACATATGTTCATGGGCCTTCCAATTTGATCACAGGTGAGTATTAAACATAATTAAGAATCGACGTTGTACGGTTAGCGAACCCGACACATTATGTCCACTACCGGTTATTTTGCATGAAGCAGACAACCCGGCAACCTCATTAGGGGGTAATGACGCTGCGTTTGTCCCTCTCAGTTGTCTCACACGCGATTCTGGAGCCGACATATCACAAAGTAGTAATGGTATTACCGGTTTCGTATTTAGTTGTACAGTGTTTAAGGAGGTTTTCTTGCAGATGTTCATGACCCATATTGTATTTGTGTTGTTCCAGAGGCTCTAGATGTGAATCCTATAGATGGCAGAAGACACTCGTTAATGTGTGCGAATGCTCAAGCTTTACCGGTACCCGATGCAACATTCGAGCAGATCACTACAGGATCTGTCGTTAATGTGTGCAAACTAACTAAGAAAGGTTTCATGTCTGACGAAAAAAGGGAACAGATAAACGCCAAGAGGCGAGCTGCTTATCACAAGAAAAAAGAAGAGGAAGCACAGAAACTCTTGCATGAATATCAACCTGCCCTTACAATGTCTGGTAAGATTATTTGGTTTATAATCAATCCAATGAACAATTAGATTCAATTTGCATTCCTGCGTTTACTACTAACATATCTTGCTACCACATTTACTAGATGACAAGAGGGAGCGGATAAACGCGCGGAGTCGGGCATCGTATCGTAAGGGCAAACTGGATGCTGACGAAAACAAGGAGCCTTTAAAAGCTCCGATGTGAGGTGGTTATCGAAAGAAAAATGTAGAAGCCGCCAACAAGCATCTCCATGATAATATGTCTGCCCTTGACATATCGGGTACGATTATTCTATAGTTCAGCACTACGGCTAATGGAGATACTCCTTTTGTTGCCAACTATATGATTGTTATCGGAAGATAAATGAGTACATTACCTGAGATCATCATGCAGGTACCCAAAGTGTTCCACGGATCGCTCTAGGTGATATAACTAATGGGGAACAAACATCGTCGATAAACCTTGACGATATAAATATGATTATAAAGTCAACAACTCGAGCTGCGGATAATCACCAAAATGAAAATCTACCCGCCCTTATGATATCAGGTTATGATGCTATATTTTTCATCTGCATTTTATAGTACATATTCATAATGTTTGCCATTAAGTATGGTTAATGTATTTTCATGCAAGTCAAACGTTTGAACTTCAATGTTTTAACGTTCACTCGTTTCAGATTCAACTAAGCATTGCATATATACATTAGATAATTCATTGGTACCTTGGGTACCAATTACCAATTAATTCAGTACTGATTATGTTTGTATCAACATGTATAACCAGCCAATCTAACTAGGTCCATCCACACATCATTTACACAAGGTGATGCGTTATTGCCTCATTCCACTACAATCACTTCTGATGACATTCATGATTACCACCTAGCTATGAGGCAGCGTGTTAAGGAACGCAAATGTAACTTAACTCTAGATCAAGTGGGGCAATCAAACGCGAGGAGGCGAGAAACATATCGGAAACAAGTGGATGAGGGATCGAAAGATCTTGAAGGAAAAAATGATAAGCTGCGAGAATGGAGGTCATGCAGCAAAGAGAAGGGGCAGTTGAGTGCAAAGAGAAAGGCAACTTATGCTTAAAAAAAACACCCCGTGCAAGGAATCCCTCGCACTCCCACGTCCAGACCTAGCAAACTCAACATCTATATGTCCGTCATCCACCTGCCGCGCAATACCCCTCTCTCTGTCCGCCGAAGATGATTCATCTGATGACGACCCTCCGAGGGTCATGCCGAATCACATTGTTACTAATGGTATGGAAATGCTATGGTTACGTTGTTATGATCATTCTCAGCAACCCTCTTCTGACATGATATCGTCTATTGACACATTCGCCATGACGATAATGCGCATTTACAACGATGTTTTCCGAGACCGCATCATGGGCGATGAGCCAATTCCATCCGACTTGATGGATGAGGAGTACTACATGTTTCATGACCAAGGTATGGTCAACTAAGAACTATGAAGTTGTGGAGCTTTTTTTTAATTATCCTTGTTAGGAAATACTTTTTTGAACATCATGTTTGAACAAATGCACGTAGGATCCGATAATGAAACCATGGAGGAGGACGAGGAAGCGAGCATGTCGTCTGCTATACCTAGCGAGGTTGATCCATTAGACTTTGTCTACACAAACATACCAGACACCACTCACATCCTCAAGCTTGCTGCAAACTGCAAACACTGCAATGCCAAAAAGATTGAGTCTGAGACCGACGGGTTTTGCTGTCGTAATGGCCAGATCGAACTTAAGCAACCGGAACCAATCCCAGAGCTGATGAGGCTGTGGTCCAGCATGGATGCAGATTCTAGACATTTTCGTGAAAACATACGGTTCTTCAACGGGTATTTTGCATTCACAACCCTTGGCGTCGCCTTTGATGAGAACTACACAAACATGAAGTGCAGGGTGTACACATTCAGGGCACACGGCACCATCTACCACAATGTGCATTCGTTCGGGCCTAGCTCACGCCCGTAACATCTGCGGTTGTACTTCTATGATGACGACCCAACCATAAGTCATCGTAAGGCAGCCACCAAGCAATTAGACCAGGATGTCGTGAAGAAGTTAGTACACATACTCAGAGAAAACCCGTACTCCCAGCAATTTAGGAGTTTGGGTGCACACAAGGACAACCTCGACGATTATAGGATAGACCTAAACACGGATAAGAGGCTTGACCAAAGAAGATATAATAGACCGTTGTCATCTGAGGTCGCTGCAATCTGGGTTGAGGGCAACGACCTAGCAAAAAGGTTTGATCGGAGGATAACACTTTGTGGTAACAACAATGAAAGACACAGTATACGTGTGACCTCCGGAGCATATGACCCATTGTCTTATCCCCTATTCTATCCAAGGGGGGAACTAGGTTGGCATCCGAAGCTACCTAAATGTAATGTTCCTTGGGAGGTTGAATTAAATCCTCAATTGGGCCTTGATGATGACGATGATGCAGGTATGTCGTATGCATACCATTTTGTTACAACTAATATCTAATTTCTCGAATATATCCTCATTTTTATGGTACTCGATCACATGTAGAGGGGAATAGCAGGTTGTACGTCTCTGTCAGAGACTACTACTGTTACATGCTGCAGACACGGCCTGCCATTTTCAATCCCATACTCTGTGGAGCACGCCTGCTACAACAATGGGCGGTCGACATGTATGTCAAGATTGAGAGTTGTCGGTTGAGGTGGTTCAGGAAGAACCAGACGCAGATTCGGGCCGACTTGTATAAAGGAGTTGTTGATGCGATCACATCGGCCGAGACGCGAGCAAGTGCTGTTGGGACAAGAATAGTGCTCCTCGGAACATACCACAGTGGTGACCGCGACATGAAAAAGAGACATATGGATGCCATGGCAATTTTCCATACATACGGGAAGCCTGACATCTTCTTAACCATGACTTGCAATCCTAAATGGGAAGAGATATCGAATGAGTTGTTGCCTGGTCAGACGACGCAAGACCGACCTGATATTGTGGCTCGCATGTTCTACGACAAACTAGAGGCTATGAAAGACATTTTGTTCAAGAAGCATATTCTGGGTGTTGTTGTTGCTTATGTTTACGTAGTCGAGTTCCAAAAAAGGGGCCTTCCCCATGCACATTTTTTGTTGATCATGGACTCGACATATAAGCTTATCATCCCGAGCGGTATGACCGACTCATTTCCGCTGAGCTCCAGACAAGCATAAGTATCCAGAATTGTATGCAATGGTGGTAAAACATATGATGCACGGACCATGCGGTGCTCTGAACCCAAAAATGTATGCATGCAAGAAAACGGATGCAAGTGCAGATACCATGGCCGTTCAATGAAAACACATCACAAGGGAAGGACTCCTACCCAATTTATCGGCGGAGAGACGATGGTAGACGTGCTAAGGTCCGAGAAAGATGTTGGACAACAGATGGGTTGTGCCTTATAATCCATACCTTCATGGATGTTCAATTGCCACATCAACGTTGAGGTCTGCTCTAGCATAAAGGCTGTCAAATATGTTTACAAGTACATTTACAAGGGCCATGATAAGGCTTCTTTCAGCATCGACCAGCCCGATGCCGATGGTAACATTGATGAGATCAAGAGGCACGTTGACGCAAGGTGGATTACCCCTCCGGAGGCTATGTGGAGGATATTTGGCTTCGCACTTTGTGCCAATCACCCGCCTGTATTGCAGTTGCCTCTTCATCTCCCGAATATGCATGTGGTTGCATTCAATGCGCATGAGCTAACTTGAAGAATGTTGTCGCCTCGAGAAGGCTTCCAACTCCATGTTAACGGAGTATTTCAAGGCTAACCAGGAACATCCTTGGGCTAGGCATATATTGTACAAGAATTTTCCCGGAAGCTTCACGTGGCAGCTGAAAAGTAAGTCTTGGAGGCCTCGGGTCGAGTGTTTTTAAATATGTCGCATAGTGTCTGCCAATCCTGCCGAGGGGGAGCAATACTACCTGCGCGTGTTGCTAAACCATGTTGCAGGCAAAACATCCTTTGACGACTTGCTCACCGTTGACGGTGTGCTATGTGGGAGCTTTAGAGAGGCTGCTAAACAGTTGGGTCTCATTGAGGCAGACAACACGCTCGACGACTATCTTAATGAGGCTGAGCAGTGGGCGATGCCATGTTCTCTTAGGAGGCTCTTCGCAACCATCTTGGTGCACTGCGAGCCAGGCGACGTGCGTGGTTTATGGGATAGGCACCTAGAGTCTATGTTAGTTGACTATCGTCGAACACGCACTTCCCCTGACGAGGTGGAGCAGATGGTGTTGCTTGACATTAGGGGTATGTTGCAGTCCATGGGTAAAGACATTGTTGATTTCGCTCTTCCAAGCATAGATGATGCATTTGACCCAACAGAGGGCGAGGCAAGAGAGGTCATCGAGGAATCAACCGTTGAGTTTGACATGGATGACACTAAATTGGCATCTTCCCTGAACTTGGAGCAGAGGGCCGCATTCGACGAGATACTAGGGGCTGTTGAACGCGGTGATGGTGGTGTATTCTTTGTTGATGGCCCTGGAGGTACAGGGAAGACCTTCCTATACAGGGCGATGCTTGCCAAGGTGAGGAGCGAGGGCAAGATTGGCATCGCTACCGCGACGTCAGGCGTCGCCGCTTCTATCATGCCTGGCGGCAGGACTGCCCACTCGAGGTTCAAGATCCCATTAAGCTGCGATGATGGAGCCTCGTGCAGCTTCACCAAGCAGAGTGGAACCGCCAAGCTGCTAAGGATGGCGTCATTGATAATATGGGACGAGGCCAAGATGACGAAGCGACAAGCGGTCGAGGCATTGGACAATAGCATGCGCGACATCATGGGAATACGCGACCGACCCTTTGGAGGAAAGACTGTTGTTTTTGGCGGGGACTTTAGGCAGGTGCTTCCGGTCGTCAGAAGGGGGTCGCGGGGCCAGATAATTGATGCAACCCTGCGAAGTTCTCATCTATGGAAGGGTATGCGGCAGCTTCGGCTCATCACCAACATGAGGGCTCATAATGGCACGTGGTTTGCAGATTATTTGCTAAGGGTCGGCAATGGCACTGAGGATGTCGACGATCAAGGCAACATACTACTCCCTGAAGACATTTGTCTGCCATCTTCAGGCGAGGTTGACGACCTGGAGAAGCTTATTAACCATGTGTTCCCAAGTCTAGATGACAACATGTCTAATTCAAATTACATGACATCTTGAGCAATCCTTTCCACTACAAATGACAATGTCGACAAGATAAACATCCGCATGATAGAGCGTTTTCATGGAGATGAAGTAATCTACCATAGCTTTGATAAAGGCGGAGGATGACCCGTATGGCTACTACGCTCGGGAGTTTACGAATGGATTGACTCCTAATGGTCTTCCTCCGCATGCACTCAAGCTAAAGCTGAACTGCCCTGTCATACTTCTAAGGAACATTGATCCAGCTAATGGACTGTGTAACGACACTAGGCTTGTTGTAAGAGGTTTTGAGAGGAACACCATTGATGCAGAAATCGTGATTGGACAACACCCTGGCAGGAGGGTATTCTTTCCTCGAATACCTCTCTGCCCATCTGAAAACGACATGTTTTCGTTCAAGTTTAAGAGAAAGCAATTTCCAATAAGGCTTAGCTTTGCTATGACCATTAACAAGGCTCAAGGGCAGACCATCCCGATTGTTGGTGTCTATCTACCCAATCCCGTGTTCTCTCATGGTCAGCTATATGTTGCTTTGTCTCGTGCCACCGCGAAGAGAAACATAAAGATACTCATTCAGAAGGAGAAGTCAAAGGAGAAGACCAACAAGCTAAAGGACAATCCAAAGAAGCGAAAAAGACCGACTGTGTCCTTACTGACCTCAATGAAGAACATTGTCTACAAGGAAGTCCTTACAGGCTGAAGTTTGGTCTTAATAGACTGGCAGGTTTAGTAATGACAAAGCATTTACTCTTGCGATGGTCAAGATAAACTGTAATTCGTTTTTTACATATATATTTCTTTTTTGAGACTTTGAAATTCACAGTTAAAGATATTCTACAAGCGTACTTTTTCATGCTTACTATGTGATTCAGATATAATGATTGGCAGGATAAAGACCTGGAACATGCAATGAATCTTTTGTATTACGGAAATTTAACATATCTGTTGTTATTATTTTGGTATTTTGATAGTATGTTTGAATGTAAGTTTATGGACGAGCTTATTATCCTCTGCAATCATCTGCTAGGTCAGAACTATACAATTCTGATTGGTCTGAATTATAAGTCCAACACACGCAGGAGGGAAATTGTGTATGTTGTGAAGATATATTTTGCATATGTACTTCAAATAGATAATAAAATGATAGCCTGCATACTTGCGAATAAGTTGAAATGCCCGTGCGATTTTGGAAAATGTGACAAGTCACATGTCTGATCGCTGAAGTGTACAATATTTGGGAAAAAATTAGAATAGTTGGTACTTTTACTTATCCAAACTAATTACTTAACAGTTCAGTTCAGGTTACATATAATTTTTTTGCATTGGTTCATTTGCCCTCATGAATTTACTGCGCATCTGAAATAGTTCAGACCTAACAAATAGTTCAGACCCCGTGTTCATGGCGCCTCCGCACAACCGATCTGCACCCACAAAGCTGCTGCATGTAGCAAGGCTGCAGGTAATCACTTTGGTGAGTGTAATAAAGTAAGATGGCTGCTCACTTGCTTCTTTTGCCGTGTACTCGCTTATTTTTTTATAACTGTGTGATCTAAGGGCCGGATCGTGGTTCTTCTAACTGATTAAGGTAGCTGCTTGTTTGCTTTTTTATGCTCGCTCAGTTGCCTTTTTTTTTATCTCAGGATGCAAGTTTTGTGTGTACCAAGTTGTGAATTAAGAGGACTGAGTTCTATCTAAGGAGAACCCGATAGTCCTATTTAAAGTCATTTGTTATTACCTTGATCCTATCATATGACGTTTGGTATTTTATGGTCATGGAATGAGAGATTGCATTCCTTGTACAGGAGATCTTTCCAGCGTTGGATTGGACTATTGCTGCCTTTTAATTTTATTTTAGGCAAATGTCCACCTGTAATGTTAGAGCAATTATTTTGGTGCTAAACTAATCCCAAATAAGTGTAACCAATGTGCGAAAATAAAATGTGTGATTATGATCTTTTAATTATATTCTGAATATGATTATTATGCAATTTCTAAGTTGTTGACATTCTAGCCTATCACATGTAGATTGGAAGACTTCTCTTTTTGATGGACTCTGGATCTAAAGAAGCATATAAGCATGTCGAGAGGAACATGTCGTCCACTTTGCTATACAAATGTACTACACGATTTTACACATGTGTTTGATTAGATGATATTTGATGATTTGAGCATTGTACTGGTGGGATTTCCACAACACTACATATGATCTAAACATTGACTGAAAATATTTATCAGAGTATTCATTTCAAAAAATTAATTTTGCAAAATATTGCACTTATCATCCCAAATGATGGTTGTTCATTACAAATCTCATTCCATTTTTTGATGTCCCTATTTGAAAAAAATTGTAGACGAAGATGGAATTCAGAAAATGGATTGCATTATCAAACGTGCATTGCACGTGCACGCTTACTATTTTGTAAAAGGCAAGAGAAATAACTTTCATATTTTAGCAATAAATACAATATATTTTATTGCACAAACTGATCCATCTGGATACTCACGAGTGCGAAGTAGCATGCAGGTTATAGTTTAATGGCATGTTTAAAACATAACCTCAAATTTTAAAATAGCAAATAACTTAATTTTAATAAATGCAGACTTAATAATATATATCCAAAATAAATGAAGCCAAAATACAGATATAATATCCGGAAGAAAATAATATATTATCGGCATACTTAGTAATCTGTGATCTTGATCAACAGAGTTTATTCATTTCCCGATTTTGTAATTATTGTTTCCTTATGTAATAGATATGTAATCCGACGTCTATTTATTAACCAAGTGCAGTAAGGAACAAAAATAGATGATTTCCGGTTTATTAGCAATGTTTTGTAATAGAAAAATGCACGGATGGAATGATAAGGGGCACTTTCCAACCTGGTGCCGTACAATTCCCCTCTGACTGTCATATATATATCGTCCGGCTGTGTGACCACTATAGTCCAATTTCCCCTCGCTCGCTCATCCTCGTGCAAAGATTACTTTCTGCCCGCGGTAATGGCTGCAATGCCCATTTTTGATGGAGTGGACGACGCAGTCGAGTACATGTACAACTACGTCATGGTTTCCTCAGACGAGGAGGAATTAGAGTTTGTTCTGGCAGCCCTAAACTCCATCTATACTATATTTGCAATTGTTAGCTGCAGATCACTACCATTATAGTTTGCATTATCGGCTTCTTTTTTTAAACCCGAGTAAATATCTGTTATTTCACCTAATCCATGGCGATTAGTTGGTCACGTTTATAAGTTATTGCATGCATGTACTGGTTAGGATCATGCTATCCTTCTAAGTCCAAACGGTTCTTAGGATCTAACGTAGTGGCTGCAAAAAAATGAATATGTACCATTATTATCCTTTTACATTACGCCATGATAGTACCATCCGCAGCACGGGCTTTTAAACTACAAATTTTCTTTGGACGGTAGTATAATCTAACGGGTCCTGGTGCATGATACATGTACCATCTACAGAATTTTTCTTAGAGAAATACATTGCAACCTAACATGTCATAATAGATTTTGTTATCTTTTCTTACTGTAATACTACAGAAAGTCAACCCGACCTTTCAATAGTACCTCTCTCCTCAAATGACAGTACAACTCTAATTATACGATACATACATTTCAGACCTTACTAAATTATTGATAAAATGTACTGTTGTTTGCCCACACATTTAAGTACTACATGTTTTACAACAATACATTGCAATCTACAAAATTTTTCTTACTGTAATACTATAGAAAGTCAACCTGACCTTTCAATAGTACTTCTCTTCTCAAATGACAGTACAACTCTAATTATAAGATACATACATTTCAGACCTTACTAAAGTTTTGAAAAAATATACTGTTGTTTGCCCACACATTTAAGTACTACATGTTTTTGATACCCCTTATTTTTCTAACAGATTTGCTATCATGCTGGTTTGTTTGCAGCACAATATGGATAAGGAGCCCTCGTCCATTCTTGATCGAGTTAAGTCTACGGACTATCCAAGACACCATGCGAGGTGATACATGGGTCAATCCGAGCTGCTTCGATCTTGGAGTTCGTAAGCTTATTAGCGACGCGATACAGAGGAACGCAGGAACAGACTTTGTTGGCTCCACACATATGTTTGATTTGGAATTCCATCGCCTAGCACGGGTGCTCAGTCAGGCTGGCGTAGGCCAAGCTGAACACACCAACTTGTTGATCAACCATGTCATTGAATGGCCTTTGCCGAAATACAACGTGCTCATGACCCCGTCCATTGTAAGGATTTTCATTCTTAAAAATTGGTCTGTATACTATTTGTTCGCCATTAACTTTATATACCTATTGCAGTACCTATTGCCGCTGTATTTGGTGGATTCCTCCTATGGCCTCCTTGCAGTTAATATTGAAAATAGGAGGACTCTCATAATTGATCATTCCACTGAGTCATTCCTAGGCTCAGAGGACTTTCATGACAAGGAAATTAAGAAGGAAGCCATGATAGTTTTGCAAGAATTTGGCAGTGTATTGCAACAGGGGAGGCCTGGGTTGAATCCCCAACTCGTGGATTGGCCACAAGATCATACCTATATTACAGCTCCGCGGTAATAGTTTAAATTGTTCATGCATATTATAGCCACACTAATATAGGTTCTAACCTATTGATTTTTTTAGTCACAGCCTGGACTCTGGATTGAAAGTCCTACAGGAGATGGCTCACCAAGATGATACTCTCGGGCATAACATGTCCAGGACTTCAGTATGTGCATATATAACAAGTTTCTGTCTTACATAGCTTTGTTAATTATAAATTTATGGGCTTCCTATCACGTAGGTCTGTTGTGCAATTCATTTTTCAGTTATTTATTAAATTGTTGTTTATGTTTCCTAGGATTCACCACAGCTCAGAAAGCACCTGCTGGTCCAGATGCTGATGATCAAAGGCAATGAAGCAGCTATAAACATCCCATCTGAAATTACAGCATGCTTGAGGTTTTTGGAGGAATGACTATGGACTAATGCTAAATCGAATGTCGCAAATATAATAAGCTAATAGAACCTTGTTAGGGATCAAATTGAGATTTATCCTTTTGGCAGTATGAATAATGGATTTGATTATATATATGTAGGGAATAAACTATTTGATGGCACCCTCTAGCTTCGTATTCGTTTAAATGTTGTCTGCTTATTTTGGTTCTATCTAAATATTTTGGCTTCTATGTATATTTTGTACTATAATATCCGTGCGGTCAGGAGCAGGTTTGTTGCTCCAGGTGAACCAGAGGCATTTTGTAAAGGACCATTGCAGGTTCAGCCGGCAAATGAGTTTTTCAGTCATGCCTCACATCATATACTAACTCGTATCGTGTAACTCCATCCATACACACACTGCTATACGATACGAGGTTTACTTTGTCGGCAATCGTCACATGCCAGCTATGGAATAGCCAAAATAAATACATGCTGCAATTGTGCATCTCTATCCTAATCTCGACGGATGCCTCGGGACACTTATCCGCATCACTGGAACCCCCAGAAAAGTGTTGCTTTAGCCTTCTCCTAGGATCATAATGTACACTGGAGTAAATCTTTCCTCTCTAAATCTGTCCAGAACCCATACTTCCAGGCTGGATCATCTGATATAGCTCTTCCCCTATAGGATCATTGGGTAGATCCATGAGAGCAGGTACACCTGGCTACTGTCAAAGAAAAAGAGAGAAGAGCCAAATCACCAGAGCAGCCATATCAAGCATGGGGAAGGATAGAACCAGTGGTGGGGCTGCTGCCTTGTGGGTGGAGAAGCAGATCTGGGAAGAAACAGATGCAGATGAGAAGGAGCAGGCAAGCACATCCAGCTACACTGATCTGCTGGAAGAGGGTTGCGCCAGAGGAGGATGGGCAGGAGCTGGAGCCGGAGAGGAGGGGGAGGAACTGTGGCCGGAGGGAGGAGGCTGGCGGCTGCCGCAGATCTGAGGAGGAAGCCTGTGTCAATGGTCCAGAGAAGAGATAGGAGAGACCTCTCGCGTGGATTCTCTCTCTCTCTCTCTATCTCTTTCCCCTTCTCATAACTGGTCGCACCTGAACCAATGTTTCCCGCGCTTGTGTTCCCGCCCAGGTCAGCTTTCCAGCCTGCAATCTCTATTTCCCTGCTTGACAGGCTAAGGCGTTTGATTTGGTCTGAGGCGTGCAAGGCGGTGCTAAGGCGGACGCTCAGACGCCTTTACAGCCTTAAGGCGGACGCTTTACGAATCAGGTAAGGCAAGGCCGACGCCTTGAGCCTGGAGGGCGCCCTGACACTTAGGCATCGCCTAAGCGACGCCTTACGGACGCCTTAAAAACATAGGTGTACTGATTAATCATCCATTTCATTGAAAGTTCAGGTGGTCTTGGGGATCTCTATGTGGCAGAAGATCGAGATTTGGTGCCTTTTTGTTGCAAATATTTCTAGCTTTCTAGGTAGGCCAAGATTTCTCAACATTACGCAATATTCAGTTGTTGTATGTTGTCTTAGGCTCACACCAAATGCTGAATTATAGCAGTGAATGTAAGTTGTATTCCATGTAGAGTACGTAGCAGATTTATAGCTTACTATACTTCTATAAATCCTACAACTCCCGTATTAACGCACGAACCATAAAGTCATGAATTATAATTGGCAAAAAGAACTATATACAACAACTGAGAAACTGGAATTAGTATTGGTTACCTTTGGCATTGGGAAACCATGGAGAAACTGGAATTGAAAGCATTCATCGAACTTGTGTGGTCTCTGAGATATTACAACTGCAAATAGTATATTGAGACTGTACATTACTACGAAATTATGGAATTAAGTATTACTACAATCTGTTAAATCATACAAAATTAGCTAAGCAGGAAAATGATTAGTGTGCATGCTGTGAATTTAACTTTGCTGTAGCTAAACTTGGCATGCAAGCAATGAAAAGTTCTTTATTTAATTAATATAGTAATTTAATTCTTCTTAGTAAGTTATGTTTTTTTACATCTTTCCTAATTTATTAATAGGTGTGCATTTGATGGAAAACAATGGTATATATGGTAGAAAACAATGGTATATATGGTAGAATTATATTCAGCCATGATCTGCTACCAGCTTATTCTCCGCATGGGCTACCTCAGTATATGTTATTCTCCTCTGCCATCCCTCCTCCCTCTCCTTGCTCTTCCTTCGCCATCACAACAAAGCAGTCCTGGAGGAAAATTTCCCAAGGAGTACCTTGTGTAAGCAAGGAGCATCAAGAAGGCGAGTTGCTCTAGGTACGAACAATTCTGGATCTTTATCTTCTCTAAAAGTGTAATAGTTGTTATATTAGGATCATGTTTGGTTTATGTATAGTATCAAAAGTATGTTTTATCTTGCATTTTATGTATGTGGTGCTAAAATTTAGTGAACAGTCAAAAGTTGAACATCAAGTTAAGCAAACAGAACAATTTACCAGAGCAATCTGTGCATTTGAGGACCTCATGGTTTTATCCATGCTTGTCTTGTAAGTCCATCTTAGTGATTCCATCAAGGAGCTCTTAGCGAGAATATCTAGGCTTGGGAAAGATTTGTCATGAGAAACGTAAAACATTTAAGGTATGTGCATAACTACAGGTAATAGATGATAACACCTAAAAAGTCTTCCTTTTGAAATCTTTAAAAATATACACAAGATGTTCTAAAATAAAAAAAATTGTGAAGATTTACAATCAAAGACTGTTTTGTCTATAACAAACTCATATTCCCAAGATATTCTTCATGGTGATGCACATGGGACACAGGGAACAACAAACTCATATTCCTAGAACTGTCGGCGCTTTGCCGCTACTGCTCTTCATTCATTTGGGTCAATTTTTGGGTGGTCATAGCATGATTGATCATTGGACTACATACTTGAGTCATGATGGGCACTTTGCCGCACAACAAAATTGGCTTTGTTGATCAATTTGACAAACACTTGGTCGATGTGAATGCTGACATAACAAAATTCTATTTCAGTGGGTAAATGAGTTATTTTAAGTAACACATTGCACAACACCTACATTAGGGCAATGTAAGAAAAGGACTAAAAAACAAATAACGTCTGCTTTAGACAGTGACAACTAGAAGCAGATAGATTGTGCTGCTTTTACTTACTTTGATTGCTTGGTTGTGTGGCTTGTTCTCCTTACTTTGCACTGCCAAGAAGCAGCCTGTCCAATAAGCATATTCTCCAAGTTGTCTCCAAGTTCACGAACGAAAGTGCATGAAACCACAAAATACATCAACAACATGAAGAAATTATTTTAAGCTCAACTCCAACAAATATAGTTTTCATCTTCTAGCTGACCATATAATAGTACAATATATCACAACAAGAAGAAGCAAAAGTGACTTTATTAAACATATTGAAACTACCTTTAGCTTATCATGGTTAAATACCAAGATCCCAGTTCAGCCCAGTGTGTGTATAGTTAGCACAAATTCAAGAGGCGATAGTAAGACACAACATTGTTTCCAGAAATTACAAGAAAGATCAAACCATGACTATTTCATGATTAAAATGACAGCTTCATAACCAGATTAGAGTAACCAACATAAGCCCCCACAATGCAAGTAGAACGCCCATGCGAAGAAACCAGAATAGAATTAGAGTAACCAACATTGTTTCCAGAAATTACAAGAAAGATCGAACAGGAACTCTAATCATGAACCAATAACCATTCGAAGTAGACAACTTACTAAAATATATAAATTCTCAAATGAGCTCAATGAGCATCGATTGCCTCAAAAAGAAAGGCTTAAGTTTTCATATTTTTATTCAGTTTTGTTTAGGTTGGTTAGTTCAAAAACAGTGATGAGTTTTTGTGTGGATGATGTTTGTGCCATTTAGAAAAAGGCTCTTAAGTTAATTTTTTTTCTTCATGTCTTGCTTCTGCACTGTGTCAGCATATATATATATTGTCCATATAAATAACATACAACAATAATGGGTCTCTATCCACCAGTGCACACTTGCAGTGTCACGATCTACAAGAATCAAAGGCGGGGGAGGGGAATGAGAGAGGAGCGGGTGGGATTCACCATGGTGTGGAGGGGAGGTTCCTGGGAGAGATGGCAGTGGCAAAATTGTTGCAGGGAAATGAGATGCGTCGGCAATCGGTGGCTGGCTGGCTGTGTGGGAAGAGTAGGAGGCGGCTGTGAGGCGAGTGAGAGAGGAGTGAATGTTTTTTTCTCCATCAAGAAAATAAGAAAAGAGCCACTCTATGTGGTGACATCAATGTCACATGGTCTATCAAGTCGTTTTTAGGCTATTAGGCTTTTACTCTGCCACAATTGAATATCCACTACAATCATGTTATGCTTTGGTATGGTGGGAACAATATTAAAAGGTATACACCCGCTTGGGTGTAATTTATTTTAGCAAATGTATAGCAAGATGCCATTTGCATCCCAAAGAGGTTAGTGATACAAGGCTCGATGCATGACCATTATACTAGAAAAGAAATAAGGGATGATGATTGTAATTATGCACCTTTGGAATAAAATTATCATTTACCCGCAAAAAGAAGAAAAGAAATGATGAAGGTGTAGTGTGTGACTTTGCGACACTTGATCGCTTCTAAGTCAATGGTCACTAGGACTGAAATATAATCCAAGAAGCTAATCGGAAGGAAGGAAGACATGCTCAAAGAAGAAGACATAAGTAGGCGAGTGGGATGGAACACGAGAGTCATAGTGTCAATCCTATGGTGGCCACCACACTCGGAGAGGGTGGCGGCATCGCGATGAGTAGTGGGTCGCATTGCCTTGGCTGCACCCTCACGTAACGGTGTGCACTCCTTGGCACTGGGAATCGGTCTAGGGTGACCAGCCACGACGATGAAGGCGTATCCCTCCTCGCAGTGGCACACCACTCTGCCCAACGTTGTCCAACCCACATACGAATGGGTCAGCTACATGGCTGGCACCAACAAACAGTTGCGGTCCCTTCTGCACCTCCCGGGTGGATCCACCTACCCAGGATGCTGCATCAGCGGGCACACTGGCTCGATGCCGAGATGGCGGCACGAGAAGTTTTCAGGGGTTGAAGGAGGTGTGCCACGTCGTGGTAGGGAGAGAAGGGGGTTGGATACCGTGGATGAGGGGGGAGCCATGGAGAGAGGAGCGGATGGGCTACACCATGGGGTGGAGGGGTGGTTCCTGGGAGAGATGGCATCGACGATGTTGTGGCGGGGAGATGAGATGCGGCGATAACCGATGGTTAGCTGGCTATGCGGGAATAGTAGGAGGCGGCTATGCGGTGAGTGAGCAGAGGAATGACTACTTTTTTCTCCATCAAGAAAATAAGAAAGGAGCAGCTTCTATGTGGTGACATCAATGTCACATAGTCTAGCAAGTTATTTTAAGGAAAACACCAACCAAATGATCTAGAAGTAGCCTACAATATAAAGCTCACTAAAATCAGGATGTGACTTACATTGTACCACGGGAACGAAGCTAAAAACAACATTACTCACATTGTACGTAAATATCTTAAACACATCAAGTAGATCTTAGTTTATAAAAGATAATTAGTTGGATCAACGCTCTGTGTACACATCGTTCTATTAAGGTGTTTTTATCAACTTACATTACAAGTAAAGTGGATTTTCAATTACTTTTACGGGCTATCATTTCTATCAGTCATGGCCCGTAGCAACGCACGGGCATACATCATAGCACTGTTTGCTATTTAGTTTATTATATTTCCATAAAGTGCAGCTGGAATAAATGGGTGTCCTAAAAACACTAAGAAACCAAAATTACTAAGTAAAAAAATATGTGCCATAACTTGTGCACAAGCCCAAGCTCAGCTATCAGGGCATAACCAGGAACCATATAATTAACCATAAGCCATGTAAATAACAATAGTAAGAACAGAATACTGATAAACTGAAACCATGATTACAAAAGTGAGGAAATCAAACAAACTTCACCTTCTAATTATCCATGGCATAGGCATATCCATTAGCTAGGTTTTGATACTAATAATGCATTACAGTAGAATCAGCCTATATTTTCATTTATTTTACATGACATATGCAAGAACCTAAACAACCACATGCATAGCACACTGCCTCTACCTAGCTAATTGGGCATCTATTTAGCAGAAAAGCAGGTCGTTTAACTAGCTAGCTAACAAATAACAATCACTGGAAGATTAGCATAGTAGAAGGTGAGTGAGGAGAGGGAGAGGGACGTTCTACCTGCTAGAGCAATGCGTCGTGGTAGTGGTGGGGGTTCCGGAAGACGGCGGAGTGGTAGGCGATATAGACCACAGGCTGCACCACCGTGGCCGCGTCTTGGCCGTCGGGGAGCAGTCTTCGCCCTGGCCCTGCCTGTGAGGCCGGGTCACGGCGCCTCGATAGAGCAGCGAGGAGGAGATCAGTTCAGGAATCATCAAAAAGAAAAGTAGAGGAGGAAAGGGGTCGGATCTGCGTACCGGAGCTGCTGGCGTTGTAGATCCAGGCACCGCGCTCCGCATCCACCGTCGAACTCGCCGGAGACTAGCACCGCCGCGGATCCGACCGGAGGGCGACGGGATCCAGCACCCGCGTCTGGGCGATGAAGCTCCATGCGTGCGTCGACAGCAGCCGCACACGTCTCGCCGGAGCACGGTGCGGTGGTCGGAGCTAGATGGCTCGGTGGTTGCGGGCATATGGACGAGCGCCGCGATGCGGCGGGGGGAGGTCAGAGGGCGAGAGGTGAAGCCGGAGACTGGTGTGGTGGTTGCGGGCTCGGTGACGCGCGCCGTGATGCGGCGGGGGGAGGTGGGAGGGCGAGAGGTGGCGCCGGAGACTGGTGCGGTGGTCGCGGCAAGATGGCGTGGTGGTTGCGGGCTCAGCGACGGGCGCCGCAATGCGGCGGGTATGGGGGGTGAGAGGGCGAGAGCTGGCGAGTGAGTGGACAGGAGAGATGAGTGGAGGGGAGAGGGACTGATGCGGCGGGCGGAGTCACATGTCACACTCTACCTCAAGGCGATGCGGCGGCGGAGGGGAAAGTGGGAAGATGAAGTGAGTGGAGGAAGAGGAGCGAGTGGGTGGATAAGGTAGGCGGCGGGGAGGCGGGCCGACGCGCGGGGGAGGTGGGCCGACGCCTAGCCCGTGATGCATTTGGTCTGGGCCTGGACGTCTTGTTTATGGGGAGTGTAATTCATTTTAGTTTTTGTTTGTAATAGTTTACAAAAGTTTTTTTTGTTGGACATTTGTTCATAGCCTACAAAAATATTTTAAATAATTATAAAATGACTAATTACTTATATATGAACATTGGGGTTTGTTGTTTATCCCGAGTTTCATGGGGTAGGACATTTATTTAAATAGGTATCCTTTTTTGCATAGAAAAAATGTATGTTAGTTTCACTTTAATTTTTTTAATATATTATATATACAAATATGATGCAGTATGAAATACCATTTATATATCATCTTAAATATTTCATCATGGTATATTTGTTATTAGTGAACGTTTGATTTTTTTGTGATTATTTTATACCTCACAAAATATCATATATATTTAGAGTATACATACCTAGAATACTAAATATGGTGCATAAAAATAAATATTTATATTCTTATGACATATACTAAGGGTATCACAAAACAAATCGTATAAAAAATAAATATACTTGGTTAATGTTGGTTTGTTTGTTTTAGTTTTTGTATGGCAATTTTCCATAGCCAATACAAATAATTTAAAATAACTTAAGCAATTTCGGACGCTTAATTACTTATATATGAACATTATATTTTGTTTTTTGCCCCGATTTGTTGTGTTAGTAAAATGATCTAAGCGTCATTTTTTCCTAATATAACCAAATACTATTTTTATTAGCAGAGAAAACAGTTGTGTTGGTTTCACATCAGATTTATCATATATTTTATATAATTTTATGATGCATTAAAAAGTATTAATTATATTTCAGCATAGATATAAATTGATGGGTTCCGACATACTCACCGATGAAACGATGACAGACCACAGTGAAACACCACGAGAAGAGGTGCATATAGCTAACCTTCCTATGTATGTATCTTATAGATGATAATACGGAAGGGCTTTCTTTATTTTTCTTGTTTTTTCAGAATACATGAGACATGGATATGGACTTTGGAGATGCACGGAAAGAATCCATTGAGGGTTCAGATGCGATGACGCTGAAAGGGGACGAAGTTTCACAACATAAAAATGTCGAAGAGGTTATATCTCATAACAAACCAAAAATGGATGCTAATTTACATATTATCCCACAAGGTATTTTTTAATATTATTATCAATCTTATTTTTGTAATATTGTCTTTTGTGTTCAACTAATTTTGCTCATTTTGATTGTTAAGTTGGCTCATGTTTTTATGAATCCGACAAACTATGTTTGTACCGCTAGGGATATTACAGTCATTGAATCGATCAAGTCTGCCCCGAAGAATACCCAGTTTGTAGACATTGGAGATGCCTTGTTATCAACCGACGATTTGGAATGCCTTAGTAAAGATGATATGTTCTTACATGACGGTGTAAGACCAATTGCACAAACTTTGTAATTAATAATACAAACAATATATAATATCATAAAATATAAATATAATCTAAATGCCCATTACAGGTGATAAATGCTTATATATATTGCATGCTTGCTCACGAGCATCTACAAAACAGGACGGGTGAAAAGGTACACATTATTAGCACGTTTGTATCCAAGTAGATAAAAGAAGACGGGGAAAGAGACATAGACCCATCAAAATATCGCCGATCGCAAGGCGTCATGTTAATAGTTATCTACAACAAGATATGGTTAGTTTTTGTCTCGTAATCCATGCATATAATTATGGATTGTTTTTATTTAGTTCATATGTTTAATGATTTATTAATAACTATATCTAATTGTGACTGTGACTTGTATCTTATTTACACCAGTTATTCATTCCGATTAACATGCCGGGCTACCATTGGTATCTAGCAGTTGCCAACGCCAAAAAATGAGAGATCCAAGTATTGGACTCACTTGGTGAGAATGTCAAACGCAATGACCTTGCTACAATGGTAACTATCTATTTCTTTTCTCATCTTAGCATTTATTTTGTTTGACTTCATCCTTAACATTTCTCATATATACATAAAAGTTAGTAGGGCTCGAGAAATGGCTGAAACTTGCAGAGCATAGTCCGGAGTTTATCAAAGGTCATAACTGGCCTGATCTCAATGTTACAAAATGGATGGTTGTAGAGCAAATTCAGGAGACAATACAAACCGATGGGTAAGCACTTGTTTCAATAGTTTGTTTTTAGATTCATCTGTGTGATATTCTAAAGCATTATTTTATAATATTATAGCGTATCATGTGGATTGTTTATGCTAAATTATATGGAATACTGGACACCACATGGACTGTCAGACCAGTTTACGCAGGTATTTCAGTTTTATACATTATCTCATAATGTTTTGTAAAAATATCTTATAAATTGTTTTCAAAAAAAAATTTGTAGGAGGATATGAAACATTTTCGACAAAAAATAGCAATTATTTTGCTCGATTCAGGGCTTAATAAGTTAAAAGGATGTCCCATGTACCATCAACCTCTTAACGAAGAAACTTTAGCTAATTCTGATCTTGAGATCCTGGATAATCCATCTGACGTGGTCGAAGAGAAACGTCCTGCCCCAATCACTATCATTCCCACGGACCAACGTGAAATACTTGCCGGCCTCTGCAGCGACATCATGTCGATCAATGATGCTGGATGTTTGGAGTAAGTATCGTGTATCAATATTTAATGAGCGGATGTATATTATTGTTCTTCTTACCATCCAAATTACAGGAAGGTGTGGGTCCGGAGCTCCACACCCGATCCAATGAGCTTAAGTCTTAAGAAACTTCAGTGCATACTTAACATGGAGCAGCCCATCGACAATGATTGCTTCAACACCGCCGTGCTTTTGCTGGAATGTGACGAGGGAGTATTGTTCACAGACCCTCCTATACACTACATGGATCTACGACTTTGTGTAAGTTACCGTAACTCTTCATTCTAGGTGCCATTAGTATCAACATGTTGAAACAATATTTTTTTTCTTCTACTTAGTCCATGCTGCTAGAGTCAACATGAGGTCAGAAGTTTTGTGAGAAAGAAACTATCCAGACGTTGGCAACATTATTTGATAGCTGGCCTGGGATGGAGACCGACATCTCATCTTGCAATAAGGTAAATAAAATATTTTGATCATTGTTATCATGGTTTGTTTTTGTTTCTAATAGCTCCACTTGTAGATTTATATTCCCTATGCATCCATCGGCTGATACATCCTGTACATCATCGACAAAGAGGCACGTCGTCTACATATTATGGATCCTATTCAATCATCACAATTGTCAGAGGATAAAAACTTGAGGCATTCACTGAAATTAAAAAGTTTTTCAAGGGATTTCAAAGAAGCACTCGAAATAAAGCTGCCTGGGTGGAATTCTGATATATCTAAATGGCATCATTTATTTCCGGCCGGTGTTCCAACGAGTATAGACGGGTAATGAATTCATAATAAGAATATTTACTTTTGTTGTCATTATATTATTTATAATATTAACTTAGTGTTTTCCAGGAATGTGTCTGGCTATTTTGTTTTTCATTTTATGCTCTGGTGGAACGGTAAAGAATTGGTCAAGCCGGTTTGCGCGGTGAGTATTGTGGGTTACATGTTTTAAGACCTTCTCCGTGAATTTTTCATACTAACTACATTTATTTTTTCTGCAGGATGGGTATGAATTGAGGAAGCATTTTTTATTATACTTGCTAAAATATCGCGGGAATGAAGCTAGAGGAAACTTTCCTGATATTGTGAAAGAATTTCTTAAGCGCATCATCTAGATATTAATTCTTTTGTAATAGATGTTAAGTTGTAACATCACTCAGCTTGTTACATTGCAATAATGGACTTCAGTTTGTGTTATATTGTCTGTATGTGTGGATTTTAACATGTAACTCTGGTAAACTATTTCAAGAGCCCGTGGCAATGCACGGGCACTCTACTAGTAATATAATAGCATGGAACAATCAAAAATTATAGATACGTTGGAGACGTATCATGGGGTGGTCTAGAAGAAAAGTGAAGGAAAGCGAGGCTCATCAAAATGAAAAATCTAAGACTACTATAAGACTACTAAAAAAATAATAAAACAAGAAAAAAATTTGAACGATTAAATTACTGCTCCCGAATATTCAACTGGCCGATTAATTTCTTATAACGTACTCTATTTTTCTTTGCCAAATAAGCTAGCAAACGTCGATGTTTTCCCAAAAGTCTTCGTAGACCTCTTTCCGATGAAAAATCTTTTTTTTGTAATTCCAAATGTTATCAGAGTTGGGATTGGTGAAAAGAAATATTATGGGCAAACAAAAATAAAAGAACTTATCAGAGTTTAGAACGGTAAATTATGAACATGAACATAATGATGTTATCAAGGGTTGCAGTAGGAAAAAGTTTGTTAAAAAATCTTCCTATCAGTACCTTTTACAGAAGCGTAATTTGCTTTTGCTCTAATAGTGGCATGTTCGACTTCTTCAACCCACATAATTAAATTGTTGTCTTCAACATCCGCATCATAAACTCGAACTCGACGCGCTTCAAAAAGTTGCGATCAGGTCAGTTTGCGAACGGAAAAAAGAAATGTCAATTATGTGGAAAAACAGCTAAAGAAAAAAGTGATAGATAGTACACAATGATGATCTAATTACTGTAGAGAGAAAAAGGGAAGAAAATGAGGGGGGTCAGGGGCAGCATGAATGTATCGAATGGGTCAAAAGTGCAAGGTGAAAAGGAGGGGGGTGTATTTCAAAGAACAAGAAAGAAAAAGAGGGATGAAGTTATCACCATGGTGGTAGCAGAAGTTATCAGGGTGTGATCATAAATGTTAACATTTAAGTAACTAATTAGCAAAAAAAGAAAACATGTAGGTATCTAGTTAGAACAAAAAATACCAGCACAACATTCGCAAAGGTTATCATGGTGAAAGTTACTATACGATAAGAATGGAAAGTTGGAAACAAGGTACAACATCTTTCATGTAGAGCGCTATAATTATCAGTTAAAAGTAGAGTGTTATAATTTTCAGTCAAATGTTAGTAAAAGTTACCAGGAATAAAGAAAAAAAGGGTTGAAGTTATCAGAATGGTGGCAGCAGAAGTTATCAGGGGTGATCAGAAAAATGTTACCATTTAAGTAACTAGTTAGCAAAAAAAATGAAAACATGTAGGTATCTAGTTAGAACAATAAATACCAGCGTAACATTCGCAAAGGTTATCATGGTGAAAGTTATCATACGATAAAATGGTAAGCTAGAAAACAAGGTACAATGTCTTTCATGTAGAGCGATATAATTATCAGTTAAAAGTAGAGCGCAGTAATTATCAGTCAGATGTTAGTAAAAGTTACCAGGAATAATGAACAACAATAATCACATATAATACATCCACACACCAGACAACATAAAAATAAAGAGAGCAAATGTGAAACAAAAACACATAGTTCATTTCATAGCACACACGCAAAAGCAGAAGTCATTACATGTGAGAGGGGGGGGGGGTTGTCCATACATAGGATAAAAATAGCATAAATATACACACAAGGATCAAACTAAAAGCATAAAAAAGGTCTTCGAAAAGCAGACATCCATCCATCACTCTTTTGTGATAAAGCGAAGACACGTATATGCCTTCACTTGCCAAGGTCAACAGGCTCAGAGCATGAAACCGGCTTGGAGTCAACAAGATTATCTCCTGCATTCTTTAAATCTCGTGGTGCTGCCGCCATCTGATCAATTGGGGATGCTGCTGCTCGGTCTTGGGGAGCATTGTTAACCGCTGGGTCCACTACTAGTGCTTGAGTTTTCAAAACAACAGCTGGGGGCGGTGTTGGTACTGCAGCTGGGACTGCGGCCGTCGTATTAATATCTGGTCCGGGCGGCGTGGGGCCAAAATCTAGGCCAAGAGAGCAAGATGGTGGGGTGAAATCCCAGTAGGCCCTCTCAGCAACAACATCTTCTACATCTGCATTACTAGTGAATTCTTGGGCAGCGACTTGGTCATCCCCAGCTTGAGCTTCAACAAACAATGCATCTTCAGTTTCAACTGGTTCTGCCACATTGGATTGGGCAGATTCAACTTGAGCTTGAACAACACATGGTATTTTGACAGGAGCTTGGGCATCTTCAGCTACGGCAGCGCTCATTGGAGGAGCAATTCCTTGATCTTGATCAGCAGAAGTTTCAGCTACGGCAGTGCTCATTGGAGGAGCAATTCCTTGATCTTGATCAGCAGAAGTTTCAGCTACGGCAACACTCATTGGAGGAGCAATTCCTTGATCTTGATCAGCAGAAGTTTCAGCTAAGGCAGCGCTCATTGGAGGAGCAATTCCTTGAGGTTGATCAGCAGAAGTTTCAGTTTCAGTGCCAATAACAACATTGGCAATCTCTTCTACCACTTGAGTAATAGTGGCTGCTGCCGCGAGCTCTTCCACAACTCCAAAACAAGCATCTGGTGAATTCCTCACAGGGGCATTATCTTGCACAACAACCATTGGAGAAGTGACCACGGGCGAGTCTTTAAAATCATCTTTCGCATCCTTAAAAGAAACACGAGGAGAAGACCTAGTTGCAGCTGCAACTTTAGAAGACTTCCTAACCTTTCTCACAGTAATCTTGGTCTTCTTGCTGCACACAAGAAAAGAAAACATTACCAGCTTATAATAACATTAGTTACCAGCTAATATAACATTAGTTACCAGCTTATATTGACATTAGTTATCAGGTTATATTTCCATTATACAACAGCTAATATAACATTAGTTACCAACTTATATTGACATTAGTTACCAGCTAATATAACTTTAATTACCAGCTTGTATTCACATTATTTGTCAGCTTATGGCCAACTTGGTTATCCACATAATGCAAAAATCAACATCGTCACGAATCATTAAAGAAGATGGTAACTATGAAGATAAAAAAGTTACCAACAAATTTATCATGCTAAAAATAACAGTAATCTTATAAGAGCTTTGACTATAAAAACTACCAACCCTTTCCATACAGTTTATGATGCCACGCATAAAAGAGTTAAATTACCGGTATATATTCACCTAATTTACCAAGAAAAATAAAAAAAATAGAGAAAATCATTTAGATTTCATATAGTGAGAAAATATAACATTCATAATCACCTGCGTGACGTGTCAACATCTGCCGAAGAACGTGTAAGATTACTAGGTACCACCTCAGACGTGACACCCACACTAGTAGACCGCGTTTGCTGAAGGTCGGCAACACTAATAGATGGAGCATTCAAACCCCTGACAAGTTATTATTTAAAAGGATATAGTGCACGTGAGAAAAATGTTACCATAGACAAATAACACATGGTTACCAGCATATAATCACTAAAATTATCATGCAAACAAAGTTAAACTACATATTGTTCAAATAAAAAACTAAAGTTATTATCGTGGAAATAACTACTAAAAGTTATCAGCCTTACCAGGATATAATTACTATTCATTTTAGACAAGAACACATGCTTATTAAGGAATAAAAAATTTACAGACAGAGTTACTTCTAATTATTAGAAGGTAGGTGCTAGGAAAGGTTATAACACAAAAGAGTAACAACAACTAAATATGTACAAAAATGCAATATAAAAAATGAAATAAAGAGAACTCAACTAGCAGATGATAAGAAACTCACTTGCGAGGATGTTGCTTCTTCCGCGTGGGATTGGCAATTACTGAGTTAGTGCCCTTATCAGGGCCTACAATGCCAAGCTCATTGATGATGATTGCCTTGGTACAACGATGTGTATCATCCAACGACGGCTGGTCAGAAACAGTTGTACCAGTGGCCATGGGCGGAGAAGGTAGGCGTAATTTCTTGCGACACCTGGAATATTGCTTATCCAAGTTACGAACGAGAGAAGAACTGAACCTCTTCATGGAAGCATCAACATCAACCTCATTTTGAGTATCCGTCATATCTAGCTGGTTATGCAATCCATCACTAGATACATTCCTGGAACGTGCAGTAAGCATAATCTAAGACTCGAGAGGCTGATCGGTTCCTGCAGTAGTAGTTCCATCAATTCGAGCTGACCTTACCGCCACATTGGCAGTTGCGAACATAGTTGCACCCACATCTGGATTCGCTGCGCCACTACCTGAAGCATCATGGGCATTCGGTCCAGCACTACCCCCACTACCTGAAGAATCATGGGCGTTCGGTCCACCTGAAGAACCATGGTAATGAACGTGAAAATCTAGATCTTCGTCAGAGTGACCATCACCGCCACCATCATCATGCTCATGATCAGAATCTGAACCTTCAACAGATTGCTTGCCGGTATATTTTACTTCACGTGAGCGGGATGCAGGACGGGTGCTTGCAGTCTTCCCGGCAGTCTTCCTGGCAGCAGAAGATAAACCCTTGAGTTGGCTCTTGTCGGTGTCAAAACCAGCGGATCTTGGGTAGGGGGTCCCGAACTGTGCGTCTAAGGCGGATGGTAACAGGAGGCAAGGGACACAATGTTTACCCAGGTTCGGGCACTCTCTATGGAGGTAATACCCTACTTCCTGCTTGATCGATCTTGATGAATATGAGTGTTACAAGAGTTGATCTACCACGAGATCGTAGAGGCTAAACCCTAGAAGCTAGCCTATGGTATGATTGTTGATACGTCTCCGTCGTATCTATAATTTTTGATTGTTCCATGCCAATATTATTCAACTTTCATATACTTTTTGGCAACTTTTTATATTATTTTTGGGACTAACATATTGATCCAGTGCCCAGTGCCGCCTCACATGCATTGCATGTTTTTGGTTTCTCAGAATATCCATATCAAACGGACTCCAAACGGGATAAAAACGGACGGAGCTTATTTTTGGAATATTTGGAAAATTCCGGAAGAAAAATCCACGCGAGGCAAGGTTCGAGGTGGCCACGAGGTAGGGAGCGCGCCTGCCCCGCTGGGCGCGCCCCCTACCCTCATGGGCCACCCGTAAGGCGGTTGACGCTCTTCTTTTGCTGCAAGAAAGCTAATTTTCGGAAAAAAATCACGGCGAAGGTTTCAGTCCAATCGGAGTTACGGATCTCCATATATACACGAAACGGTGAAACAGAGCCGGACGAGAACGCAGAGACAAAGAGAGACAGAGAGATAGATCCAATCTCGGAGGGGCTCTCGCCCCTCCCATGCCATGGGAGCCAAGGAACAGAGGGGAAACCCTTCTCCCATCTAGGGAGGAGGTCAAGGAAGAAGAAGAAGGGGGGCCCTCTCCCCCTTGCTTCCGGTGGCACCGGAGCGGTGCCGGGGCCATCATCATCACCGCCATCTTCAACAACAACTTCACCACCATCATCACCAACTCTTCCCCCCTCTATGCAGCGGTGTAACCTCTCTCTTACCCGTTGTAATCTCTACTTAAACATGATGCTCAACGCTATATATTATTTCCCAATGATGTATGGCTATCCTATGATGTTTGAGTAGATCTGTTTTGTCCTACGGGCTATTTGATTATCAAGATTGGTTTGAGTTGCATGTTTCATTATTGGTGCTGTCCTATGGTGCTCTCCATGTCGCGAAAGCATGAGGGATCCCCGCTGTAGGGTTTGCAATATGTTTATGATTTGCTTATGGTGGGTGGCGTGAGTGATGTGCACGCAGACCGAGTAAGTAGGTTGTTTGCGTATGGGATAAAGGGGACTTGATACTTTAATGCTATGGTTGGGTTTTACCTCAATGATCTTTAGTAGTTGCGGATGCTTGCTAGAGTTCCAATCATAAGTGCGTATGATCCAAGTAGAGAAAGTATGTTAGCTTATGCCTCTCCCTCAAATAAAATTGCAATAATGATTACCGGTCTAGTTATCAATTGCCTAGGGACAAATAACTTTCTCGTGACAACAAGCTCTCTACTAAAACTAATTTAGTTGTGTCTTTATCTAAACAGCCCCTAGCTTTTATTTACGTGCTCTTTACTTTCTTGCAAGCTTACCCAAAACACCTACAAAGTACTTCTAGTTTCATACTTGTTCTAGGTAAAGCGAACGTCAAGCGTGCGTAGAGTTGTATCGGTGGTCGATAGAACTTGAGGGAATATTTGTTCTACCTTTAGCTCATCATTGGGTTCGACACTCTTACTTATTGAAAGAGGCTACAATTGATCGCCTATACTTGTGGGTTATCAAGACCTTTTTCTGGCGCCGTTGCCGGGAAGTCATAGCGTGGGGTGAATATTCTCGTGTGTGCTTGTTTGCTTTATCACTAAGTAATTTTTATTTGCTGTTCATAGTTGTTCTTTATCTTTAGTTATGGATATGGAACACAAAATACCAGAAAAATTAGGTGTACTTGCTACTCATGGAGATGGGGAACCTCCTAAAACCCTCGATGCTGGTTATGTGAAAGATATTATGTACTACTTTAATAATCCTGAGAAAACCCCATTTAATTATGTAATGGGAGTAACGTTGGATAAACTTGAATACTTTAGGGATTATCGCTTGACACAAAAAGGGAAACTATTATGGGATCAAATTCATATATTGAAGTGGTATGCTCGGCAAGTATGCTTGAGTTATGATTATACTTGTTGCTTTAGGATGAAGGCTCCACACCTTCCCTTTTCATGCAAATTTAATGATAATAAAACCTTAGCTTCTTATGCTAATTGTATATATGATTACTATGATGTGGAACAAATAGAAGAATTTGTTGCTTTTATGGGTGCTTATGAAATTGAATCTATGTGTAAAGAGTTTGAAGATTTTGATGATGCTGTTTATAGATCTGAAAATTTAGCTATCCTGAAATATTGTTATGAGAATTATGAATACAATTACGAAATTAATGCACTTATTGAGAAAGTCTCCGCTGTCCAAGAAGAGACTAATATTTTGCAGGAGCCTATGGAAGAAGAAATTTATGAAACTATGAGCTCATTGGATGAAAAAGATGAGGAGGAGAGCGAAGAACAAAAGGAGGAAGAGCGGATTGATCACCCGTGCCCACCTTCTAATGAGAGTAACTCTTCAATTCATACATTGTTTAATTCCCCTTCGTGCTTACCGAAGGATGATTGCTATGATGACTATTATGATCTCGTTGATTCTCTTGAAATATCCCTTTTTGATGATGCTTGCTATGCTTGTGGCCAAGATGCCAATATGAATTATGCTTATGGAGATGAACTTGCTATAGTTCCTTATGTTAAACATGAAATTGTTGCTATTGCACCCACGCATGATAGTACTATTATCTTTTTGAATTCTCCCGAATATACTATATCGGAGAAGTTTGCACCCACGCATGATAGTACTATTATCTTTTGGAATTCTCCCGAATATACTATATCGGAGAAGTTTGCCCTTTATTAAGGATTATATTGATGGGTTACCTTTTACCGTTGCACATGATGATTTTGATAGATATAATATGCATGTGCTTGCTGCTCCTACTTGCAATTATTATGAGAGAGGAACTATATCTCCACCTCTCTATGTTTCCCACACGATAAAATTGCAAGAAACTGTTTATACTATGCATTGGCCTTTACTGTGTGTGCATGAATTGTTCTTTTATGACATGCCGATGCATAGGAAGAGAGTTAGACTTCGTCATTACATGATATATGTTACTTTGTGCTCACTACTAAATTACAAATCATTTCTAATTAAAATTGGCCTTGATATACCTTGGGATCCGGGTGGATTCACTACTTGAGCACTATATGCCTAGCTTAATGGCTTTAAAGAAAGCGCTGCCAGGGAGACAACCCAGAAGTTTTAGAGAGTCATTTATTTCTGTTGAGTGTTTTCATATAATTTAAAAACAACAAAAATAAAGAGGGGAACATAAAACTTTTCAAAAAGAAAAGCGAAAGTGAGAAAGACAAGCATTGTTGAAGTGGGAGCTAGCCTTGAACTTTGTTCATGCTCACGGAAACTTTGTGAATCTTGATTACAGAAACTTTTCAACAAAAATAATTATTCCCTTGTACAATTCCATTGTATTATAAAAATAATGTGCCAAGGTTTGCCTTTAGGATGTTTACAATGCTTGTTGGTTTGTGCGGTGCAGGACAGAAACTTTGGCTGTAGTGCGCTATTTTTAATTTTCTACTGGAACGTCAAATGGTTCTAATTCTTTCTGCACTGTCTTGATATACAAATTTTTTATTTTTCCTAATTTTGGCATAATTTTTCAAGTATCATAATTGTGGTGAATGTTCAGATTGCTACAGACTGTTCTGTTTCAGACAGATTCTGTTTTTGATGCATAGTTTGCTTGTTTTGATGAAACTATCAATTTATATCAGTGGATTAAGCCATGAAAAAGTTATATTACAGTAGACAAAATGAAAAAACAAAATATGAATTGGTTTGCAACAGTAATTAGAGTAGTGATTTGCTTTATTATACTAACGGATCTTACCGAGTTTTCTGTTGAAGTTTTGTGTGGATGAAGTGTTCGATGATCGAGAAGGTTTCGATGTGAGAAGAAGGAAGAGAGGCAAGAGCTAAAGCTTGGGGATGCCTGAGGTACCCCAAGTAAATATTCAAGGAGACTCAAGCGTCTAAGCTTGGGGATGCCCTGGAAGGCATCCCCTCTTTCTTCAACAAATATCGGTATGTTTTCGGATTCGTTTCATTCATGTGATATGTCCAAATCTTGGAGCGTCTTTTGCTTTAGTTTTCATTTTTTTCTGTTATGCACCATGCTGGTATGAGGTAGTCCTTGGTTTATTTATAGAATGCTCTTTTCACTTCACTTATATTCTTTGAGTATGGCTTTATAGAATGCTTCATGTGCTTCACTTATATCATTTGAAGTTTGGATTGCCTGTTTCTCTTTACATAGACAACCGCCATTTGTAGAATGCTCTTTTGCTTCACTTATATTTGTTAGAGCGTGGGCATATATTTTTTAGAAAGAATTAAACTCTATTGCTTCACTTATATCTATTTAGAGAGTTTACAGGAATTGGTCATTCACATGGTTAGTCATAAAATCCTACATAAACTTGTAGACCGCTGAATATGATATGTTTGATTCCTTGCAATAGTTTTGCGATATAAAGATGGTGATATTAGAGTCATGCTAGTCGAGTAATTGAGAAATTGAGAAATACTTGTGTTGAGGTTTGCAAGTCCCGTAGCATGCACGTATGGTGAACCGTTATGTAACGAAGTGGGAGCATGAGGTGTTTATTGATTCTCTTCCTTATGAGTGGCGGTCGGGGACAAGCGATGGTCTTTTCCTACCAATCTATCCCCCTAGGAGCATGCGCGTAGTACTTTGTTTCGATGACTAATAGATTTTTGCAAGAAGTATGTGAGTTCTTTATGACTAATGTTGAGTCCATGGATTATACGCACTCTCACCCTTCCATCATTGCTAGCCTCTTCGGTACCGTGCATTGCCCTTTCTCACCTCGAGAGTTGGTGCAAACTTCACGGTGCATCCAAACCCTGTGATACGATACGCTCTATCACACATAAGCCTCATTATATCTTCCTCAAAACAGCCACCATACCTACCTATCATGGCATTTCCATAGCCATTCCGAGATATATTGCCATCCAACTTCCATCATCATCATATACATGACTTGAGCATTTATTTTCATATTGCTTTGCATGATTGTAAGATAGCTAGCACGATGTTTTAATGGCTTGTCCGTTTTTTGATGTCATTGCTACGCTAGATCATTGCACATCCCGGTACACCGCTGGAGGCATTCATATAGAGTCATATCTTTGTTCTAGATATCGAGTTGTAATATTGAGTTGGAAGTAAACAAAAGTGTGATGATCATCATTATTAGAGCATTGCCCCAGTGAGGAAAGGATGATGGAGACTATGATTCCCCCACAAGTCGGGATGAGACTCCAGACGAAAAAAATAAAAATAAAGAGAAAGGACAAAAAAAGAGAAGGCCCAAAACAGAAGAAGAAAAAAACAAAAAAAAATGAGAGAAAAATAGAGAAGGGGCAATGTTACTATCCTTTTACCACACTTGTGCTTCAAAGTAGCACCATGTTCTTCATATAGAGAATCTCTTAAGTTATCACTTTCATATACTAGTGGGAATTTTCATTATAGAACTTGGCTTGTATATTCCAACGATGGGCTTCCTCAAATGCCCTAGGTCTTCATGAGCAAGCAAGTTGGATGCACACCCACTTAGTTTCAGTTTGAGCTTTCATACACTTATAGCTCTTAGTGCATCCGTTGCATGGAAATCCCTACTCACTCACATTGATATCTATTAATGGGCATCTCCATAGCCCGTTGATACGCCTAGTTGATGTGAGATTTTATCCTTTTTGTCTTCTCCACATAACCCCCATCATCATATTCTATTCCACTTATAGTGCTATGTCCATGGCTCATGCTCATGTATTGCGTGAAAGTTGAAAAGGTTTGAGAAACGTCAAAAGTATGAAACAATTGCTTGGCTTGTCATCGGGGTTGTGCATGATGTGAATATATTGTGTGGTGAAGATGGAGCATAGCCAGACTATATGATTTTGTAGGGATGAGCTTTCTTTGGCTATGTTATTTCAATAGGACATAATTGCTTGGTTGGTATGCTTGAATTATTATTATTATTTTTATGTCAAAGGATAGACTATTGCTTTGAATCACTCGTGTCTTAATATTCATGCCATGATTAGACATATGATCAAGATTATGCTAGGTAGCATTCCACATCAAAAATTATCTTTTTATCATTTACCTACTCGAGGACGAGCGGGAATTAAGCTTGGGGATGTTGATACGTCTCCGTCGTATCTATAATTTTTGATTGTTCCATGCCAATATTATTCAACTTTCATATACCTTTTGGCAACTTTTTATATTATTTTTGGGACTAACATATTGATCCAGTGCCCAGTGCCAGTTCCTGTCTGTTGCATGTTTTTGGTTTCGCAGAATATCCATATCAAACGGAGTCCAAACGGGATAAAAACGGACGGAGCTTATTTTTGGAATATTTGGAAAATTCCGGAAGAAAAATCCATGCGAGACAGTTCCCGAGGTGGCCACGAGGTAGGGGGGCGCGCCTGCCCCCCTGGGCGTGCCCCCTACCCTCATGGGCCACCCGTAAGGCGGTTGACGCTCTTCTTTTGCCGCAAGAAAGCTAATTTTTGGAAAAAAAATCACGGCGAAGGTTTCAGTCCAATCGGAGTTACGGATCTCCATATATACACGAAATGGTGAAACAGAGCCGGACGAGAACGCAGAGACAGAGAGAGACAGAGAGATAGATCCAATCTCGGAGGGGCTCTCGCCCCTCCCACGCCATGGGAGCCAAGGACCAAAGGGGAAACCCTTCTCCCATCTAGGGAGGAGGTCAAGGAAGAAGAAGAAGAAGAAGGGGCCCCTCTCCCCCTTTCTTCCGGTGGCGCCGGAGCGCTGCCGGGGCCATCATCATCACCGCCATCTTCACCAATAACTTCACCGACATCATCACCAACTCTTCCCCCCTCTATGCAGTGGTGTAACCTCTCTCTTACCCGTTGTAATCTCTACTTAAACATGGTGCTCAACGCTATATATTATTTCCCAATGATGTATGGCTATCCTATGATGTTTGAGTAGATCTGTTTTGTCCTACGGGTTATTTGATGATCAAGATTGGTTTGAGTTGCATGTTTTATTATTGGTGCTGTCCTATGGTGCTCTCCGTGTCGCGCAAGCGTGAGGGTCCCTGCTGTAGGGTTTGCAATATGTTTATGATTTGCTTATGGTGGGTGGCGTGAGTGACAGAAGCTGAGACCGAGTAAGTAGGTTGTTTGCGTATGGGATAAAGGGGACTTGATACTTTAATGCTATGGTTGGGTTTTACCTCAGTGATCTTTAGTAGTTGCGGATGCTTGCTAGAGTTCCAATCATAAGTGCATATGATCCAAGTAGAGAAAGTATGTTAGCTTATGCCTCTCCCTCAAATAAAATTGCAATAATGATTACCGGTCTAGTTATCGATTGCCTAGGGACAAATAAATTTTTCGTGACAACAAGCTCTCTACTAAAACTAATTTAGTTGTGTCTTTATCTAAACAACCCCTAGCTTTTATTTACGTGCTCTTTACTTTCTTGCAAGCTTTCCCAAAACACCTACAAAGTACTTCTAGTTTCATACTTGTTCTAGGTAAAGCGAACGTCAAGCGTGCATAGAGTTGTATCAGTGGTCAATAGAACTTGAGGGAATATTTGTTCTACCTTTAGCTCCTCGTTGGGTTCGACACTCTTACTTATCGAAAGAGGCTACAATTGATCCCCTATACTTGTGGGTTATCAATTGTTGTTGTCCTACGGACTAAACCCTCCGGTTTATATAGACACCGGAGGGGGCTAGGGTTACACAGAGTCGGTTACAACAAAAGGAGATCTACATATCCGTATCGCCAAGCTTGCCTTCCACGCCAAGAGAGTCCCATCCGGACATGAGACGAAGTCTTCAATCTTGTATCTTAATAGTTCAACAGTCCGGCCAAAGGATATAGTCCGGCTGTCCGGATA
Organism: Aegilops bicornis; assembly: GCA_021605145.1. Classification (NCBI taxonomy): domain Eukaryota; kingdom Viridiplantae; phylum Streptophyta; class Magnoliopsida; order Poales; family Poaceae; genus Aegilops; species Aegilops bicornis. The sequence goes on from CM038672.1 coordinate 575,229,655, forward strand.
CCCCCTAATCCAGGACTCCCTCAGTAGCCCCTGAACCAGGCTTCAATTACGATGAGTCCGGCGCGCTGATTGTCTTAAGCATTGCAAGGCGGGTTCCTCCTCCGAATACTTCTTAGAAGATTTTGAACACATGGATAGTGTCCAGCTCTGCAAAACAAGATCCACATTCCACCGTAGAGAATAATTTTCACAAATCCGGCCTACTGACGTATTTGATACCATGACATCATGCCATTGCCCGGCTATCATTGAACCGTGTTTTTCAACCAGCCTTGGCGCATATTGCGAGGCGGTTTCCTTGGCAGGTCTTGTCGAAGCAGAGATCGTGTCCCCTTATCATGGGATTCTCATCAATACGGGCATGCATAATCGTGCCCGCTGGTATGACTCCTCGATTATAGGCAAGTCCCAAACGGCCACGAGGAGGACGCTTGGTATCCACCCTCTTTATAAAGAGACCAAGGCCTATCCTTTTTTATTCCTCGAATTCAATCGAATCCCTCCCCCGCCTCGAGTTCCAACACCCAAAGCTCAGGTCAGGCGCTTCGGACCTTCAACCATGTCTGGATCCAACCTTCAAGGTTGGTGGATGCCCTCCTCTGTCACGGAGGAAGACGTCAGGAAGTTAAGAGAGGCCAGGTTCTTGACCGGCGAGATAGCGCACCGGCTGCCTGCTCAAGGGCAGGTCATACCTACTCCCAAACCCGGCGAGAGCGTAGTATTCATATCTCACTTCCTTCGAGGGCTAGGCCTGGCTCTGGATCCCTTCGTGAGGGGGCTCATGTTCTATTACGGGCTGGACTTCCATGATTTAGCTCCGGATTTTATTCTCCACATCTCGTCTTTTATCGTCGTGTGCGAAGCTTTTCTCCGCATCACCCCTCACTTCGGCCTGTGGCTCAAGACCTTCCAAGTGGAGCCGGAGACAATCGAGGGGAGGTATGCAGAATGTGGAGGCGCTGTAATAAGCAAAAGCGCCGATGCCCCATGGCCCGATGGTTCTTTCCAGGAGGTGTCCAGCTTATGGCAACAAGAATGGTTTTATGTCAGAGCTCCCAGGGGCACCAAGTGGGTGGCCCCACCTGCCTTTCGCTCGGTTCACCCTCCACGACTAACGTCATGGATCAACAAGGGGCTAGACTGGGGGCCAGTGAAGGACGTGCCCCTACTGCAGGGCCACATCCGAGATCTCCTCGAAAGAGATATTGGTGCAGTCAGCGAACGCAAGTAATGTTACTTCGCCGAATCCTGCCCTCTAAACGTCGTCTCCTTCGTCTGTGGGAATTCAATCCGGAGGGACTGCGAGCTATTCAGCACTTCCTCGGCATGACGCCTGAGGAGATGTACAAATTGTACTTCGGACTGCAAGCAATGTGTCCGGATTCCACCGAGGACGCGGGTCTGAGCTGCAATCGTCTAGATACCCAAGTAAGTCGCCCTATGGCCGAACACGTTGTATTTCTATTTATCACGACATCATTCTGAAAAGTCGCTCTTTGACCAGGACTGGATAGCAAAGGCAAAGATGATCAGGTGTCCGGGCCCCCTCCCGGAGGTCTCACCGGATCTGGTACTCGTCCGGATGTTGGAGCTTGCGCCCTACCAAGCGCCCTCAGGGGAGGATAAAGGTAGGAAAAAAGAGGCTGACGCCTCCATGAAGGCGGGCAACCGGGGAGAAGAAGCCAAAGCTCCCTCTCCCCAAGGAAGGAAAAGGACCGCCTCTGAAGGCCCGGAGACAATAGTCTCTTAAACGGGGGAAGAAATCTTCGCCAGAGGATCCTGGCCCAGGGGATACCCCGGCCATACAGTGCCCGCAAGGGGATCAGCCCTCCATCAAGCTGTAAGTAAAAGAAAGGGTTTAATAGTAAAAAACATCCTACTTTACTTCTGAGGAAAATAACCGAAACATCCGTCTTGTAGTCCGGATCGTGGCCCTTCTCGGCAGAGTTCATCTTCGGGGGATCTTCTTCCAGAGATGATGGAGAGCGAAACGCCTCCCCACGCCATCCTGCCTTACGAGGCGGGCGACCCCGAGGTATCGTCTCGGAGGGCTTCTCCCGATCCGGCAAGGCCAGAGAGTGATTCTTTGGCCACCCGAAATCCTTAGTATCCGGCTCTTGAAGAGAGCAACCGGAAGGGTCCGGCTCCGCCTGTCATGCGGTCGGACGCACTGAAGGATCTGCTAGAGCAGGAGGTTATCTTAGAAGTGCACCGTGCACAAATGGGTGCGGTGGTTGAGAGGGTTTCATCCGTAGAAAGCGGGTTGCATGAAGCCTTTATGAGTCTGCTGAAAGGTTTTGAGGTACGCGAAGCGTCGTGTATTTTTGACAGTGCCGCACATGTTTTAAGTGTGCCCTGTGCAGATAGTAGCCCCTGAGACTCTGGTTGCCGTCGTAAACGGCGGTAAACAGAGGATCATAGTCGCAGGTAATAATCCAGCCGTCTTCATATGCATGTGGCGGGAGGTCCGGTGGCTAGCCGGACTTGTGAGGTTGCCGAGCTAACACGGCGACTTGATGCGGCAGATGCCGACATCGTGCTTGTCAACAAGCGGCTTGACGAGGCGCAGGGTATGTAATTTCTCCGATGATCAACATATGGTAAGAGGAGCGTAATGCCAGTATCTTGAACATGTTGTGAAATGCAGATGGAGCTGCGGCAGTGGAGACCCTTCAGGTAGAACTTGCCCGAGCCAAAAAGCAAGCCAGGGAATAGTGATGCGGCCGCTCTAAAAGTAATTTGAAGAGCTGAGGGCCGAACAAGCTGCCCATTGCCAAAGTAAGGAGAAGATGGCCAAGATGGCCTTTGAGTTAAGTGATGCCGCCGACCGATACCGGCTCCTTGAGAAGGAAAGCCGAGCGAGGGTTACGGAGCTGGAGAAGGCCATGGTAACAGCCAAGGAATCCCGCTCTACAATTAGAGCGATGAAGGACGAGCTGCGTCATGCCGGGGATATCGCAGCTGGGAAGCCCTTTATGCTGCGGATGAAGTTCATAGATCCTAAGTATGTTCCTCTGGACCGGCTGTGGAGTTCTGCAGACGCCTATCTGGATTTGGCAGCGAGTGCTGCTGATGCGGCCGAGTTCTTCAAAGATCAGAGGGATCGTGAAGTGGAGAAGCTGTTCTGGTTGTAATTTAATGGTCCAGCGCGTCCGCTTCCTCTGAATGAGCGGATGGCCGAATGGGCCGAGCTCCATAGGTTGTCCGGACTCGCCATGAGGTCTGTTGTGGATCACCTGTGGCCGGCAGGGCCAAGGCTGAACAGTTACTTCAGCTTGGTGCAGCAGTTCCTTGGTGCTGTGCCGCGCATCAACGCTATGAAGAGGTCCGCGTGCATCGAGGGTGCGTGGATGGCGCTTGCCCATGTCAAAACGCACTGAGCGGAGATGGAAGCCACCGCAATTGTAGCCCCTAGTTCGGCAATTAGCTGAGTAGCTGCCGAGCACTATTTTGATGAGGTCCTTGAAGGCGCTCGTTCAAAGGAAGCGCAGTGCTCGAAGAATATTATGTTTGAATGACATGTATTCCCATTGAAAAACAATGTTTTACTAAATTATATAAAGGCTATTTTTATACTTTTGCCTAAAAGTGTTATGATGCCTCCTGTGCGGCCGTTTATGTATATGTGTATATAACTTGAAAGTTTGCGTTAAATCGTCGGCTTCAGCCCCAACGCATATAATGCGGGGGTGTCCGTAGAAGACGCGTGTTCACACTTGATCCAACGTCTTGGTCCATTAAGGAGGTGATAGCGCAGCGAACTAGGCAATCGGACTATATTGCTTTAACACTTTCACTTAGCCATAGGAGTTTGACAGTGGGGCTACTATATAGCCCCTGTGGCTCCGCGCTCATCCGAATACGGTGCGTGGTCATGCCTGGCCGGGAAACGGCCCTTCGTTAATGCGGAGGAATCCTGAAGATTCCGATAAGTCATCGAGTGGTTGACCAGTCTCTCGCTTTATCATGACAGTCAGTTTTCGGCTTTCTCTACTGAGGTGCTCGTCCGGGCTAGCCAAGGCACAATCGCAGTAGTTCTCCTGGTGCCACCTTAGCCGATAGAGCGGAACGTAAGGTAGCAAAACACAAGAGCCGGGCAAACCCAACATTTGACCAAAGTCATGATTCGGAGCTGATGCATATAAGGCCTAACTCGCGACGCCGAACACTCACTAAGGTGTTCGGTCTTTGAAACATATACTGGGCTTAGGTGATGCCCTTGGATAATGAACCCATAGTGTCCGGCATTTAGCAATATTGACGCGTGGCCACATGCCTAGACGTCAGCATCCTTCTCGGTTGTATTGAGAATCCGGAGGATGTGAACAACAAAAGATAGTAAAAAAGGTTTACGCAGGGTCTTAATCTAAAGAGAAACCTTTGTACGGGTCCCTGCTGCACGTCTGCGCCTGGGTCTTTGTTGTGCTGTATCCTGGACGGTTGTAGCACGATCGTCATCTGTAAAAGAGAGGTGCTTAGTGAAAAGTTGTTGTGCAAAATTTTGGTTCTTATAAATAAACCATGAAAAAGTCGGGATGGGTAAAGTTGAGCCGAATTATTGCGGCGAAGCCCCTGGTACGGTCTATACGGGTGTAACCATCGAACCAATATCTATCCAATGATTGGCCAGACTCGTCTAACCGTGTCTGCGGTCCTAACGACCGGTCGTCATTTCTGGTGGTGAGGCCGTCTAGTGTTCGACTGTTAAAGCAGCCGTGCGTTCTTCTGCTCGGAACGAACGCTCAACATTTCCATGTACTGTGATGGTGCCGCTCTGACCGGGCATTTTAAGTTGGAGTAAAGCGTAATGCGGTATTGCATTGAAACGGGCGAAAGCCTCTCGTCCGAGTAGTGCTTGATAGCCACTTCGGAATGGAGCAATGTCGAAGGTTAACCTTTTGCTCCGGAGGTTGTCGGGCGAGTGGAACACAACCTCTAGTGCTAGAGAACCCGTGCAGTGAGCCTCTGTGCCTGGTATTACTCCCTTGAAGGTAGTATTACTGTGGCTGATGTTTGTTGGGTTTATCCCCATTTTACGGACGGTGTCCTGGTATATTAGATTTAGACTACTGCCGCCGTCCATAAGGACTCGTATAAGGTGGTATCCGTTTATTATTGGGTCCAGCACCAAGGCGGCTGATCCTTCCTGCCGGATACCTATTAGGCGATCCCTGCGATCGAAAGTGATCGGGCAGGCCGGCCAGTGGTAGGACTCATGGGTGACGGGCTTTATGAGGCGTGTATTTTGGAGTGCGTATTTGCCTCTCCTCTTTGTCACCTGGATAACATTTACTGTTTTGACTTCTGGCGGGAATTTTTTCTGTCCCCCAGTGTCTTGCTGGCGAGGCGTATCCTCGTCCTCGCTCGGAGTGTCCTCCCCCTTGTGTTCGGCGTTTAGCTTGCCAGCCTGCTTGAAGACCCAGCAATCTCTGTGGGTATGATTTGCAGGCTTGCCGGGGGAGCCGTGGATCTGACATAGTTTGTCTAGGATTTTGTTTAGGCCGGTCGGTTCATCTCTGTTGCCTTTAAAGGGCCTTTTCCGCTGACCCGGTCGAGAGCCTCTAAATCCGGCATTTATTGCCGTGTTGTCTGGTTGTCTTCTTTATTCCGGCGCTTGTTTTTACTGCGTCGCGGTTTTCCATTGCCGTCCCGGACCTTGGATGTGCTTGGGTCGCTGGTGCTGCTTCTTGAAGCTAACCAGCTGTCCTCGCCCGCGCAAAAGCGGGTCATGAGGCTTGTTAGGGCTGCCATTGTTCTCGGCTTTTCTTGGCCAAGGTGTCTGGCAAGCCATTCGTCTCGAACGCTGTGCTTGAAAGCTGCTAGGGCTTCAGCGTCCGGACAGTCGACAATTTGGTTCTTCTTAGTGAGAAACCTATTCCAAAGCTTTCGGGCTGACTCTCCGGGCTGTTGAATTATATGACTCAAATCATCAGCGTCCGGGGGTCGGACATAAGTCCCTTGAAAGTTAGTCCGGAAAGTGTCCTCGAGCTCCTCCCAACTTCCAATGGAATTTTCAAGGAGGCTTTTCAGCCAGTGTCAAGCTGGTCCTTTGAGCTTGAGGGGTAAGTATTTGATGGCGTGGAGATCGTCTCCACGAGCCATGTGAATATGGAGGATGAAGTCCTCGATCCAGACCCAGTGCTGTGGTTCCGTCGTATGCCTCTATGTTAACTGGTTTGAACCCTTCTGGAAATTCGTGGTCTAATACGTCGTCTGAGAAACATAGGGGGTGTGCGGCACCCCTGTATTTGGCTGTGCCATGGAGTTCGGACGGTTGTGGTATTTGGTGTTGGCTGAGTGCTGGAGCGTGTTCCCTTGATCCGTAGATGGATCTGGTTGCGCCGGCCCGTTGATGCGGGTCCTCGCGTCGGTCATGTACTGACTTATGTGCGGCCACGTTGGCCACCCTATCGCGGCCACGAGGTCGTCCATCCGACCGATCGACGGTTTTGTTTTTTGGTTGCGAGGGTTCGAAGGCCTCGTCGTCGAACTCCGGCAGCAACTTCCGCTTTGGGTAGCTCTTCGTGGGGCGACTGCCACCGTACTTTTCTGCCGTGTCGAGCACTTTATTCCATCTACTATTGAGTGTGTTTTGTGCGGCTTTGAGCCTTTGTTTCTGCTTCTTCAAACTTCTTGCAGTGGCCATAAGCCTTTCTTGCTCTAGCTGCCCTTCCAGGATGATGCGCTCGTCATCGTCCGGACTGTTCTCCTGACCGGAGACGGGTTGGTTGTCTTGATGCTCGGCGTCGCCGTGCTCGGATAGCGGCTCCGCACTTTGTTCGTCATCCGCTGGCTTACCCTGCTCTATCGCAGGGTCAATTTGGCTTCTTGTTGAGATATTGTCGCTGTTTTTGCCAAGGCGGGATTTAGAGCGGCGCCTACGGCGCCGTTTTGATTGCTTGTCGTGGGAGCTATCTTTCGCTGCATCCTAGTTATTATTTTCTTTGGGTGTATCCACCATATATACGTCATATGATGAGGCGGCGGTCCAGTGCCCTGTGGGCAGTGGTTCCTGTTCGTCTCCGGCATCGGTGTCCATGCCATCGATGTCTTCGGAGTCGAAATCGAGCATGTCGGTTAAATCATCGACAGTGGCTAATAGTGGGTGGTCGGTGGGGATTAAATTTCTTCGTCGTCCGCGTCCCACTCTAGCTGGACATAGTTCGGCCGAGGTTGTCCAGACAGGGAGAGAGATTTTAATGAGTTCAGTATGTCGCCGAGGGGCGAGTGCTGAAAGATATCTGTGGAGGTGAACTCCATGATCGGCGCCCAATTGGATTCGATAGGTATGGGCGCGGGTGGTACGGAGTCCGTGGCCGAGGACGAGTCCAGCAGTTCGGCGACACGGCTCTCGTGAAGGGTAAGGTCAGTATTCGGCTCTATCGCCACTGAGGGCGCGGCCTCCGTGGCGGAGTCTATCCTCCCGTCCTCGGATGGCGCGATCTACTCCGGACTAGAGGCCGGAGTAGTTGCTGGCGTGATCTCCCGAACACCGTCCGACGACAGAGCTATATCGTGCTCGTCGTGATCGTGCGGCACACCTGGCATGGGCCCGAATCCGTCGAAGATCAAGTCTCCGCGGATATCGGCTGTGTAATTCAAGTTTCCAAACCTGACCTGATGGCCAGGGGAGTAGCTCTCGATCTGCTCCAGATGGCCAAACGAGTTGGCCTGCAGTGCGAAGCCGCCGAACACGAAGATCTGTACAGGAAGGAAAACCTCACCCTGGACCGCATCGTTGTCGATGATCGAAGGGGCCATCAAACCTTGCAGCAACGACACAGTGGAACTCTCAATGAAAGCACCAATGTCGATGTCAAAACCGGCAGATCTCGGGTAGGGGGTCCCGAACTGTGTGTCTAAGGCGGATGGTAACAGGAGGCAAGGGACACAATGTTTACCCAGGTTCGGGCCCTCTCTATGGAGGTAATACCCTACTTCCTGCTTGATTGATCTTGATGAATATGAGTATTACAAGAGTGGATCTACCATGCGATCGTAGAGGCTAAAACCTAGAAGCTAGACTATGGTATGATTGTTGTTGTCCTATGGACTAAACCCTCCGGTTTATATAGACACCGGAGGGGGCTAGGGTTACACAGAGTCGGTTACAACAGAAGGAGATCTACATATCCGTATCGCCAAGCTAGCCTTCCACGCCAAGAGAGCCCCATCCGGACACGAGACGAAGTCTTCAATCTTGTATCTTCATAGTTCAACAGTCCGGCCAAAGGATATAGTCCGGCTGTTCGGATACCCCCTAATCCAGGACTCCCTCAGCTCTCTAACACAAGAGACATCCATGAGCTGTCTTCATCATCCAAGGACATGAACTCATTAACAAGACCACCCAGGAGGCCAACCATGCCAGACGAAAAGCGACCCACAATAGCACAAGCTTTAGCAAGTTTCTGATAGAAAAAACATGAATGAAAAAACAAATAATCAGGTTGTGAGAGACATTAATTACCATGCAAAAACTACTAAAAATACCACAAAAAGATAAGCTCAAAAGAAGTTATTCCAAAGTGAGAATCCAAACTATATAAAAAAGTTACCATCCTAAAAACAATAAAAGTTACCAGGTCTTTATAACAATGTTTACCAGGAAAGGGAAAAGAAAAATAATCAAATGCACAAAAAGAGTAAAATACCTGTTCAGAACAGTTTTACGGTGCATGAACACGCATGAATTTATCTAGACCTTGTAAGCCACCAAACAAGCAATAGTCTTGGCCATATTGGGGCTTAAGCTGAAAAAAATATCGTAAAAAACAAATAAAAATCGTGATAAAATAGATGGCAATACATAGACGGTAAGAAAAATGACAAGGGGAAATTACCGGTAATTTCCCATAAGAAAGCTTGTCCCTCTGGACATCCATCCGGAGAACTTTCGATGCCAACTCATTCGTCCACACATTATTTGCAAAAGGACCATTAGGCAAGATGATACCAAGGCCAGTTAAGTGAATAGCATCTATATACAGAAGCTGGAAAAACAGAAAAGGTCATTACAATCTAGCTGTTTGGCGGAATAAGATATACAATCCAAAAATCATGGAACAAAAAAAGAATAGGGGTGTTGACACCAGATTTTGGCATGGTCAAAAACATAATTAAGAAGGCTCCAAATGGAAAAGTGCTCAAAGTGAGAAAGTTCCGTATCTTCAAAAGGAGAAATTTTGATATTTGGGCCATAGCCATCCAATCTAATCTCTAAGGCCGAAGATGTGTTTGAAGTACTGAGATTTTGCATTCAGAACACTATTCGGCTGATTATGCCCCCAATATGGCCTCATATGGGAAAATTTACTACACGGATTGTCTTCGTTTCGTCGAAACGATCGATTTTGATATAAGAAACGTCTAAATCGAAACTCGTATGCAAAAGTTAGAGCCAAAACGGTGTGCTGCATAAGTCTGCCCCCGAAGTTCTGGGCAAAACTTCCGGGGAGGTTCCGGGATAAACCGAAAGTTTGCACGCGGTGCGCCCCGAAACTGGAATTTTAACATTATTTGCAGATTTACGGGGCCGATTTCAACATCAAGATGACCTTGGATGAAAATGTGATCAACTAAGGAATTTTTCTGCATTGCAAGATCTACAACTTTGCTTTTGGGACCATCGCGATCCGAAGCCATATGCGACCTCCAGGAGCTGTGCAAGAGGGCTACTTGATGTAATATTAGCCCGGAAGTTCCGGGCTGACCGGGAGTTTCGGCCCTCGTAGTCCTAGTTAGGTTATGTTTTGATGTTTTGGACGTGATTTGAGTCCTTTTCTTGTACGGGAAGTCCAGCCGCCTCATATATATGTAAGGGGTGACGGCCGATTGAACAACACACAATCGAACAATCAATATACCACTTTTACCTTTACTTTTATCTTCTCCCTTGTTCTTCTTCTTCCTCGTTCTTCGTACGTTCTTCTTCATTGCAGGGCGGCGAACCTCGAGGCTCTAGGGGCGACCAGGTCGACCTAGGGCAGCCCATAGCCGCCGTGCGCCCTGACGGGGTCCCTCCCAGGCGTGTGGGATTTCGGGTCTACAAAAGCGCCCGCCGGATTGCTTGCGTACCGCGCTACTGGCAGGTCTCCTTCGACGTGAGCTGCGGTGCATCACCCCCGGCGTCGAGGGTACACGGTGACGTGTTCGTGTGCGAACACACTTTTGGCGACTCATTGGGATTTAAGCTTTGAACGGTCTCCAGCCCGTTCTTGCTACGAAGAGATCGTCATCTAGGGTTTGCAATCTACAAAGGTAATATGAATACCCAATTCACTTATGTGGATGCAATAATGCATATGTTGTTGCTAGATCGTTTAATGAGCATAATGTGTCGGCTAGCCCTAGCTTTATCAATCATGCATCTAATTATGTGCAAGAGCCGATGCAACAAAATCTCCATGCTTCTACCTTATATAATTTTAGCAACATGGAACATATGTATACGAACTTCCATGCATCGGCAGCCCCACAAATCTATATGCTGATGAACAACATGATGAGTTTCGTTAATCAAGTTAAAACACTTCACATAGGAACTTCTGATAGTATGCAACAAAGTGCTTCACCTTTTTATTCATCGGCAACTAGCTTGCAATATGTTAATCAAAACATGCCGGTGGATACGGGAATTGGCCATGCTACTACTAGTTATCCGGCCAATTACCCTCAATCATCATATGCTACACCTCATGCTACTAATTGTTTGGCACCATATGCAACTATGGGTATTCATAATTTGGCTTCACACCTTCATGCTAATAGCCGAATAAGTGAAAATTCTACAGGATCACATGTGTCTTCACCTAGTATCGTAGCATACAATGTTTCCCCTGCAAAATTACATAATTTTGGTGACATCTCGTTACCAAAAGAGTCTAAAAGTGTCGGGGGGCAATTCTATCCAGATTGGGTCATTAAGAAAAATCTTACGCCTTTTTGGGACGAATACAATGTTGTTCTACATGAATTAATAAAAGAGGGAAAGCCTATTAATTCTGCAGCAATTCAAGCTAGATTATGTCAAAAAGAGAAAGCATTGGGTGTGGATAGAATTATCAAAAAAGATGGTGATTCGGATAACAATGTTAATTCGGCTATTGAAAAGACCGAATCAAATATTACACATGCCAAATCTATTCTAGAAAAACAGGATGACAAGGTGTTGGGGAGCTATTCGAAAGAGGAACAATCTATCATTCAAGTAACGCAACCATCATGCTCTCCCAACATGTTTGAAAAGGTATGTCTAGGAAGTGATTTACCTATCTTTCGATTTGGTCGCAACTTTATTGTTGATGCTTCTATAAGAGAAATTCTCATAAGTAATTTTGAAAGACCAATGACGAAGGGAAATTTACTTGTTAGCAATAAATTTTTTATAGAACATATTGGTCAATCTATTGTGCCATTTATAAAGACCGATAGTGACCTATTATTGCAGGCAAAGTTTTCCCCATTGCTTTATCAGAATTTCATATCTAATTCGGTAGCTTTGCTTGTTTCTTACTTGGCTTGCACTTGGTCTCAATTGAGACATGTGTATTCTAACTATTTTTGTTTCAGAAATTTCAAGCCAAGGTCAAATTCTTTTGAGAAACCCGATGCTAATTTTATATTGTATCCAAAGACATCAGAGATAGAGTGCAAAACACAATGCATAGCCGAATGGGGATATTCTAAATCTGAACCATTCGTTTGCTTACCTCCAAAGCCGTTCGCACACCAAGATCGGCTAGAAAACAAAAGGTATACCTTCGATTCAAACATGTGTGATCAAATCTTTGATTTGTTGTTAAAAAATAATTACATTAGAATTCTTGATCACCATGCCACACCATCTATCCAAGGACGAATGTATTGTAAGTTGCATGATTCATTCAAGCATAGTATTAAGGATTGCAACATGTTTCGTCAAATAGTTAAGTCGGCCATTGGTAAAGGACGATTGAAATTTGTTGAGACACCAAGAGATGACGAGTCTATTCCAATTGGTCCCGATGGAAAAAGGCTTTTGCATCGGCTGCTTCAAGCCGATCCATTTAAAGAGAAGGTAAAAACTACAGGTGATGGGATCAAAGTTTCAAGTAAATTAGTTGTTCAAGAGCACAATAAAAATATTCTTGAAGGCATGAGCTCTATCGAAGATACAATGAAGACGCCAAGAACTGGGGGGCAACAAGAAAATCCAAAGATCGATGCAAGTCAAGACAAAGGAGATATAGGCCGCAATAAGCACAAGTGTAAGAAATCCAAGGTCACTTTTTCTCAATTATTAGATAAATATCAAAAGAAGAGTGAAGAGAAGAATGCTTATCGGCCAAATCATGCAAAGAAACCAAGATCACCCCCAAGGCGCAAATATGAGGATTGGTATTGGCAAAGTGATAATTTTAATGCAACATATTCATATCCTTATTTTGGGCCGCCAATGCCAATGCCGTGGATGCCTGCCTATGCTCATATAGATACATATTCATCATGGGACAGGTATGATACAAGGGCACATTCTCCATCTTATTCTAGACCATCTCACCAATACTATGCAGCTCCAAGAAGATCAACATTTGAACAATCACGTGTCAAAGACCGTTTCAATCATAAGGAATTGGTCCAGAGCTCAAGGAAGAATAAAGAGGTGGTAAATAAAGTTTACCGCATGAAAAGAGATGGTCGTAAGTGTGCTACTTCAGATTTGATCTCAAATAACAAAGAGTCAATTAAAGTGTTGACATTGGCTACAAAAGGAAAAGAAGTGAAGCAATCAATTGATAAAAATCAGAGTGCCAAATCTGAAGAAAAGAAGTTGAGAGTGCACAAGGTAAAACAAGAATTGCCACTGCTTCAAACAAAATCACAGCTGGGGTGCCCACTCGGCTTATCATATTGGCAAAAGAAGAAATTACAAAAACTTAGTGCACAAGAACTTGAAGATAGGAACATGGCATGGGTTCCCAAAGGAAGTGCTCAAAATAAGAATTATGTGCAAGCTTCCATTACAATAAGTGCGGCAAAGGTGAAGAATGAAAAGAGTAAAAACTATGAAGGACCAAGTCAAGGTTTCAGCATCTTCGGTCTACACATTATCCATATTCTTCGACTATGCCATTAACGTTTATGCCATGGAATTCATCATCAGGTATGATTGGTAACCCTCAATGGGCTTATTTTAATCCATGGATGCAATATAATTTCTTACATCATGAAAGGGTATTACCAAGTCAATATACATTTGGTTAGATACAAGTTTGTTGCTGATCCAAAGGGCCGAAATACTTGATTTGATATTTCGTTTGTTTGTTTCGGCTATATGTGCTTAGAACGAAGTTTACAAGCAATGGCCGATATATACTTATCGTCCTAAGAACATGCAAAATGGCCGATGGAGTGTTGACATCGTCCTTAGAACAAGCTATGCGGAAGTTATTTTTCGGCACACAAGCTTTGCCGAAAAACAGGGGGGCATGTGTTGACACCAGATTCTGGCATGGTCAAAAATGTAATTAAGAAGGCTTCAAATAGAAAAGTGCTCAAAGTGAGAAAGTTCCGTATCGTCAAAAGAGAAATTTTGATATTTGGGCCATAGCCATCCGATCTAATCTCTAAGGCCGAAGATGTGTTTGAAGTACTGAGATTTTGCATTCGGAACACTATTCGGCTGATTATGCCCCCAAGATGGCCTCATATGGGAAAACTTACTACACGTATTGTCTTCGTCTCGTCGAAACGATCGATTTTGATATAAGAAACGTTTAAATCGGAGCTCGTATGCAAAAGTTAGAGCCAAAACGGTGTGCTGCATAAGTCTGCCCCGGAAGTTCCGGGCAAAACTTCCGGGGAGGTTCCGGGATAAACCGAAAGTTTGCACTCGGTGCGCCCCGAAACTGGAATTTTAACATTATTTGCAGATTTACGGGGCCGATTTCAACATCAAGATGACCTTGGATGAAAACGTGATCAACTAAGGAATTTTTCTCCATTGCAAGATCTACAACTTTGCTTTTGGGACCATCGCGATCCGAAGCCATATGCGACCTCCAGGAGCTGTGCAAGAGGGCTACTTGATGTAATTTTAGCCCGGAAGTTCCGGGCTGACCGGAAGTTCCGGCCCTCGTAGTCCGAGTTAGGTTATGTTTTGATGTTTTGGACGTGATTTGAGTCCTTTTCTTGTACGGGAAGTCCAGCCGCCTCATATATATGTAAGGGGCGACGGCCGATTGAACAACACGCAATCGAACAATCAATATACCACTTTTACCTTTACTTTTATCTTCTCCCTTGTTCTTCTTCTTCCTCGTTCTTCGTTCGTTCTTCTTCATTGCAGGGCGGCGAACCTCGAGGCTCTAGGGGCGATCAGGTCGATCTAGGGCAGCCCATAGCAGCCACGCGCCCTGACGGGGTCCCTCCCGGGCGTGTGGGGTTTCGGGTCTACATAAGCGCCCGCCGGATTGCTTGCGTACCGCGCTTCCGGCAGGTCTCCTTCGACGTGAGCTGCGGTGCATCACCCCCGACGTCGAGGGTACACGGTGACGTGTTCGTGTGCGAACAAGGGGGACTAACATTGTAGAATAGGAGGCAGCCCATCGTAGGCTTTCCTTTTGAAAGGGCTTTGTGAAGCTGATCCGCAATAAATTTGCACCAGTTGAGGTTTTTTACATTGCTAATATTTTGCTGTAAAAAAATAAAACACATGAAACAATAGAGGAATGTATGCACACAAGTTAGTAGGGGACATAAGTAGATACTTACAACCCTGTTAAAGCATTGTATCACCAAGTACATAAGCACACAATTACCACACTATTGAGAAGAAAGCCAAAAATACCATATTGCAAGGCATAAATAAGTTATCAGGTGCATTACTATATGATCACCACACTTTCATAAAAAGTTATCAGGTGCATTACTATATAATTACCACACTTTCATAAAAATTTATCAGGTGCATTACTATATAATTACCATGCTTTCAGAAAAAGTTATCGAATGCATTACTACATAATTACCACACTTCAGATCATAAAAAAATCAAAGGGACAAAAATTACCACACTACAAAAATCAGGGAAAGTTATCAAGTGCATATGTGCATAATCATCAAACTAAGAAGCAAAAAAGTTACCAGGTAAAAAACAAAAAAAAAGAAAAGAGATAAAAAGTGTGAACTAGAAAGATAGCCAGATGTGCTTACAAACACAGGATACCATCTGGTGCTGATCTTGTTGGAAGTTGCCGGCGCCATCACAGTGCTGGCAGCAAGCACAAGCCACAAGCGCTTGAAATTGTCATCATGTCGGTTAGTGCTTAAGATAAGGTTTAATACATCCACAGTTTTAGGAGCATGTCCAAGATCACCAATAAGATCTCCCGCAAGTTCAAGCTATGCATCTGTAGGAAGCTTGAAATCCACCGCAATATCACCTCGGGGCACACCCATTATACGATGCACAGACTCTTCAGTGACCGGTAACCTTCCGCGACCAGGTACAACAACCTCACGGGAATTAGGGTCATATAGAACAGCAAGCCATTGAGAAAGCCGATTAAACAGATTATCACACTTGATTTTCCGCAGACTAGTGAAATCCATGTCATCAATCGCGGACATTCTCTCATCTGACATATCCTTACAGGCAGTCACAAGAGCACTAGGAGAAGCCCTGTTCCAATCTACGGGAGGCTTCTGCTTCTTTAAGGGGTTCACCTCCTCAAAGTCATCATCTAATTTGCGCTTCCTTGGCATTGTGACCTGACACACAAGAATACCAAAGAGAAAAAAGTGAGCATAAAGGATGCAGACTATTGAATTAATAGTCACACACATATTCTTATGATACATTGGTAACTTGTGAACATACAACAAGATAACTCATCCACAACAGAGAAGGATGAACATAAAATAAGGACATGTGTGCTTCTACTAGATATTGAATACATGATTTTTTTTGCTTATGATACACCGATAAAATGTATGTATCGGGCAAGATAACTTATGAAAATTAGGGATGGCAACAACTTACACGCAAACACATATATTGGCCATCACAACACTAAGTATTAAAAACCAGTGACATGATAAATTTTATAGTGGACTCCTGATAAATTAATCACGCCACTCATGGTAATATTCACAATTAAAGTTCAGGTAAGTTAAATGATGGCACATCCATCAGTTAGAAACACAAAATGCATCATGAAAATTAGGGATGGCAACAACTTACACACAAACACATATATTGGACATCACATCACTAAGTATTAAAAAATTAGTGACATGATAAATTTTACAATGGACTCCTAATAAATTATTCACACCACTAATGGTAATATTCACAACTAAAATTTAGGTAAGTTAAATGATGGCTGATACATCTCCAACGTATCTATAATTTTTTATTGTTCCATGCTATTATATTATCCTTCTAGGATGTTGTATATGCATTTATATGCTATTTTATATGATTTTTGGGACTAACCTATTAACCTAGAGCCCAGTGCCATTTTCTGTTTTTTCCTTGTTTTTGAGTATCGCAGAAAAGGAAAACCAAACGGAGTCGAATTGACATGAAACTTGACGGAGATGATTTTTGGACCAGAAGAAGCCCACAGAGTACCGAAGATGGGCCAGAAGAGTCCCGAGGCCACCACGAGGGTGGGGGTGCGCCCTACCCCCCTTGGCGTGCCCCCCTACCTCGTGGCCGCCTCGGAGACCCCCCCTGACTTGTTCCCGACGCCAAAACCTCTTATATATACAGAAACCCCCAGAACATAACCTAGATCGGGAGTTCGGCCGCCGCAAGCCTCTGTAGCCACCGAAAACCAATCTAGACCCGTTCTGGCACCCTACCGGAGGGGGGAATCCCACTCCGATGGCCATCTTCATCATCCCGGCGCTGTCCATGACAAGGGGGGAGTAGTTCACCCTCGGGGCTGAGGGTATGTTCCAGTAGCTATGTGTTTGATCTCTCTCTCTCTATCTCTCTCTCTCTCTCTCTCTCTCTCTCGTGTTCTTGATTCGGCACGATCTTGATGTATCGCGAGCTTTGCTATTATAGTTGGATCTTATGATGTTTCTCCCCCTCTACTCTCTTGTGATGGATTGAGTTTTCCCTTTAAATTTATCTTATCGGATTGAGTCTTTAAGGATTTGAACACTTGATGTATGTCTTACATGTGCTTATCTGTGGTGACAATGGGATATCAGTGATTCAGTTGATGTATGTTTTGTGTTCAACTTGCGAGTTCCGTAACCTCGTGAACTTATGCATAGGGGTTGGCACACATTTTCGTCTTGACTCTCCGGTAGAAACTTTGGGGCACTCGTTGAAGTACCTTGTGTTGGTTTGAATAGATGAATTTGAGATTGTGTGATGCATATTGTATGATCATACCCATGGATACTTGAGGTGACATTGGAGTATCTAGGTGAAATTAGGGTTTTGGTTGATTTGTGTCTTAAGGTGTTATTCTAGTACGAACTCTTGAATAGATCGATCAGAAAGAATAACTTTGAGGTGGTTTCGTACCCTACCATAGTCTCTTCGTTTGTTCTCTGCTATTAGTGACTTTGAGTGACTCTTTGTTGCATGTTGAGTGATAGTTATATGATCCATTTATGTTATTATTGTTGAGAGAACTTGCACTAGTGAAAGTATGAACCCTAGGCCTTGTTTCCTAGCATTGCAATACCGTTTACGCTCACTTTTATCACTTGCTACCTTGCTGTTTTTATATTTTAATATTACAAAAACCTATATCTACCATCCATATTGCACTTGTATCACCATCTCTTCGCCGAACTAGTGCACCTATACAACTTCCCATTGTATTGGGTGTGTTGGGGACACAAGAGACTCTTTGTTATTTGGTTGCAGGGTTGTTTGAGAGAGACCATCTTCATCCTACGCCTCCCACGGATTGATAAACCTTAGGTCATCACTTGTGGGAAATTTGCAACTGTCCTACAAACCTCTGCACTTGGAGGCCCAACAACGTCTACAAGAAGAAGGTTGCATAGTAGACATCAAGCAGTTTTTGGCGCCGTTGCTGGGGAGGTTAGTGCTTGAAGGTATATCTTTAGATCTTGCAATCGAATCTTTTAGTTTCTTGTTTTATCACTAGTTTAGTCTATAAAAGTAAACTACAAATAAATGGAATTGAGGGTGCCTCATATGCTTCATCTTTTTAATGTCTTCCGTGAAAATAAGGATTCCGATAATTGTGCTCAATTGCTAGAGGAAGAATGCATTAGAATGTTTGGCACTAAATCTTTGAATGATGGGCATGATTGCAATGTTGTTAGTATGAATTACTTGAATATCCATGATGCTAATTATATGCAAAGTCACAAGCTTGGGGATGCTATGTTTGATTAAGATGATATGTTTAGTCCCCCAAGTTTTGATGAGCAAATTTATTATGATGAAACCATGCCTCCTATTTATGATGATTATTGTGATGACACGTATGCTATAAATAATAAAGATAACCATGAAAATTGTCATCATGATTTTAATTTTCAATTGGATTATGCTTCACATGATAGTTATTTTGTTGAGTTTGCTCCCACTACTATTGATGATAATACATTTGCTTATGTGGAGAGTAATAAAATTTATATGCTTGTAGATCATGAAAAGAATTCTTTAGGTGCTGGATATATTGTTGAATTCATTCATGATGCTACTGAAAATTATTATGAGGGAGGAATATATGCTTGTAGGAATTGCAATAATATCAAGTTTCCTCTCTATGTGCTTAAAGTTTTGAAGTTATGCTTGTTTTGCCTTCCTATGCTAGTTGATTATTGTTCCTATACGTTGTTTGATCACAAAATCCCTATCATAGGAAGTGGGTTAGACTTAAATGTGCTAGTCATATTCTTCATGATGCTCTCTTTATGTTTCTATTCTTATCTTTTATGTGAGCATCATTGAAATCATCATGCCTAGCTAGGGTCGTTAAACGTTAGCGCTTGTTGGGAGGCAACCCAACTTTATTTTTGTTCTTTGCTTTTTGCTCCTGTTTAGTAATAAATAATTCATCTAGCCTCTGTGTAGTTGTGGTTTTATGTTTAAATTAGTGTTTGTGCCAAGTGGAACCTTTGGGAAGACTTGGGTGAAGTCTTTATGATCTTGCTGTAGAAAACAGAAACTTCCGCGCTCACGAGATTAGCTGCCATTTTTTACTGGAGAGTGCTTTTAGGTTGATTCTTTTTGCAGAAGATTAATAGAAAAATTACTCAGGTTCACCAATTTATTTCAGAATTGTTTAAGTTCCAGAAGTATACGTTTGATACAGATTACTACAGACTATTCTGTTTTTGACAGATTCAGTTTTCTATGTGTTGTTTGCTTATTTTGAGGAATCTATGAGTAGTATAGGAGGGTATGAACCATAGAGAAGTTGGAATACAGTAGATATTACACCAATATGAATTTAGAATGAGTTCACAACAGTACCTAAGTGGTGATTTATTTTCTTATACTAACGGAGCTTACGAGTTTTCTGTTGAGTTTTGTGTTGTGAAGTTTTCAAGTTTTGGGTAAAGATTCGATGGAATATGGAATAAGGAGTGGAAAGAGCCTAAGCTTGGGGATACCCAAGGCACCCCAAGGTAATATTCAAGGAAAACCAAGAGCCTAAGCTTGGGGATGCCCCGGATGGCATCCTCTTTAAATCTTTGTTCATCGGTAACTTTACTTGGAGCTATATTTTTATTCACCACATGATATGTGTTTTGCTTGGAGCGTCATTTTATTTTCTTTTGTTTTGCTTGCTGTTTGAATAATATCCCAAGATCTTAAATTCTTAAATATTAGAGAGTCTTCACCTAGTTGCAGAGTTATTCAACTACTCACTGATATTCACTTATATCTTTCGGAGTAGTTTGTCGTTTGCTCTAGTGCTTCACTTATATCTTTTTAGAGCACGACGGTAGTTTTATTATGAAGAAATAGATGAACTCTCATGATTCACTTATATTATTTTGAGAGTCTTTATAACAACATGGTAATTTGCTTTGGTTATGAATTTAGTCCTAATATGATGGGCATCCAAGATGGGTATAATAAAAACTTCCATATAGAGTGCATTGAATACTATGAGAAGTTTGATACTTGATGATTGTTTTGAGATATGAAGATGGTAATATTAGAGTCGTGCTAGTTGAGTAATTGTGAATTTGAGAAATACTTGTGTTGAAGTTTGCAAGTCCCATAGCATGCACGTATGGTAAACGTTGTGTAACAAATTTGAAACATGAGGTGTTCTTTGATTGTCATCCTTATGAGTAGCGGTCGGGGACGAGCGATGGTCTTTTCCTACCAATCTATCCCCCTAGGAGCATGCGTGTAGTGCTTGGTTTTTGATGACTTGTAGATTTTTCCAATAAGTATGTGAGTTCTTTATGACTAATGTTGAGTCCATGGATTATACACACTCTCACCTTTCCATCATTGCTAGCCTCTTCGGTACCGTGCATTGCCCTTTCTCACCTTGAGAGTTGGTGCAAGCTTCGCCAATGCATCCAAACCCCGTGATATGATACGCTTTATCACACATAAACCTCCTTATATCTTCCTCAAAACAGCCACCATACCTACCTATTATGGCATTTCCATAGCCATTCCGAGATATATTGCCATGCAACTTTCCACCGTTCCATTTATTATGACACGCTTCATCATTGTCATATTGCCTTGCATGATCATGTAGTTGACACCGTGTTTGTGGCAAGGCCACCATGCATAATTTTTCATACATGTCACTCTTGTTTCATTGCCCATCCCGGTACACCGCTGGAGGCACTCATATAGAGTCATATTTTGTTCTAGTATCGAGTTGTAATCATTGAGTTGTAAATAAATAGAAGTGTGATGATCACCATTAATAGAGCATTGTCCCATGAAAAAAAAGGAGAAAGGCCAAATAAAAAAAGAAAAAAAAGGAAAGGCCAAAAAAAGAAAAGAAGGGACAATGCTACTATCCTTTTTCCACACTTGTGCTTCAAAGTAGCACCATGATCTTCATGATAGAGAGTCTCTTATTTTGTCACTTTCATATACTAGTGGGAATTTTTCATTATAGAACTTGGCTTGTATATTCCAACAATGGGCTTCCTCAAATGCCCTAGGTCTTCATGAGCAAGCAAGTTGCATGCACACCCACTTAGTTTCTTTTGCTGAGCTTTCATACATTTATAGCTCTAGTGCATCTGTTGCATGGCAATCCCTACCCCTTGCATTGACATCAATTGATGGGCATCTCCCTAGCCCGTTGATTAGCCGCGTCAATGTGAGACTTTCTCCTTTTTTCTTGTCCACACAACCCCCATCATTATATTCTATTCCACCCATAGTGCTATGTCCATGGCTCACGCTCATGTATTGCGTGAAAGTTGAAAAGTTTGAGAATACTAAAGTATGAAACAATTGCTTGGCTTGTCATAGGGGTTGTGCATGATGAGAGCATTTTTGTGTGACGAAAATGAAGCACGGCCAAACTATATGATTTTGTAGGGATGAACTTTCTTCGGCCATGTTATTTTGAGAAGACATAATTGCTTAGTTAGTATGCTTGAAGTATTATTATTTTTATGTCAATATTAAACTTTTATCTTGAATCTTATGGATCTGAATATTCTTGCCACAATAAATAAGATTACATTGATCGCGGAAGCTGGATTATTACGGGCCATATTTGGCCTTGAGGTTTCCACTTCAAAAGAAACTTCTCTGAAATTACCTATAGGTGGAAGAGGGCGCGTTATCGATGTGAAATGGATCCAAAGGGACCCGAATATTGAATAATCAAATTCTTCAATTCAAATTCAAAGTTTTCGAGATCTTTAAAAAAGTGGATTAATCGGACGAGGACAAAGAGAGAGTACCAGGAATATCAATGAACCCCATTCTTGCAATTGCTCAGGATACCCTCTTTTAGCT